>JBAJMU010000010.1:7364967-7669089 GCA_037952995.1 Hyposoter didymator
AAAAAAATGAGGAAATGGACTTTTGTAACGGGATTCGATGAACGCGTCCGTGCTGTACAGTTTGTATCAAAACTCAAGCGCACCCGGGGGGATCGATAGATCGAACAATTCTGCAGCAAAAAGTTGTTGCACATTTTTGTCGTAGGTCGAGCCTTGACGAGATATTAATTAGGCAGTGCGGCAGAAACGGAACGGATTCTAATTTAGTTATCATCTCCCGAACAATGCATCTCACGAAACAATGAATGGAAACTTTTCTTTTTAGAATTTTCTCGCAATTCATTCAACTCCCTCACTTTTGTCTACAAAGTCTGTCACAGCATGTCACTGTGTTGTGAACCGTCTGTTGCTACATTTCGTGTTGCTCCAAGGGATCCAGTTTCCTGTAGTTAGTGTCATTGTCCTCTCCTCTCTCTCTCTCTTTCTCTCTCTGCTAGCTCCTCATCGTCCCTCGAGTGGAGACAAGTCAGTAGCGACTACACTTGTGTAGTCTCTAACAGTTGCATGGCTACACGTGAACGCCAAAGGTGAAATATCACTGGCATTACTACACGCTGACAACACTAACTGCAGGAGAGAGAGAGAAAGACCGAGACAATATCTAAGGGACAGAATACCCAGTTTGAAGCTCTATCGTCCTTCGTACGGGGGCGTTTCGAGACATTTTCCCTCCTCTCTCTCTTGCTCTCTCTCGGCGCGTTCAGTATTATTACAGAGGGACGGTCTGTATATTTGTTTGCCTCCGTTCCACGGAATTGTACGTGCTATACAAGCCACATGTGGTTTCTCTTCGTCTATATAGAGAAAGTCATGATATTTCGTACCTTTCGAAAACCCTCATCCCTATTTCCGATATACGCGTAATTCCGGTATCCATGCTCTCCCCCCACGATCGAACAATATCCAACTTCTCTTTCTTGCCCTTGAGATTTGTGTTTTTTTTTCTTTGAGTTACGAAGTAAAAGTTTACGGTTTGTAGCTGCGAATATTATGGAAACCTCATCTTTTGAGTTTGTTGCAACTTTCGAAATCAATGCCCAAAGTTCCAGTCTCGAAAACATAAAAACTCCGAATTCGCAAGGAGAGTCTCGTTATTTTATTTTCATTATTTTCGCTCGAATCGTTTATTTCTTACAACGTCGTTCATGCATTAATATGCATGGGAATAAATTGTTTTTAATTTAAACTCGAAATGATCAAAATTGGCGTAAAAAAAAAAAAAAAATCGTAAGATTCTTATGCGATAAGAAAATAATGGCTCGTGACTTTCTTTCGCATCGTTTTTTTTTGACTCACTGAATTAAATGTGAAATTTAAAATTAGGAATGTCGCATCGATCGTTTCGCTCGATTTCACTATTTTTAAATACGACGATGAATAATATAAATGTTTCTTTTATTAATGATTCTCAAACCGGTTTTGTTTTACTTTTCCTTGTTAAAAAAAAAGTAGAAAAAAAAAATACAGAAATGGAGAAAAAACGAAAATGTCGTTGGCTGAATTCGATGAATTTCTCTTCAATTCGTAACCGCTGGGGTCGGATGGGTCACTGATTTATTCACGAGCCCGCAAGTGCTCGATTAGTGAGAATTTCGCTCGGCAACCCGAAGAGCTTTTTCCACAAATTCGGTCACTCGCGTATATTAATGCACCGACTGCTTGAGAAGCGACGACGAATCGGTTAAACATTCCGAAAGAGTTCCAGCATGTAATAAGCTTTCGTTAGTGATGGAAAATAAAAAATAAAATTCAACGACGTAGGAGCGTGTGGGAATCGTTAGTACGAGAATAATTAAAATTGTCGGGCGACGCGATTCCAAATCTCGTTATTTACGGATTATTGAATTTTTAGGTCACAGTCCTTTCCACACAGAGCTCACATGTTTTGTCTTTTGTCATAAAACAAACCGGAAAACAAGAGAATTTTTCGCTGTACTTTGAAAAATCCAGTCGCAAATGGAAATGATGAATTTTTCATGCAATTTCCGGTTTTCTCAATCATTTTCCCACATTTAAATAATATCGGATCGACTTTTATAAATCAAGCTGGCAAATTATCACAAGTCTCTCGCCATCTCGCGTTTTAATCGGTTTTAATTATTCAGAATAATACGAATCTGCCTTGATTCGGTAGATTTCTCAAGTATCAATTGGAAAATTGTTGGATTATGGAGACGGTCATTAGGTTTCTAAAGGAGTAGGTCCTGGGATCGGAATGTTGAAAATTTAAATGTACAATTGATAATTCTCTCTGTTGATTTATTTCGTTGACATTTGTTTTGCTGTTTTGTATCGATTGTCGTTACGGAATGAATATATAAATATGTTTATGTAAATAATGAGATATATATTTATATACGCGCGGAGAAGGATTTATGGGCAATGCTGGTTTTATTCTTCACGCTACGTTAGAGATTATTATCCGCCAAGATTACTCTTGGAAACTTATTGAAGTGGAAAACGAAAGAAATGAAATGATAAAAATAAATCTGAGTAGATGCGACAATGGAAAATGGAAACACGAACGCGAAGAGCAGGAAGAGCGAGAGATTGCGAGGGTGGAAGAAAACGTAACGAGAAACTAGTGTGAGAAACGTTGTTAAAGAAACTTTAGGCATTTTTAGTTTTTACTACTGCGGAGGATATCGGGCAACTGGAGCGACACAAGCTTCTCCGAGAGTCGAAGCGTTAAGAAGTGCTCTTGGAGTTTCCAGCAGCCGAAGAGGTTGCTGTGAAGCGTGGCTAAGCGATAAAAGGGGAAGAAGAGACGAGAGAAAAAATGGCGAGGCTAAAAGGTGGCCCCGCAGTATATAGAGTGAGTCTCGCGTTCCCAAAAGTCTCGTCAATTTCATTTTGAATCTTTTCCTTTTTTTTCGATTACGAATCTTAAACTTTCAACTCCCAACCGGAAGTTCGTATTCGCGACGAAAGTGCAAATGAATTTTTTCAAAATTCACTCAAAATACACACTGGGTCCTCTTGACCCGGGATTCCCCGTCAAGGTAACCGACATTCCGGTGTTCCTGACGTTTCAAAATTCCTTTGGGAATGTCTAAACAAAAAGGAGCAAGAAAAATTGATAAATTTCCGTACCTGGCCAGCCATGCAGTAAAGGTACGCGAGGAATATTCTCAAAGGAAGTTTCGCCGAGTAACTCTTGTGTGCCCAGAGACGATGAGCTCCCGCAGTAATTCCCAATCCCGCCATTATTCCATAGATCGGACCTGTAAAGAAAACAAAATGATAGAAAAATGTTTTACCGCCGCGATTACTACGCGAGCAAAAATTCTTATGACCTCAAAATGGAATTGTTGTTGTTCCTTTATGAAAATAAATTCAACACGAACAATAATAATCACGATGTAAAATAATGCAGAGTATTGAGTCTAAAAATAAAAAAGTAGCTCGAAATGGAGAACTCCTTGATCACGTAGTGCATGACTCTTGGGCTATCTTCGGTGCACCCCATCAGCACAATATCCCCGATCGTCTCATCCTCCATCAACTTCCACTCACCGTTACTCCATTCCGTTCCTCCCATCAGCTACTTTGCCCGTAATAACCGGAGACGGTTCTTGACTCGAACCTACGAACGTGACTATATTCTTGTCGGGCTCGCCGTAAGGGCTGTTCGATCGTTCACGATTATCATGAGCTATCGGACGAAGCGAGAGACAAAAACGACGAGGAGGCTAGTTTTTCGTATTATTTTTTTATCGTATATACTTGAGCTTCATGCATGAACGAACGATCGTGTCGTGTTGTCAAGATAAATGATGGATTGTTTATTACCACGGAATCCCAACAATAAAGAATTATTTTTGTACATAAATTTAATATTTAATCGAAAGTCACCAAGAGCCGGAAGAATTTCATCATTATCAAAACACATAATCACAGATTTCGTGACCATTACGAAGGGTGAAAAATTGAGGGTAAATATTAAACGTTCCAATAATTAATCGCCGCCCAATTAATTTCCAAACCGCATCAGTCGATACTAAAAAGTACGCGAGCCAAAAGCTTTCGCGACTGAGTTAAAATATAAGTTTCCAAATAAATAAAAAATTAAGAAATGTTAACAAAAATGAGTAAGAATTCGAAATGTTCGAATAATTAATCGCCGTCCAATTAATTTCCGAAATATTACTCATTACTAAAAAGCATGCAAGTCAAAATCTTTCGCGACTGAGTGAAAAGATAAATTTATGAATAAATAATAAATGTTGACGAATTCAGTGAAAATATTGAATGTTCGAATAATTAATCGCCGTCCAAATGGTTTCAAAATTATTAGAGATTACTAAAGAGCACGCAAGCTTTCTTTCGTGGGTCTATTAAGAAATGAATGATTACAAAAGTCAACAAATTCATAAAAATTCAAGCACAACGTTTGAATTTCATCATTAATCCCGAAATATACTAATTCAGGTTTGCTAGATCGAGGACTGCTATGTGTTTGCTGTGCGGAGGACACTGGTGTCCCAGGCTGGGTCAGAAATAGCCTGGTGAGGCAAAGAATACGCCGTGTCAGCGACTAATTAGTGCGCTATACCGTGCGGCTGACCTAATTGATTTTATCCCGGCGTTGAATAATGCTGTGTTTCAGGGCCTGCTCGATATCGATTTGAAAAAATAAAGAAAAATAAGAAAACCATAAGAAAATACAAGCTTTTGAAACTTGCCATTTATTCACGTTCAATGGGATTTTTCCTTCGATTTTTCTCAACGAAAAATGAATCAACGTTTTTTTTTCCGTTTCAAATTTATAAATCACATTTTTAAATACAGTCTCGAAAGAAACCAGAGGCACGTCGCGAGTTTAGCAAATATTGACGTTATTTTTCTTCAACTTTCCGCGGTCGTGAGCCTTGAAGAAAATGTTAAAATTTTTGTTTCTCATCCTTTTCGATAACACGAAGAATAATTCATAAACAGCGAAACTTCAACTTTTATCTATTATTTCGTTATTTTTTCGTCCCTATCGAGCACGTCTCGTTCGTAGGGATAAAAATATCTGCGTTCGTTTCTCTATTTAAAACGAATTGGTATTACGGATTTTTTTGGTCCTTTTTCTCGCGGTACACAGTCCTTTTCACATGTACAATCGAGGAACGTAGGCCCACGTTGTCGCGCGGAAGGTCGGAAAGGGTGTAAACAGTACGGATATAAAATCGAGACCGAGGGAGCGAGAGAGAGAGGGAGCATGGAGTAAAAAAGAAGGACAATGAAAAAGTAGGGGTTGGGAGGAACCGGGGCAGGAAAAACGAGAGGGAAAATAATGGGAAAGAGGACACGAGGAGTGAGGAGGACGGCGTCGGTGGTAGCGAAAGGAGAGGAGAAAGAAAACGATGGGGATAGCTGTGGGTAATGGTACAGGAGTTGGTGGGATCGAGGAAAAGCAGAGAGTGAGGCTCGCTGGAAACGAGAGTGTCAGAGAGCTTCAGCCCTATGTGCGGGCTATACATGTCTACCCCGCGATCTGTATGGTTCGTGGTGAAACACTTTTCTCTCGAACAGAACGAAAAAAAAAAAACAAACATAAAAAAAAGGAAAAATAAAAAACGCTTCGTACTACGACTAAGAGCCACCACTGAGCTGGTGAAAAACCAGCATCCCCTTGACGCATATCCTCATTTTCCTAAAACGTATTCACCTATCCCCCGGAGACCAATGCATTTCGCGAATGCATCCATCTTTTTACGTCTTTTATGGAAATCCTCGTGTGTACGCGTATCCTCCCGATACTATCGTACGTATGCTTCAGTCTTGTACGTCTGACTTGGTAGTTATTCACCATAAAATTCATCCGATCCTCGACCAGCTGATATCCCATGCAATGCTAATCGCGAAAATCCTCCAATAATTGCCATTTTTATTAATTCTAACTTAATGCAAAACTCACTGAATATCCATGTCCAGAATTTAGCGTCTTTGTAGCTTGTGTAAAAAGAATAAACAGCCAGGACGTGCAGAATTCCGATTCCAATTACGTTTCTCAATATTAACGGCTGTTCACCAGATTCATCCTGTAACGAAATCTTCTCTGCGGATGAATCTTCTTCCACTGGCAGCCTCTTTTTCTGTGGATCCTCGAATTGTGTTACGGTCGATGAATACATTTTCATCTGGAACAGGCAAAAAAAAAACGAGCTCTTTATTTCACTCTGAAGAATCCTCATAGAAATATATCTCGAAATTCTTTCGAGTTCGTTTCACCAAAAAAAAAAAATCCACTCGATATTTAAATTTGAAAATCTTATGACATCCCGTTGAAAAACATAAAAAACGATATTTTAATGCCTCGCAAATTATTCGTGGAAACCGTAAGTCATAAAAAGAGTGAAGGGGCCACTATTATCGTGCAACTACAAAGTACGCCGGGAAACAACATAAAATTGAGAAAAAAAATGCAATTCATCGAACGGAGAATTTATTGCATTTGTCCGTTGCTCCAGCGGTAAATGTCTCGCAAATATTTTGTAACTCTCGAAGTAAATCATATTTAATACATCTCACGGTAGTCCAAGATAGAAAGGACACAAATCATGTCCCAGTTCGCTGTTGCACAATGGGCCATTTGCAACAATCACTCATGGCAAAAAAATTTGTTTAGTTTCTTTTTTTTTTCGTTGCAAACCAAATTAAATCGCTATCATTTCTTCGATCAGTGCAGTTGGTTACGAAAACAGAAATGCCGAACGCAAAGATCAAAATGTTGGAGGAATTTTGCAATAAATTCTTTTGCCCATTAGTTTCCGACTTTTTTTTTTTTACGGAATGACGTGTCAAAAGATCCCCGGCAATTGACTCTTATGGAGACGTCCACATGGTCAGGATCTCACTTAATCGTCAACAGTTTTAGTTGCGGGATTAATTATTTTTTTTAACTAAAAAGAAAACGAAATTCTGATCATTTATTTTTCGTCCTACTTTTCTAATTTATACCGAATATTCTTCTGAATAAAAAAACGCCATTTTTTTTCTTACGACATGACGCGATTTGCATGGCGAAAAAAACTTTCGATTATAAAGCGCATGGATGAAGTTATAGAGAGAGAATTGTAGGTCATCGCTCTCGGCGCGTTTTCGATTTCTTCATTCGAATCGACCGCGGGAGAGTGGGGTCTACGCTCTGGGACAAACCTGTCTGCATCAGCTACCACCGCGAGGTAACACGGGCAAGTTCGCGGCCGAGGTTACCATCTCGACTCTCGCTATTTCTATCTCTCGCCTCCTCCTTCTCTTTATACTCGATCGTTCTATATGTTTTTCTCTCCTCTATCGAGTTCCATTACCGCACACAGTCGCCTTTTCGATATCAAGTTGAGTAAAGAAAAAAAAAGTAGAAGCTGCTTCCGGAGAGTCTCAATTTCAAATATGTTACTGTCCTCCGTTTACTTCCTGTACATCGTTTCAGGAATCTCCGAAGGCGGAATGAAAGACTTTTTATAGAGATTCTGTCGAGCTAATTTTTTTATCACGGCCTCGAAGACGAACTGGGTCATTTTGACCCGAGCCTACTTCTCCATGCGATTGTGTCCTGTCTCAGAAATATTTTCCATGTCCAGCAACGTTTTCTTCTCCGTTGGATAATGTTTTTGAAATTTCAAGAATTACAATTTTTGTGGGAATTCGCGATATTCAGGAGGCTCCGGAATGGCATCAATTTTTTTACGTTTTTTTTCGATCGTACGGTAGACGTGCTAAATTTTAGTTGCGATGACCTCGACTTTTGAGAATAGACTCAAAAGAGCGAGAGAGTGGTCCAGGACGGCCTCGTATCACGCAATTCGATTAATTCACTCTTCAATTCTTCTGAGCGATTCTTAACGAGATAAAAATGAGTCTGTTCCGTTTGCGAAAGTGAAAGGAAAGAGTATCTCGAGCTTCCGTAACTTCAAAACAAACAAAAAATGGCCTCGTTGCTGCGCGTCTTCATATCGCACCATTTTTTTTTCACCAACTGCGATTCCACGATTATTCGCTCACGTTCGTCATGATTAATTTGAAAAAAAAAACGTTTTTATTCGCAGAAATAAATTAATCGCAGGTTTCTCGGTTCTTAATGATTTTTTTTCCCTCCTGCTGACATCGCGGTGCAAAATGACGCCAGAATTTTTTTCGAGCAGCGATCGCGATGACTTATAAAAATTTGCTAACTATTGCGTTTCATCAGCGATCATTCGTCTCGTTTGTCGATTCGAGGACGTTTTGCTTATGCAACACATGCACTATGGGCTGGATTGCTCGTTCTCGGGAGTTGCATCAACAGCACGAACATTAAAAATCAAAAAAAGGTCGAAAGAGAATGATGTAATTAATGTAAAAAATCTATTGGGAGTTGATGACATTAACGCGTGTTACAGAATTCCCTCCAACGAATCGCAGCTGCTGTTCGATGAACCGAAAACTCGATCTCGATCGGCACTCTCTCGCAAGTTCGACATTTTCTTAATTTCTTCGTTTTTTTTTCGTCAATTGATTAAATCATGGAAATCCTATATTTACGGAACGCGATTTAGCGCTGGCAACTTTACCAGTTCCAACTGCGCAGAGAATTGCTTGAAGAAACAAATGCATAATTCAGGACTTTGCCTTAATTCTCATCGGAACTAACTTGCCGCGAGAAACTTTAAGGACCTTTCGTTGCCGAATAAAATAAACAAAGTTTGCACAACGAAACAAATCATAGAAAGGAATTTTCTGCTTCATCCCAAATCCCATTAATTCCGATACATACGGATTGCAGTTCGTTCGAGTTGATAAAAAATTCAGCAGACTGAGCTCATTGCAATCGTCATTAGCCTTAATGATAATCGAGGCGAACCACGAGGTTGATTCCTTTTGCAGGTTCGGAGCTCGAGCTTTTTATTTCTCACGTTAAAAATTTTATTAGTCCCTCGTTGAGAGCTCAATACGTCGTCTAGACTTTTCGATGCTCGAATGGGTCGCGAGAGCGGGCGAACGCGGTGACGTTCCCATTTCGTGGAGAATGAAAAGAAATTTTGTCCTCTGCTATCTCATCGATCGATTTTTTTTCTGTCAACCGAATGAATGGCGAGAGATCGCGGCTCATGATTCGTTTCGTCATTCCTCGCCTCATGGCTCCAGGCTTTTCGAGAAGAATATTGTCAGCTAATATTTAGAGTCGTAATTCCGAGCAGAAATTAACGCCAGGCCAGACACGTGCTCGGGGGAAGAATTTCCATCGGGATGTTGGTTGGGAGTCGACGCTCCGAACACGAGTTTGAATTAATTAAGATAAGATTCCAAAGAGACAATGAACGCTCGTACAAAAATGCTGTGGTTTGTGGAACAATGCGCCGGGTAAAAAAAAAAGAAAAAGGAATCGGTGGAGAAAGTTGGGGAACAAAAGTTATTAACGGTTTTTGTTAAAGTCCTCTTTGAGCTTTTTGTTTAGGCCACAGACTGACTTCTCAAATAACATTCTCTTTCGATTGTTCTCTTTTTTCGCCTTTTTTTTTGTTATCAGTGTTGAGCTTCATTATTTTTTCTTTTTCGAAGCTCGCTTTGTTTATACAATGTGGATTGTCGAACGCACGCGAACCTCTGGATGGATGAACACGCGAGTACGAAAGTTAATTAACAGGCATAAACACAATGCAGCTTGTGGATAAGGTCCGCGGTGAAATATTGCATAAGGGAAAATGTGCTGGGGGTTTAGAGCTTTTTATACTTTCCAACGATACGAGGGCGAAAATTATGAGGGACGGCTATTTACGATAACATTTCACTTTCAAACTTTTTCTCTCTCGCGCTCTCTTTCTCACTTTACCAAACTACCCAACAATATTCTCGATTATTTTCGTATCACGGGTCAGTGTGCACTGTACCACCGAACAAGTAACTTCGACTCATGCCCCTTGAAACGTTAATTGCTAGTCGCGCGAGGATCCCTGAGCTACGAACCTCTATTCAACATCCAGACCCAAGAATCATCGGTGAAAGTTTACTTTTGTTCGACGCACGTCATGTCTACACATCACCAGCCTGTGTATTCATTTCAACGTTCACTTTGACTCGATCATTTCTGCGTTATTGCTACTCTGCCTGCAAATATTTTACGCTATTCCGAACCCGAACGGATCGATTTTAAAACTTGAAAGAAAAAAGCGCCTGTACGCGAATCTCTCAATTTTCTAAGCGTAATTACCCAAAAATCCCCGTAACTGGGAGCGTATCGAAAAAAAATAAAAAATGAAAGGAAAATTGAAAAAATCGAACGAAAAATTCAATATTGACGTTTTTTCAAGTCGATTTATTTATTGACGACGTTGCAATATTTTTCTGACGCAGCAAAATATAAGTTTGCTCCATTCAGTGCAAAAGAATTGAAAAAATACATCGATACAGATTCCTCGCATTCATCGAAGCGTCGGGGCATCGTGTTAATGACATATAATCAGTCTCGGAGTCAGGAGACGTTTCGCGCAAACAATCACTCACGCAGGTACACGGTAATCTGTTGCAACAATAATATTGACGGAAGTAATTGAACGCGAAGGACTGGAAAAAGATTTCTCATTGAGAATACAAAACTACGCGTGAGAAATAATATATTCGAGTCTGAGGAGTGACGAGGTTCATAACTTTCTTCATTATTCGAATTGAGTTCCTGTTCGCGAATCGTTCAACTAATTTTTTCGTAAATTTTCATACAATGACGTTTAACTGCTGCAACATAAAAAAAGGAAAAAGAAAACGAAACTCATTTGTACAGATTTTTAATTGAGTTCGCAATTTCGAGAAGAAATTCGATTTTTTGTATTTGTTTTTATTTTTTTTTATTTTTTATCGATTGTCCCTGTTTTTTGGATCGTCACCATTCGGGGTGGATAAACACTCTTTTATGCAGTCGCACCTGTAGATTCAACTTGCGATTTCACGAGCTGCAGCGATTCGATTCGCACGTACGGTGCAAAGAATAAAATAGATGAAAGAATTGAAAAAACTTACGATCAGTTCACATGCGAGCAGCAATTATCGCAAATACGAAAGAAAAACGTGAAATCGGTTAAATACTGCAAGAAATTGATAGAAAGCGTGTCTCGTCTGAAGCAACGTGATGGCAATGCATTTGTGGGTGACTCGCCTCGTCTTTAGAGACATAAAAATTTGTAGACGAGAGTTGGAACGAGCGTAGGAAAAAAAAGCGTGGATATTTCTATGAGATTGTGAAACGAGGACACGGATTATTAATTTTAATATTCACTCTCAGGGAACAATATTAAGGAAGCTCATGCACGGTGGATTTCATGTTTCGCAGCTGTTGAATAAACTTACATATCGTATGAAGATAAAAATATAAATGGCTCGAGGCAAGCTTTCGAAAGGAGTGCTGTGCATTATTTGCCACAAGTGATCCCAAGAGTCCTAATGTTTGCGAGAAATCAACGAACCCATTAGCACGTTGAACGTATTGATTCGACGAATCATCCTCGCAAAAGCAAATATCTGTCTCGTCATCATTTTCAATGTTTAGCGCGCCATCTCTCGCGTTTCCCATTCGTTTATTCTTGTTTCTAATCTCTGAATGGTAAATAAACTTTCCCTCACGTCGTTATGTTGTCCCATGTCGAGCGTTATAGGAAGTAGAAAAGGATAGTGAGCGGCAATCGATCTCATCGAGAACCCGGAAAATTATCCCCGTCAAACTGGTTTTATCAAACGCGGCAACGAAAGAAATGATTGCGTCTACGACCGTTAATGCATTCATAGAAATTTCACTTTTCGCTGCGATGTAAGTTTCATCGATTCATTTCAATCAATTAACACGCGCGAGATTCGCGCCATCAATCAAAGCGATTTTAATGAATGACAAATAAATTACCGCGTCCATGCGTATACGACGTTCGCTCAAATGACCAACAAATTTTCGCGAAAAATCAAGACGATCACACATTTCATTGCTCCTCGTAAAACAATGAAATTCCCTATGAAATGTTCGCTGGCAATTTAACCCTCGAGGTTTGCCAAGTGCCTCCAGGTTTGTAATGCAAAGTGTTTATCGTGGCATTCGTTCCGAATGACACAATTAACCCCCACGTTTACCTCGTGTTTTACGACGACGAAGGAAAGTCGAGAGAAATATGACGAGGCTGTGTGCTCATGAGTCTTAAGTGTAAATTGGTTTCTACGAAGAGTCATAACAGCAAAAGATAGCGCTGGTGCAATTGGTTGGTTCGCAATAAACCGATATAACATTTTAATGACTCCACGGGCCCTTTAATTCTCGTTAATTCTATGACGCTTGTTGCGATCGACTGGGACGCAGGTAGCACGATGAGTGGAAATTTCCAAAAACTACGAAATTCATTAAGACGTACGTATCGAATCGAGTCGAAGAAAAAAAAATGTCTCTTTTTTTTCTGAAGATCGTCGAAGGATTCTTCTTCCGAGAAGACGAAATCCTTGACAGTTATTTTTGGGTGTCTTTCTCGAGGTGAAAATGAATGTCGAAAAGTCACGTCCGCATTCTCGCGATGTTTTGTTAACGATTTTTTAAACGGTCTCTGTGTCATGCATGAATCGGTGGAGCGATCGTGATTCTCGTGTATGGAGTTGTTCTCGTAAGAATTCTGTTCGAAAAGAAGAAAGAAAAAAAAACCGGATCCTCGTAACATCCGCAGTCACGAGGACCACGTTGATCTCGCGTAAACCACCTTCTCCGCGCAACGGTTCGTTCGAATTACACACAGAACCGTCGAAAGGCAATTAAAAAGTCAATACACTTCAGAATCTGGAACAAAGATTTTTCCCGCGCTTTTTTTTATCACTGCCAAGATTACCTAACGATGACGAAGAAAAATCGACATTTTCCTCGAGCGAGTTTTGCAGCGTAGCAGGAAGAATTTCGTGAGCCTGCGAGCTCGCGCGGAGTTACATAAGAATAGAAGCCGATAAAGTCAGATTAAAAGTTAATCGTGTAGTGCCAGTGGGAAGCTATGATTTCCTGACCGTTATGACGGCTGGATCGACCAGACTCGGCTCGTAATTTCGCGATACGTGTGTTCGTGTGTGAACGTACTCTTTGATTATCCCGCTTTCTCTCTCGCTCCTACAGTGACGAATGCCCGAGCAGGAAGCTGCGCTGATACTTTCTTCGGTGAATCACATCACCCACCAAGTATTCTCTGCTCCTTTCATGCTGCATGTACGTGCAGCCTAATCGTATGTGTCTCGTTTTTTTCTTGTTTATGAATTACTCAAATGCCAGCAGGTTCTACACTCCATAGCTATGTCGATTCATACACCCATAAATATACGTCTTTACGTATTCTAAGAGACTCGTTATGCAGCCACGTAAGTCGAACGTAACTGATATCCAGGATCGCTCGAATAACACCACCGCAAACTTTCTTCCTCTATTAGAATCACGTAACGATCGATCCCAGCAGTCAAGCTCACTTTGCCATGGATTCTCTCTTCCTTTTTCGTGCTTATCAACTTTCTTCATCATCATTAACCCTCTGTACACATCCAACCCCCGAGCCATTGATACCAACTCTCGTAATAATCTCTCCCCAAGGATATTACCTTCGAAGCAAAATGAGCTCGCGACTGGATCAATTATACCCCTGCAACTGACCGAGAAAGAAAAACTCGAATTTATCTTCAATTGACTGTTCCTCAAAAGGGAAAATTCATCTCGTAGAAAATTGTCTTTGAATTTTCTATTTCAATTTATCGTTTTCGTCAATCATTTAAAAAAAACCTGATGAAGTCTAACCGCTGTAATTTTCGCCTTTCTATTTTCTCGAAAAGTTGTTGACATTGTATGTCAAAATACGAATTTTGCGACATTTTCTTTATTTTTAGATATATAGAAGCACATTGTCAGATTCTTTTTCATGGCTGATGAAAATTTCACGTTAATTGATGTACGTTTAATTGGTCTGACAAATAAAAGCGTTTTTTTAATGACGGAAATGGAAACGAGGACGACAGATCATAAATCAATATTATAGGGAATCGGGAATTAGGACGAATTGACGCGAATAACGCGACAAACTCGAGCAATCAAATCACATTATCGGATTTTAATTATTAAGTACTAACGAATGCAATATACATTGGGATATTTCTGAATATTATGTTGCCAGATAAAGTTCAAATGAGAACTGAACAATTATCGATGATTACGTGTATTAATACCATGAACTTTCCCGGTTCGCCATCATTTCGTTAAAATGTGATGTCATTATTATGGCGAGGTAATAATTCAGTTCGCGAGCTCGAGGATGCTGGGAAATAAATTTCAGTTGAAAATAAAAATCACACGATTTGCTGTTCGCCGATTTACCGAGCTTCGTGACGTACACGATGATTAACGATAACATCGGGGAACAGGTACACGCACCTTGCACCCCCAGGACCGAGAAATCTACACGGTACTTGACTTTCTCCCCCAATCTTTTGTCACGCGAGCTCAAATCATCGAGTTTGTCGTTCTAAACATTTCATCTCTGATTTTCTCGATCGAGTGTTCGTGCAGTCTCTTGGGCATTCCGCAAGTCGTGTGGATTGCACGTTTAAAAAAAAATTCATAGAGCTCGTTTTTTTCCGATAAATTATCGGAGAATTTTTTTTCTTTTTTTTTTTTTTAATTTCAGATAATTCTGTTACATCAATTCTTCATTCGATTCCATTGCCGGATGGTATAGTAAATTTGTGAATTATCGATTTCTCGTTATTTTAATTACCAACTAAAAATTTAGGGAAGGATTTTGAGGTTTGTAGAAAAAATTATGGTCTTGGGGCGATGAATGATTGAAATAGAAACAGACTCACTCGTTGTCCGATCGGATATTCGAAGAACAAACTGCACTTTGATTAAGGGAGTGTACAACTCCTCGATGAATTATTGAAATTTTTCGAGGCAACTGGAGCGGCCAAAATCCGCGGATATTTCGCGCTTTTGCTCTGTTCGTACGAGCGACTAATTTTCACAACGTCCACGCGCCATCCTCCTGCTTATAAAGACTTTGGATCCTCGGACCCAAGGGAAGGGATTCTAGAGCGAGAGAGCGAGCATGTTACAAGACACCAAATACTTTGGACCAAAGAAGGGAGGAAATCGTAAACGGTCACGTGGTCTACTCCAGCTCTCAAACTTTCTTTCCATCGCGAGGTTTACCCCTTCTCTTTGCACTGCAAACCTCTCGTGTGACTCCTTCCAGAAAGACCCCCGATTGCTCGGGTTATCCCCGTTATCCTCGAGAAAACAAAAAAACCCAAAATCAGCTGCACCTTTCGTTCGCCGAATCGTCCCACTGACATATTCAGCCTCCTCGGGCCATTGAACTCCAGAATTTTCGGCATTGCGCTCACATTTCATCGAATTATTCGCGTCGATTTGCATTTTTCCATCCATCGCAGTCACTCGAAGAAAATTCCTCGCAGTTTCTCACGTTTTTATTAATTAATTGTATCAACCCGGAAACCCAATACAATGACATCTATTCGAGAAAAAAAAACATCGCGAATGAAAGTGCTCCGGATAATCTAGTCAGTGCCCCACCGCAGTTTGGCTTCGATGCAAAACGCTTTTTCTCCTCATACGTCCGTCTGTTAAATGTTTGATTTATGTAACCATCACTCTCGTACGAAAGAGCTGCTTCAATTCACGCGCACTTAATGACACTATAATCATGCTCGATGCGATAAAACGTTGATCGTTTTATTGCCCCATAGCGTTCAATGGGATCGAACCATTCTTTCGTTTTCTACTTTTTAAATCTACTTCAGTAAAGAAAGTCTATTCGATTATTAATTTATGGCTCATAACGATAGTGAGATTCAATGGCCAGCAATTCTTTTTGCATCATTAACGCTCACCGAGCTGTTTCCAGTGCTCACGGGCATCCATATTTTTTTTTCTCTTTTTCATTAACTGACAAATAACCCGGCACGAAATTTATCGACGGAACATTCTTGCGTGTGCAAATCCATTGTACATCGGATCTGGACTCGCCAGGTTTCGAAACTAGAAGCTGACGATTCACTGGCATTCAATATATTTTATCAATTCACCAGCTCCACATCGTCTTGGCAATGGTTATTGTTACCGTTTGTTAAACAATACGAAGCTTTGTTTTGTTTGCGGAAAAATATGTTTTCTGATTTTTTCCTTTTCGGCGATGACGTGGTCTTTGGAAAAATATTGCGATCTCGTGGGTTTATTGGAGCCGGCGATTGGCAGTGCCATTAGTTCTTGCCGAAATTTTCTCGTTCGTTTTTTCAAGTTTTTTGTTACAATAAGATCCTAATACTCTTTTTCGCACCTTTTCAACCGTCTCTTACCGCCTCATATTTTTTGACTTGTCATCATCGTATTTTGGTCTAATTAAAAACATTGATTGGACTAATGATTAACGATTGAGACGCATTCACATTTTTAAGATGGAAATCGTGGATGAACTTTCTTCTGTACGTTTTGGAACACGGCGGGAACTAAAAATCATACGTTTCTGTTTTGTATTACGTTACCGATTAACGGGATTGGGAACGAACGAAAAAAAGCGTCATGCGTAATAGCACTTGTCCTTTTGTCGAAAAAATTTGCATTAATCGAGTCTGAATATCGAGCGTGACTTCAAAGACTTTCATTCATAAATATCGCGAGATTTTGCTTGATAAAGTCGTTTTAGAAGACGGAGTGCTCAACCGCAGCTCCATCGCGAGCTGCTGGTGACCCTGATAGGGAATTGTGTTGCTCAATACTGAAACGGTGAAGCATGTTTCGCTTCCGCGAGTCCGGGGCACCGAGAGCCCCCGTTGGATGAGAGAAAGCATTTCTTTTGCAGAACCGAACGAAACCGGTTCCTGGGACGCTAATTTTCGGCGCATCACAGCATCATCACAAAAAACGTATTTCACGGTTTGACCTCAAAAGCCGCGAGTCTCAGACATTGCGTGAATCTTCGAAACGAGAATTGGAACATTGATCGGTTCGATATTTTTCATAATCGAGAATTCATCACGCGTCAAAGCCTCGAAATATCGAGGCGCCAACAATTTTCATCATTCCAAAAGCTTTCGTAATCATTTTATCGACGAAATATTCGATTAAAAATTACGTCGCAGATTTTTTTCGGGTTTGTTTGTCGATGGAATTTTTTTTTTAAATTCTTTTATAATAATAATCATAATGAATGGAAAAAATTGATGAAAATAACAATAAAATAATAATAATAAACAATAAATGTAAAAAATATGAAAAAAATAAGACGTACGGATTCGGAATAAGGAAAAATGTTGAATATTTGTCGTAAATTCATAAAAATAAAAGACGCTCGCAATTTGCACTCCGATTAAGGTTAACGAACCTTATTTTGTCTCTCGAGAGTGGAGACAAATAAAAATTAATGTGAAGAGGAAAAATGGTGGATATTGAGCAACGTGGTGCATCCACAGGTCAGTGAATTGTCCTCATGACATTCCCCATAAAAATGAGACAAAGTGCGAGAAATTTCGTTCTTCATAGGAAAAGCAGCGAAAAATATTTCGCAACTGATCAAAAGACAGTCACGCATCTTTCTCGGAGAATACGACTGTGTGTCCGTCGTAAAAGGCATCGTAAAGGAAAAAAATTCAGTCCGTGCATTCGACGCCGCATGCAGAGTCGTAAAATCCTCTACACCTTGTAAGACGCAAAAAAAACACCTTGACGTTTTTTTTGCGTTAGACATTTGTGCCTGAGCAATAATAACGACTAACGCTCGGAGAAAATTTGCTATTATTACTGCACCTTCCTTCGTGGCAATGGATCGTTGCGAAAAATACAATCACGACGAATTTCTCAAGTTTTGCTATTTGTATTTTCCGTTTTTTCGTTGCGTCAGTTGACTGAACAAAATAGATTGTCCCGTATATACAAAGTCAAGAGAAAGGCTGGCACAGCTCGAAAGAAAAGTATTTCACGAGCTGTCATCGCAGAGATTAGTCAAAAATTCTTTACTTTAGACTTTACTCGATGATTTTAATGCTCGCCGTGATTTCCGTTTTGACCGGAAACGAGGCGAAGCTCCGAGTGTATTTTTTTGTTGTTGTTGCAGTATGCATCGTACGTGAAATCTGCTAAATTTCCGGTTCGTAATGACGGTAATCAGCAAAGTTTCGCGATGGAAAAAATTGAGTCCGAAAGTTCGATGTTTCGAGAACGCGAGACGTTTCCTTTGGTACGAGGGAATTGCGTTTTTTGTTTGATTTTTTTTCTGCGGAAGCGTCTCGAAAGGAAACAAATCGAGTCCAGACGCTCGTCGAAATTTTTTCGTTCGCCGGTGATTCGCAAATTAAGAATTACACACACGGTTACTCGAGATAAACACCGCGATGGGATATATCGAAAGCGTTACGCTGCTGTGTATAGTTCTCTACTTGTCGCGACAACAGGGCGTGCACACATATTCCGTTGAATAAATATGAGTCGGTCATACTCGGACAGTCGAGTCGAATGTTATGTGTGTCAACAAGTGTCAACGAAACGTTGACCGTATGCTATAACTACCACCGCTCAGCAAACAGTCGATTATGTTGGCTGTTTCGCCAGGTTCCTTGCGGAGCTTCGACGTAGTATCGTTCTATCAAAAACTGGGCGAGCCTTCAGATCAAAGAACCTGCACAAAATCAATAACGCCATTGCGTTTGTCGTCCCTTGATTCCGGCGATCGTTTTTTTTTCATTTTTTCACCATCTGCTCAAGAAAAAAGTAAATGACAAAAGGATTTTTCGATCGTCGGAGATTTTGACAAAATTTTGACATTTTCGAGGCTCGAAAAACACGAAAAATTTCGCGTTGAATGTCGCGTTTTAAAAAACTAAATATTAAGGAGATCAATCCGTAGTAATGACTTAATTCAAAGATTAGAAAACTGACATTACGTCCCTACAATTTTGTGAGCGTTTTGGTTGATTGGAGCTCGGCAGAGTGTCGATCGTAAATCATGAACGCGAAACGGGCTGGTTCTTTAACGATCGTTGCCCAGAATCCTTGATCTCTCAGCAAGGCTTACCGTTACCGGTAATTAATAAAAATTATGGGTAAACAACGAGTCGTGGGACTGGGAGATCGAGCCAGCGGGATCTGTTTCCACGGGATATTCTCAATAAACTGCAATTAACGAGATTTTTTTTCGTAACCTCGAGGAAGCAAAATAACGACTTTGATCCTGATCTTTGACCGAACGTGGAAGCGCTCTGTTTGCTGTCCGATCAACACTCATTCGCTGCTGCTGATCACTCAACGAGACTACTCAAAGTTTTCGTTCGAAATCACCGGATCCATTTATCTCGCGCCGCGACTTTCGTTGTACTCGCGGAAGCTCATTCGGCTAAGCCGGAATTCCCTAACTGCTCCGTTACGCATGTCGAATCGATAAAATACTTTTGAATAGCCAGTATCCTCGGCCTCGAGCTTCAGCTCCATTCAAACGAACAGCAGTCCAGGCAAGTGAGAATTTGGGGCTATTCATCCTCGTCTTTTCACTGCTCAATACACGCCTCCGATATAAGCTGAAAATTCAACGGAATAAATAGCCTCACTGCGCGGTGAATGCATCGCACCAGCCGGAGGGAAATCCTGCAGCCTTGTGTGTTACTGAATCGCGTGCTGCTTTGCGCTTCAAATGTTTGAATTTGTCCGCTTTCCACAGCAGCACGGACATAACTGTATGAAAAATACATCAAAACCCGACGATTTCCATGAAGCTAAACACACATACGTCGTTGTTGTCTTTGCAGCAACAATGTTCAGCTTTCCGGAAACTCCGACCCCTGTCCATCAGGGGACATTTTTTTTGCCATTGATATCGCGAGAGAATAGAAAAACAAACGTGAACGACTTTAACGAAGCCACGTGCATGAAAGACGAAGATTCGTGTTTAGGATTCGCTACAAGAAGCTCTTCTGCGTGACGACTATGTCTGAATTCCCCGAACAAGGCGTTTGGTGAGAAAGGCACATGGAAACCGCCAGGATAAACCCTCAAGAATAGCCGAGTAAGCTGCCAACTTCAGATTCACTTCATTGGCTAATCTAGCAGCACTGGTTTAACATTTCAAAGCTTATTCTCCAGCGTTTATTGCGGTGGATGTTGTATCGCAGCACTTGCGCTAAGGCGCAGAGGAAAAGCGATAACGAGAGAGAGAGAGAGAGAGGGAGGAGGGAGAGATTGAGTGGAATGCAGATAGACAATCAGACAATCCGTGTTTCCATCAGAGTATAAACGCTGCAACGAGCTTCCCAAGGTTTCCTCGGTAAAGGGAGACTTTGCAAGGGGATCCCAGTGAAGGAGTGGCGTACAAATGATAATTATGTTCGATTATAAGTCCGAAGAGCCTTTGTTAAGATTTCCTTCATTACAGAACGAATCTTTACACTTTGATAACGTCTCATTTATTATTTCGTAGTACAAAGTTCTTCCAAGTAGGTTACTCGGTCTTTTCCAGAGCAGGAAATACATAATGGATTTGGATGATGAGTTATTTGTTAAGATCGTTGTTTCTTCGTATTACCCCGAAGGATACTTTTAATGAGCATGGTGACTAGACGGATAGTTGCTTGGAATTAATCGTTCCGTTAATCCAAAGCATGGACGGATTAGGTTGGTTAAATCAAGATCAAAGCAGTCGCTCGGCATCTTGAATCTATTATTATGCAGATCCCAGAGCGTGTATATACTCGGAGGGCCAGTAGACAACGTGCTTCAGAAGTTGGTGAGATGGGCTGGCAGATCACAAGGGTTTCGTGTTAGGCAAGAGGTAGCGAGGACTTTTCAAGGATCCAGAGGCGTTGGCTTTACCAGCGAGAGAGCTAAGCGCGCGCGATCCATACCTTGTTCAAAGCTACAAGGATGACGAAGGTAATCCGTTTCCGTAGAGTATTCCTCGCGCTTCCTCTGCGGGGTATAAAGTCGAGCTACTATCACTGCTAACGTCGCTCCGGCCAGCCTGAATATCTAATAAGTGGAAATCCATCGCGCAGCTTCAATTTCACGCACTCGATGTTTTTACAAATCTTGAGTATCACTCCCTGCTCCAGGGGATCAATTCTTTCAGCGTCAATATTGTACATACACGATCCAATTTTTTCCTCAAAGCAGCACGTGTGCAAAAAACTGTCGAGCTGTTCGAGACTCATCGAAATAACATCGTCCCAGCGTTGAATACACAAATAATCTATTTTCCAATGTTTGTTATCGCTACATATCGCGACGCAAACTCGCTAAAGCAAACGATCCATCCTGGACCAGTTCCGATTATAGTTTCCTCTCTTCTGCCCACTCTGCTGTACTCACGTTCATTCTTGTATAATAAAATGTACACTCACATTTGTCCAGATTGCATTAACGGGATTGCACGTAGAACACAAAATTGCACTTAGCTTCAAACTGTAATTCTCCTTTCCCAACCTATTTCCTCACTCCACTTTATGTATCCTCCAACACGAAACAAGAAGATCCGGCACAACGAATGAGCTGCGAAACAAACAAAGGGAAGAATGCTATTTGCCTACACACGTTCAAGGTATCTTGTCTGACGGATTCAATCAACGCCCGTCAATATTTACACCCTAGTCGGATAATCTGTCACACTTCTATCTTCATATCAACACATCATTTTGCCATTCAATTCTTCTCCCTTGTTTCACCTTTCGACTCTTTTTCGTCAATAAAACGTCGTCAGTTTCCATAAAAACAACGAGATCCACAGCATTATTCAATGTGAAACTTCAAATAACTTCATTGTATGTTGGAATTCATTGCACGCTAAAAAATCGAGATTTTTCCGCGATTCGAAGTGACAAAGTTGGATCGACGTGCGGAGCTTTTAAGGGGAAAGGTTTCTTCCTGCCGGTGGCATATTTTATTTAAGGGAAAGAAAAATTCCTCAGCGCTTTTGACCGCCGACATTCTTTCTGGTTATAATTGACCCACGTAAAGTTTTCGAAACGAAATTTTAATCCCGAAAGAATTGCATGAATCCTTTAGAAATTGCGTCGCGAGACGAATCAATACTCTTGCCGAATTCATCGCGAAACAGCGAGTGTGTACTTGGGGCAATGCTACAGTCGTAACGCCTATACACAATGCGAAGACAAATGTCGAAGCGTTAACGAGTTGTCGCGCGGAAGCTCGTAAGCGCACGAGGGTACTCTCGGAGGAAAGAAAAGAATCGATTGCATCAAGTCGCTCGCGGAGATTCGCTCGTGTTGAAAGCGCGAAAACTGTGTGTTCGTTGGGGAGGGAGATGGGAACAGAAAGACCAAGTGGCACTCCGTTCTGGTGATAACGAGGAGATCGATGAATGTTTGTGGCTCTCCGGAGGCTCGTCGTCGCCCGAGTACCACGACACGGAAGATAGTCAGCAGCTCAGAAAGCAAAGGACTTTAATAACTACGCGCGGAACATTTTCTCGCCTTCAAGGACACGATTGCAAACTTCTGCTCCTCCACTCTCTTGATTGCCTGCCAGAATTCACCGCGCAAGGAATGAACCACGCTCATTATTGACTGTGCACTTGGGCCACACCTCAAGAGCTTAAGTACTTTGGGCCGCAAGTTACGCAGTCTCCGAGGAACAAGTTCTAGAAGAAAAAAAAAAAAGACATAGATCGTCGCATCGAAGTAGTTCTTTGGGTGGAAAGCTCGTGGAAAATGAATAAAAGCATATGGTCGCCCGCAGTCGAATGTGTCAAATCAACCTCTTCGTCTTCGTTCTCTCTGCTCGTCGAATATAAATATTTCCCCATATTACATCATAAGTCGAAATTAATGAAGAAGCTTTGCCTTTGTGGATTAATCCTGAACAACGTAGATGACGTTTTGCTGCAACTCTCATTACAGCCTCTATCAGAGATCCTCGAAGACGAAGGCTCTGCTCGGAGAGACTTACACGATCGATGCCACGCGCACCTACAAATAGTTGTCTTTGCCATTCTATAAAACTCGTCCACGAGATTGAAATGCGAGCTTCTCGCAAAAGGAAATTTTATCATTCGCAGCATAATGAGCTCGACTCTCGGTCTCGTAAACTTGACGTTGATATTTTACAAAAAAAGACTCTTGTCCTCGGCGAAGAAGCCGCTATAATTAGTCCATTTTTTTTTCTTCCACTCGTCGAACCGAGTCGTCTCGTTCTACGCTCTCGTCCCCCCGCACGTATTTTTGTGAAAACCAGAAGAAAAAGATTCTTTGTTACAGATAATGGAAGTGGAAAGGTGCTTTGACGAGATTCTCAGTTGTTTCTCGAGGGAAATCCACAAGAGAAACAACTGAGAAGATATCTGTTGAAGGAGATGTGTGGGAGGTTAAAGTACGAGCAACGATTGGCCAACTATCGTCCTTGATTCAGCGGGTGTAATTTCGAGGAGCATATAGAGCTCGAGGGGAGAAGAGCTAGCCCGAGGTTGCTGCTACGGCTAACTCTCGGGAATAAATCTACCGCTCGCTCGTGGTGTAAGTGGTGGTCGTCGTAATATAATAAACAACGCGTGTACACCGACGGTGTGAAGTGTCTGCTTAATTAACTGTGTTCGTTGATTGCGGATCAACCGCAAAATGTAATGATATTTCCACCTCTTCTTCTTCGTTCCATATTAAGGATGTAGTTTCGCTTCATCCTTGTCAATTGACCGTGATATTGGAAAATATTTCAACGAAATTGTCAGTAGGAACGAGCACTGCATAAACAGAGCCCAGAATTCTATAAACTTTGGGGATAAAATGGCGTGAAATGAATTTGACATTATCTCTTTTTCACTTAAAGTTTATTTTCTTCAATATTTCTGTAAATGACACTTCGAATACACACTGGGTCATTTTGACCCCAACAATTTAGCATGACCGATTGTTTGGCATTTAATTTTCGTTTACGTCAAAAAATAAATTACAAAATAAAAAACGAAAAATCTGCATATTTCTCGGAATACAACGGTTTGAAAAACGCTTCGGGTCAGATTGACCCAATATGCACTTGCACGACAATCTGCGATTTTGCAATTCGATACAAAAGTCGAAAGAGAGCGATGAAAAAAATAAAATGAAAATTTATCCCAAGACATAGAGCGCGCGAGCTCTATCTGCCTGCTCTGGAAAATTCTGGCTACGCCCATACAGGCTTGACTTTGCGATAGTGTCATCGAAACCGAAACCGTTGAGCACGCGAGTACCAGAGCGCACACCTACCGTCGTCGCTTATCGCCCCAAAGATTAAACGTTGGCTGTTCGCCACGATATGTCGTGATAAAAAAGGACGTGGAAACCCTGCTGGATATCCGCCCCGTCGTGCAGCTCCGAGGGGATCCGTGGGCCAAGTTTAACCAGAAAATGTCGCCGGTCAAAAGCGCCAGGGAATTTTTGTTTCCCTTCAATAAAAGATGCCGCCAGCAGGAACAATCGATTTATATTTCACAATTTCCAAAAGCTGCTTGCGCCATATACCGATCGTGGATCAAACTTATTAAACCTTGCCCCTTAAAAGCTCCATGACGACCTTGATCCAATGAAATGAAATCTCGATTTTTTCAAATTTCGAATCCTTTCCCTTTTTTCCCCTGAAAGCTCGATCGCCATCTCGATCCAAAAGTTTGTCACTTTAAATCGCGGAGAAATCTCAATTTTTTAGCATTTCGAATGACATCAAATGCGACTCTCGAATCTCGAAGGTCATTCTTGCACATGAATATACGTTGATAAGCCTCGAGAAGAACATTATTTCCGCAGGGAGAAGTAAGAAAAGTCGTAGTCTGTCAACGAAGCTGAGTGCTTGATGGTAAGCCATGATAGAGTATAATGGAGAAGAGAGATGTGAAAGGGGTGTGTGCAGGACTCGGTGATGATGGAAACTTGGAACGTACTGCATAGCGGGGCATCTATCTCTATGTATAGCTTCTTCCTTCTCTGGATATAGGTAGAGAGGAGCGAATGGCGATGGCTAGCTAAGACCCTCGAAATAAGCTACTATTACTCTGACTGAGCGTTGATGTATCGCTCGCCGCCTCTCGTGCTCGTCGCATAGGTCAGCTCCGCAGCTTTTGGAGACGAGCAACTTGCATTGTTCCTCAACGTCTTAAGCGTGCTTCCCTGGATGATAATATTCTTCGAGCTTACTCGCTCTTGCATGAGTGCTAAACTGATCGTAGGGCTTAATCCACTTCTCTCTGGTTTCTCCTCGATTATGCTCAACGATTGCGAAGGAGAGGATTGTATGGAAAAATCGATCACTCCTCGTGTTGCTTTGAAATTGTCGTGCGCCCTGCAGCTCCGAGTCCGGGGCCTGTGAATTTTTCGAGGTAGAAATTCCCACGAAAATATTCGATTCCCATAGTTGTGTCCGAGCTTTTCAACTGTCACAGGAGTCCGAAGTATTTCGAGTTGAGATTCATCTAAAATTTGGTAGTTTTGCCAGATTTTGTGGACTATGATCGACGTGGAGGGATTAACGGAATTCTATAATGAATTGGCACGTTCGTCTCGACTCGGAGGTTGATAGCCCAGGCTCGTTTGTTGAAATTATCCGTTTTAGCGTGATTTATCCGCCGCCGCACGACGTGTGAGGGAACGGATGGGCAAGGGGTTGGCTCGGAGGGCTTGTCCGCTCGGAAACTATCTGCAGGTACTTTGCACCCAGCGACTGATAAGAAACTGGACTGACGGCTGTTTAATTGCTCGACGTCTAGCTCCCCGAGACACGCGATTTATCCCTACCTCGCGCGCGAGTTTCTCGCGAGCAGCCCACGCAGTTTTGTGGCGATTATTTTGCTTCTCAACGCTCGCGCGTCTATGCAGTGATTTTCGCGTAAATTATCGTCGGAATCGAATATGAAAAAAAAACGCACGTTGCACGGCGAATCAGTGCGATGCAACGGAAAACTCGCGAATATAATTGCAATCGTTACATTCGCGAATATTCCTCGCATCGATTTTTTTTATTCCGTCACCCATTTCCATCCCCGCAGCCCCAAATCCGCGTTGACGTTGAAATAACATTTTTGTTATTTCGCATTCGCGGAATATATGAAGCGTCGTTGCTGGTGCTCATTGGGTGTTGTGAGAGAATTGCAGAATGTGCGCGGATACATGGAAAGTCACGAGGCGATTTGGCAACAGAGACGCGACTAGAGATGCTGAATTCTAGCTGCTCGTGACGATTCGATCAACGAATTTATCTGGCCACTGGCCACGCTCCGAATTACTCAACGACCCGGACTATATCAATTTCCGAACCAGAAGTCACGTACGGTTTTACATCTATATGTATATATCCATTGAGAACTCGGGCGAATAAGCGAGAAATCTATCAGTTGAAAAACGGGGCAAAAAGCGCGGTGGATATGCGGCGGTGACTGGTATAGAACTTGAAACGAAATAGCGTGCGGTCAATTTTTCACGATCCAACGATTCGCGATATGTACGCGCGTTTGTTGGCTCGATGTCGTCCTATTAACAAAAACGCTCAGCGCACTGTATTAAAAATTTCTCGTCACTCTCGCATTAACCCTTGCACCCTCGCTGCTCTCGACAATTTCCTCTTTTCTAATTACTTTGATCAACGAGTCTGCTTACGGCCACGTTATCTCGTCAGGAGCGATTATTTTTTTTTTACTGAGCGCTGCTGCTTCTCGAGCAAGTTACTCTGATTATTGCCAGAGGGGTTGGACCCACGGTAATCCATTTAAAGCTTAAGAAAATGGTGGATTGCGTGGTCACCTCTGGAATCTAATAAAAGCCACCGCACCAAATCCGTCTCGCAGCTTCCGAAGTAATTCCACCATTCGGATCCCACGATTTTCCGACCGAATCGTTCTCAAACCCGTCCCTAAAGTGCAACAGTCGCCTTCACTCTCTTCTCCTCATCTCTTTGTCCTTTCCAAAAGCCAACCCTTGGATTTTCACCCTTCTTGTCCAATATCTTTCTCGTGCGGTCCCGCATCTCGCGAACGAGTAATTACTTTGTTTAATTACTTGTCGTATATACCGCCTTGTGCTGCCGGACTCGCTCCCTTCACGGTCTCTTTGATTTTCGTCAAAACCACCGCGCGACTCTCCTCCTCATCCTGCTCTCACTCTTCTCCGTATATTTCTTTCCCCCGTTAATTCACAGCTTTCTTACTCCGCCAACGTCCTCCGATTTTCTTCTCATAGGCACGAGCTTCGCCTCCCAAAACTTTCTCCTTTTCCATCTGCTATTTATTTAGTCTTCTCGGTGGTTCCTTCTTGTTTCTAAACGACTCCAGCGTTCTCGCAGTCTGTCAATGCTCTCCTGCCTCCGGGAATCCTTCGCGAAGCTTTCCTTCCTTTCCAGCGTGCACCTGATGGTCCCAACTTCTTTATCGCGTCCTCGAACTAGCTGCTTCGATACTCTTGCTCCGCACTCACGACTTATTACGTTCCTTCGTTTCATCGACTCGTTCCACGTTACATCTGCGAATGTCGTTCCCATGCAAACTTTCGTCGTTTACTCGCGACTCGTTCGTTACGTTTGCAACTTTTTGGGAAATCGGCCAATTCAATTATTAGCGTCGACCGAATCACTAGACATTTTCCATGTCGTTGAAAAGCCGTGACGCGTTTTTTTTCTCGTTAAACTGGCAGCAAAATTTTCAAATTATCAAATTTCTTCAGATTTACAGCTCGAGATCGTCTTCCGGAACAAGTTTTATAACTTTCTGCAATCTATAGCAACTTGTGAGCGAATTCACAACTCAATTAAGTACGTGTCGCTCCTAGTATCCACGGATTAAGGAGATTGCATTCCTTTCGCTGCCGACACTGCGCTCGCGGTATCATTTAAAGAAAAGTATTCCGATTTTTTTTTTTCATCTCTGATTACTTTATCGGCATCCTCGTGTCGATGCGCTAGCAGAAAAGCAGAGCCCGGGACAGGTCTCCAATGCGTGACGAGAATTTTACGATTTTACTCGCTCGTGGGAAAATTCGAATTTCCTGCAGCGTCTCGTAAAACCCCCGGATCTCCTCCGCAATCGAAAGACGTTCGCCAAGACATTTTCCTATTTCTCGTATCGAAATTTCCGTTTGAACAAATCTAATGCCCGATCTCCTCTGCTTCTGATATCAATGAACGTTTCCTCCTCTCGAAGAAATGTTTTTTTTTCCTACCGGAAATGAGCTGAGCTTGTTTTTCCATAAACTCGATCAAATGAACTGAAACAATAACGTAATGAATAATAAAAATGTTGCTTCGCGTCGACAGGGAAATGCTCGGCAGATAATTGTTATTCACTTGCGTGCAAAGTGAAGCGAGCCATTGAAACTTTGCCAGTGCATCTGTTCATGTCTCTTTCGTCTACTTCACTTCCTCGAAGATTCTCCTGCTCCCAGCGTGGAAATTCCTCAGGGAAATTGGAAAATTCCGCCGCGTAGTAATGCCATCAGTTTTTTTTTATCCATATTTTCGTTGTACTTCCGGTTAAACTACATTCGTACGAGCTCGCCAATGAGCCACTGTATTCGAAAGATAATGTGAATAAAGAAATACTTATTTTTTTACGAATGTCCAGCATAAAGATGCGCCATTAAGTTTTCTCTTGTTCCCATCACGTGGAAAGATAATTAACTGCAAAATTTAAAGGTTTTTGTGGAAATGAATATTGTGGACAATTAATCCTTCGAGTGCACACATCCCCTAAGTGTATTTTGGGTCAATCTGACCCAAGGCGTTTTTTAAATCGTTGTATTTCGGTAAATATGCATTTTTTGTTTTTTTTTTATCGAGACGTTTTTTGTGGTGAATTTTCTATATTTTATGATCTTAAATTTATATTTTGATGAAATTGAATGCCAAAACGTTCGTTGCCATCAAATGCCAAATAATCGGTGACAGAAAATTCGATTGCATACTCGAAAGGGTTGAAATTACCAAAAGAAATCGGAAAAATGGTAAAAACTAGAGAAGTTGACAGTGCAAAAGTCGGTTCGACGTCGCGATTGCGGATGATGAACAATTCAATTTTTCCCTTTTTTTGAAAACGAATTTTGGCTTTTATTTTTCCTATTATTTTGGACTAGTCAGCTTGGCGTGGTCGCACCCGATTGCTTGCGTAATGAGACGCCAACTCGGTGGATCTCCATGCAGGCGCGTTAGCGTTTAATTAGAGGCTAAATTGCACGAGTTTTCTTGGTCGGGGTAGCTATGGCACGCACACCGAAACGGGTCCGACGAGACTTTAGTTTTATCGAAAGCTTTCCCGCGCAGCACTCCCTTTTCCTTCCTTTCATTAATTTTTCTTTTTTTCGTAACGTTTTGTTTTTCTAACCATGGCACACTTGCTTTCCTCTCAAAGAAAGCAAAGCACGAGAGAAATGCTGCAGCTCCGAAATCTCTGAGCCTGAGGTTATCTCGACACTCACCTCCTCGCCGCACATTCTCTCCAACGTCATTATATGCGCGACTCACTCGCCTCTAGTTCTCGCATATCTTATTCAATGTGTAACTGCTCGCATTGCATATAATTCTTTGAAATTGGAGAAAAACGAGAGATACAACTTTCCAGCTCGATTCGAGAGCAGCGCTAATTGCAAGGGAGAGTAACAAATTGATTTCGATGACGTAAATATTCATTTGTGAAAAGTTTGCGGACTGCATATCCGCCAATTACTGCATTTCTGAAAAGAGTAATCAATTTTTTCAGACCCGAAGTTTCAATCTGCTCGTTATAAAAGTATTTTTAATTCTCTGCAATCCTCGGCTCAAAAAAAAATGAAAAATCAACACGAACGTCCTGTGTTTTTCTGTTGCAGATGCAGCTTCAAAAGAATCCTGTCGTGACTCAATCAAAGGTACGGAACTTCAGCAAAAATATTGTTTTTCGTAACTCGCGTAAATAACAAAGCGAGGCGGCACAGGTTTTTTTGTTTCTTAATGAAAGAACTCGAGAGCATAAATCTCCGTGGACACAAAAGTGAGAAAATTTAAACTCGTCGATGCCCAAAGCGCTGTTCCCATTGTCGCGGCTTCGAACATGCGTTACGGCCACGAGAATTGACGAACAATGCGTGCGCCATATTTCATGTGTCCCCGAAGTTAACATTTCGCTTTTTTTTTCTACTCCATCTCTCTGTCTTCCGCTCTTGGACATGGAAAAAAAAACGTACTCGACGGTTTGACCCACATTTTTCGGTTCGAGCCATCGAGTCCTGCGTCCTTTTTCACCGATCTTTTCCATTCTCGCGTCTCTTAGTTTACTTCTCATACACACAAGCCCCTTTCCCATCGACGAGGTGAAATAAAAATCCCAACAACTCGCGAGTCTCCTTAATGAACAATGAGTAAAAAAAAAAAAATGAAAAAAACTTCGTTGACGTTTGAACAATAATACGTGAAGGAAAAAAATGCGACAAACGTGAAATTCGACGTTTTGCGTGACGAGAAAGTTGGATGAGATCGAATTCTCTACAATTATTGAATTTGAGAAAATAATTTGTAGTCGGAGATTCCGATCTATATGGGGAATGAATTTTTTTGGATGAATTCGCTTGACAATCGTCGATTTATTCTCCGCGCGCGCGTTGAGCTTCATTATCACGAAAATTGAGGAATAAAAGTAAATACACGTTTGCGGGACATGATCAAGAGTATTTTATCGAGTTTTCAGGACTCTCGATCAACGTCCATGCTAAATTTAACGAAAGGACTGGTGCAAATGGTGCGACTGTGATTGATCGGTTAATTTGGAGGTTCAAATGGAGCGGATGGAGAGAAATCGTCCAGATGATACACAATTTCAACTACCGACTCAAGTATTTTCAAACTTTTTCCTCCTGCGTCTAGACGCTTGTCCTTCACTCCGATTATCTTTTTTGTTTGTTCGTTAATCGCCTGCAGTTTCGTTTGTTTCGTTTCGATGCGGACAAAGCCAGAGATTCCAAATGTTTTTCAACGCAAACGCATAGCATCATCTAATAACCTAAAGATTTTCTTCCGGTTCTCGGAGATTCAGGAAATGCAATTGAAAAAAAAAATTTACAAAAATGATTGAAAAAAATTGAGAAAATTTTTAAATGAAAAAAACGAAAACGAACGCGCAAGCGTCGTGCTGGGCTCTATCGTACATATGGGCGAAGATCGAACAGGGCATGTAAAAGGGAATAAGGATAAAAGGTAGACAAGAAGCTGGTGGCAAAGAGTGCACTCAGCCGGGTGAATGATTTTGACCCGTAGCGACGCCCTTATAAATCGTCAAAGAGTACGACGTACGGAACTATCAAAAATTTCTTGCATTTCCGGCCGATTGAGGTTCCCATTGTGCGACTCTTTGGAGAAATGGGGGCGGATGCATCAAAGATGCCTCTCCACAAATACCATTTCGTAGCTGGCCTTTTTATCCTTTTATTACATTTTTTTTATACTGAATCTCCGATTCTTGTCGAGAGCGACGGTACGAAGAATAAAAGGAGGAAAAAAAAGGGCCAAAGCATTTCGCGCTTGACTGACTCCACGTACATCCTTTCTTCACGTGTTCTCCACGAGAGACAAGCACCTTCAGACTTTAGTGCATTTTTTATGCTCCTTCGGTTGTTTCACTTCCTTTTGGCCACGAGATCTCGCGTCAGATCCTCGCGTTTACTAAAAATCCTGTGTTTTCTCACTATTATTGTTTTTTTCTTGTTGTTCGAAAGGATCGCGCTCACCAGGCGTTACATTGAATTTTCTGGTGCGCGAGAGAGCTACAGACGTTTGCTTAGCTCTTTGCTCGTTGGGACGAGGAGGAGATTGGCAGATAAAGGGCTGAAGGGGCTTGCGAATGGGAACGCTAAAACTTTCCACGTGCTTTGCTACCTTTTTCGAGTCTGCCCCCATTTTGTTTGTTTCAAAACCCTTTTATCATCAACGCAAAGCCACGTTCCGCGAATTTTCGAAGGCTTTCAAGATGGTGCGGTGGTAAAAATATGCCGGGATGCTGTAGTGCGAGATAAACACAGAAAACAGCCGAAAATGGCACCACGAGCTATCTGAGCTATTTTTTTCCTATACTCGACCATAAAACAATGGAGATAAAAAAAAACTCGTGTCCAAGCTCTGCAGACGAGTAATAGTGGAAAAGTGTGCGGTGTTGGAGAGGCCAACGGACGTTTTTCGTGCGTGATAAAAGCTCGTGGAGTATGAAAGAGAACTTGGTCCATTTCTGGATGCGTTGAAACACTAACAGCACGTCGCTAAAAAATGTTGAGAGCTCAAAGCGGCAGCGCTGAATGCTTCAGAAGCGGATAAGCAAAACACTCACAAACATGCAGTACCTCGCGTATGTGTGTCTCGGTGTTGAAAGTTGTTGCAGAGTCCTGGTTATTCCAGAATCGTCTGCATTATGCTTCATTATGAAGCAGCACGAAGAAGCTTTTCTGTCTCTCTTCTCCCGCAACAATGAGATTCGATTTGAATGCGCGGTTGAATTATTCCGCGTGTGGTCCAGCGCGACGAGCAAGAGCCACGAGAAACTCGTCGTCGTAAAAATAAGCATCCGACGACCAGAAGGAAATTTAGAATTGGGAGCTTTTAGACTGTGATGAAGGTAAAAGGAAAAGGTAGACACGCGAAAGAGAGCGATGGCAAAGCCATGGCTCTCGGGATACAGGAACGTGGCAAGGGAAAGAAAAAATGAGGACCGGGTTCGTGCATCTTTTGTGCAGCACACCGCCACCGCGTCGCGACTGCATAACAAACTTTTGCCTGCTCCCCTTCGATGTACGAGCATTCAACCTCAACCTCATTCTTCTTTTTTTTTTCTCTCTCTCCACAATAATACACCTCTATGTATGGGTGTTTGAAAGTAAGAGGGTTACAGCCCGCGACCACGCGAAATATTTCCCAAACGTGTATTACCAACGTTTTTGGCTCTCGTCCAGGCAAACCTTTCATCCTTTCGTTTTCTCATCGTGAGAGCTCTCGGCAAACCCAACTAGATGAACAGAGTCATTCGGAGTCTTCCGTCCCTCGCCCTTGCACCTTCCTCATCCATGGAGCAGTCTGTGAATCCCCCCGAAGTAACCCGAAACGCGAGGAAACCAAAGAGGGATGCAGGCAATGAAAGAGACACGAAAAGAGACTGCGAGGAGGATGAGAGACTGCGAGGACGAATGTGTAGCGCGTTACTGATACGAATAATTATCACAGCCAGTATCCAACGAGATTCTTGCCTTTCATTCCTTCCCACTCTGTTTTTCCATCCCCTCGTTTCTCCAACACGTTTCTACCTCTCATCGCTGTCACCCAGAAAAAGCCTTCGAGGTAATATTGCTCCATGTGCTTTCTCAAGAATAAAAGTAATCCCTCCAGGTGATCCTGGCAAGCTTAGCTCTCGGAGCCTTTCACCAAGGCCTCGGACTATCGTTTCCTCGCTACTTTACACTCTGTTATCTCCCTTGTATTATACCACCAGAGCAGCCAATGTTATTCGACGCTTTATCATTCCTATTTAGGGCTCCCAACAATCCCAACATTCTTTCCAATGACCTGACTCGTCAGACAATCCGCGAACAAAGATTCTCAGACGACTGGGCTCGCTGAATCATCTTATTAGGAAAGCGATACCGATTCATTAACGTCAGCAGAACGCCAAGTGGAACTCTGCAAAGGTTGCAGTTTCAATTAACCAACGGAACGACTAAATTCATTCTCACAACGGCGCAAAGTTACAAATACGTCGGGACAATGTCAGTTTCGTGCGGTTGCTCTCCGGCAGATTCTTACTCGATTATACGAACGAAACGACTTGCATTCGGCGCGAGATTAAAAGTTGATACGCTGCGTGTACAGAAAATTTATTTTTGAACTGAATTTTTCCTCTATGCCTCATTACCGCGTATTGATTGTCACTATTTCTCTTTAATATCTCATTAACGACGCATCTGAGGAAAACAATACAGTGGAGACTCATTCTGCTAGCTCTACGAGCAAATATTGGGTCACTTTGTATTCTGTACGTTCTCGAGTATTCTCATTGTAAGGGCGGCTTGCATGGGAATGCACCGATGTATTAGCTGCACCAAAGCCCTGTGGCGTATCAGAGTAAAAAGGGAGGCAGACGAGACATGGAAGGAAGGAAGGAAGGAAGGAAGTAGCTGGATAGACTGAGGCAGATTGCAAGCTCAAGAGAGTGTGGCATTAAGTGTACGTGTGTGTGTGAGTGTTGCACTGTACGAGAGCAAACGTAGGGTGGCAGGGAGACAGGCCAATGGCATATATAAGATTTACTTAACTCACGAGTGGAGCAGACCTCCGAGTTACCCTTCCAACACTCCGGGACATCGAAACTATAGATGTCTGACTCGGGTACAGTAGACCCGAAGTAAGCATCAAAATCTCGTATCCAAAAGATCCGACCAACTCCGAACACGCTTATGCAGCATTTCCAACGCTTTTCTATGCTTTCCCTCTCGTACTAGTCGCCTGAAAGCCTTCAGACTCCACCGCGAGTTTCTAAAACACACACACACAATACGCGACTCCTTCGAGGAGTTGAACCCTGCGTGAAAACGTGTCATACGTGTCTCTTCCGTGATCAGCCACAAGCACATCTTGCAGTAACGCTTGTTATCCCAAAATCCAAAGGAGCTTTCGAGCCTGTCGCTTTCTCCCAAGCCGCGTGTATTCCCATCTCCGGTGTATAGTGCTCCGTTCATCCTGATACGCTCAATCGGGTTCTCGTCGCCTATTCTGCTTCCTGCTATTTCAGTAGAAGAACTATGGGCATTCTGGACCGAATAGTGGCGAGGGGTGTTCAGCGCCGCCGCCACAGGCCCCTCGCCGCCCAGCTGGACTCCGCTAAAATTTTATCCACGATTTTCAGAAAAAAAAAACGAAAAAATTTCGAATTTCGAAAAAAAGGGTGTCGCCGTTCCAACTTGCGCAAATTTCAAGATTTTTTACAAATTTTTTTTTTTAACACATAGAGTTTCTTAATAGGAAGGTTGGTATTGAATTTGGCAAATATCGGTCGAACCGATATTTGCCAAATTGCAAAATTAAGACGAAAAATCGTTTAACCGCTTTAATTTTTGCAAATTTTCTAAGATATTTTGTACAAGTCCGCACTTTCTGTTTACTTTCTGGGTAAGTTGTGGAAATTTTTCAATGTCACATGCATGGGGAGAACTTTTGCTTAATTAGAGTTCGTTGGACCACGAATTCTTCAGCAAATATCCGATAACGGAGTTCCAATTCTGAAGGGTATATGCGGTAAAACGATTCTCTGCATTTACTATCCATCCCCAATATCTAATATTTATTTTCAAGCTAGCAACGTGACTGCTCGAGGCGCACAATTTCCCTCTCCTTTTCGGTGCTCTCGAGATTACGTTTAGTAAGCATTACGGCAATACAATACAGCACCGAGAGGTATTGCGATAAATTTCTAATCTACAAGAGCAGCGGAGAGTATATCCGGGCGGGCAATTTCTCCATAGCGCGTATAAATTCCACGGGGGATTGAACAATTCTCGACAACGATTTTCTGCCTTGTTTCTCTCGTTGACGGAGTCCGATTTTATTTATCGCTCTCCCGATGCAAAGAAACTTCCTTGCTGAATATACGAGCAGAACTGTCAGGATGGAAATGAACCGAAGGATCCGTAAATAGCGATAGGAGCAGATGGCAAAAAAAAAAACAAAAATAAGTAAACATTCCATGAACGCGCGAATCGTTGCGGAAAACTCATCATGGACTGGAAGCCAGAAGGTTTTTTTTTCTTTTGAACATCCAGCGTTCATGGTTACCAAGTGGGAGCTTCGCGAGGCGAATTTCTTTGCTGAGGCACACCTCGAAGGGGTTGGCCTCGATCCAAATGCAACACACGCTGCAGCACAAAGTCATCGTGTCGTTTTACTCCGCGCGGAGAGCTTAGGTGCGATCACAGCTACAGGAAGAAGGGTGACACATAGACATACATATACACAGATAACTAGAAGAGAAGATCGTACACAAAGCGAGATATGCTTGCGCGAAATACGTCGAAGGAAAGTATGCTACACATCGCCATTCCCAGCAGCTCGTGCATTACGTAATTAACGTTTCCTCTTGGCGGTAAAAGAGCTTTTTAAGGTTTTTAGAAAAGCCCCCTCCCTCCAGAGTGAATCCCCGGCAACGAAGCCGCTACAACGAGACGACGCCTCTAACGACCCTCGAGCCAATTCTCCAAACGCTTCCGGCCTCGCTTTGCACATTTTTTCCCTTTCCTCCTCCACACTGTCAAGCCGTTTTGTAACAGCAGCTTTGGAAAAGCTTGCAACAACTTTTCGCAATACCAAAACGACTCTCTAACGAATTTCTCCACGACGTAAAACTCGTGGAAATTCGCTCTGATTCCTGGCGCAGCACTAAGAGTTCTCCCATCCTGAAGTTCCAACCGCGCGCAATGCATTGAAAACATCCGATTGAAAAATTCATTTATCGAAGGCAACGCCATCGTTCTAAACCATAAACCACCATAACACACCATAGCAACACCGTCAATTATTCTGTGGGAATTATACGTAATATTGCTGCGAGGGAAAATTTGATCTATTCTCATTGCCGAGATTGGGGGACGGTTTCGCTGACTTTGTCGGATTTTGGACAGCGCTAGGTTCATGGGGGTTTTTATGGATTTGTGATACGGTCCGTACCCCGCTGCCACACCATAAGGGAATATTAACAAACTCATCAAGGCTTATCTCCGTCGCGGTGGACGAGAGGAGAAGAAAGCCACGGGCTCTTTGAGATTTCGGTCAGGATAAAAAGAGGCGGAGGTGCGGTTGATAACGCGAAGGAGGTAGAAGAGAGGGACTCTTCTACCATTCTCGACCACAAAGACGCGACCAAGATCTCTCGAAGCCTGCTCTTCTTCTCCTCAACTTTTATCGCAACTATATCCATAAAGTACGCGATAAAACGAGACTCGAGAACTCGCTGCTTCCTCCTCGCTTTTCTAGGGCCCATACAAATTCATAAACTCTATAAATTTTCTAGTTTAGCTTCGTTTTAATTTTTCAACTTCTTGTTTTACTCCTAACCCCAACCATCTCTCATGCAATCCCATTTCATTGTCTTTTATGAACTTCCTCCTTTGTCCTTTTCTTTAATCTTCGGGACCTTCGCCAGACACTTTATTAGAGCTTCGTTTAATTCACCTTTAAAAAATGACCATCCTGCACACTACAAGTTCGTAACGCGTTTATATAACGAGTACATACTCCGCATAACGACTGCACTTGCCATTTTTCCTCTTTCGATCTTTTCACTTCGCATTTTCTTCGAGCACTTGGTCACGATGTGATTGTGACTTTGGTAATTGCTACTGCTAATAGCTTAATAAATGATGCAATCCGAACACATTAAGGATCGAAATAATTAGACTAACTTTTCTAAGAGTATATCAAATTGACTGTTTCATTAAAATCTTCTTCGCGAAACAGGCATTTGCTTTTCGCAACCCAATTTTTCCACTCATTAAGTAGAAACGGTCGGTGCAGCACAGCCAACCTGATAATTTATTCAATTAGCATTAACTCGTTCGAAATGGCAATCCTCTTAATGAACTCGTGGCTACCAAAATTTTCATTTATTCCAAAAATTAAATTAACGATAGCGTCCGAGTGTTTCCTTCCATTTTGCATTTTGGACCACGAACCATCAATGACTCGAATGCTCTCGACATATATCTGCCATGAATGAGTTTCAACGTAAATACGTCGAACCAGAGCTGCATTATTTTCCATGTTAAAAGATTTTTATTATTTTTATGGCGTCCATGGGTATCACTTGTTAATGATGCAACAGGCTGCGAAAAAATGTGGGCCAGTTTGAAAAAATGAAATTTTCAATTGAGTTAATTTTAATCTTATAATTTAATTGATTTTTTTAATTAATAAAATAAAATAAGTGAATTGATTTTTTAATTTCTCAATTTAATTAGAAAATGAAAATAATTGGTACGCAATTTTCAATGATATCGACCACCGTTTCTGGTAAATTTTCAATTGCCCCTCAAACCAGCTGACCGACAAAATATTTCACCGTCCAAAAGTTATAAAAGTTTTGTTCGGTCTATTTGAGCAGTAAGCAGTTCCGGAAAATGTTCCTTTTTGTATCATTAAACATTACGGTTGTGTAAGTTACACACGATTTAGTATTCATTCAGTGTGTGTTCTTGTCTGTCGCAATGTCGAGATATAAATTCTAGCGGTTTTACGTGGCTCGCTTACCATTTTGGACGTACGCACTGTTCACAAAGTGAAATGTAGTACATCGTTGCAACAAGAAGAAATGATGGTAGTGGCTTGCGAATGCAAAGTTATACACCCTCGTGTGCCCTTGTTTCTCGTTGCTGCAGTTTCGAAAGTGTAGCTTTCCTGTTAGGAGCTTCGGTACACAAGCCAGTACGCGCCTTCGTGTTCCACGGTAACGATGTCGTTACGACGTCTCCTCAAAAACCATATAACCGTACAGACACTTGTTCGCCCATAAAGCTCCCATCTTTTAGAAACTCTTCTCGAAGATATGAAGATTGTTTCCGCGCACAACTAGAATTACAAATACCGAGTCGGAGGAACGAGAGAGATAAAGAGACAGAGCGAGAGAGAGAGAGACATAAGGGAAGGGGATTGAGAGATAAGAACATGTGTGAAAAAGTTGGTGAGCTGCTTGCACTTCCCATTCCGATCCGACTGTTCTCTCTGTTATTGGCAAAACTTACCACAAGCATAAGGAAACGAAGAAAAACTTGGCGGATTTCAAAAGGGTGAAAAAGACAATTTTGGCTTCTTTTTTGTTGTTACGACGACGTACAAAATTCGGCAACAATTTGTAGGTCATCGACGACGAGTTTGATCAGTGGAGCGGCAACTTTGTTCGCTCCAGTCACGATAAATCGAGCGGACTCGAAAACAAGGAAGTGGCGAAAGCTTTGTCATGTGTAACCTATGTACGCCGCTGCACAGGCTCTGCTTCTGCACGAGAAACAAGGGAGAAAAAACAGGAGCCTGAGATAAAGCCAGAGAAAAAGAAAGACAGAAAAATGAGCGAGCGAGAAAATGCGATGAAAAGACGGAGGTGAAAAGGAAGGATTCACGCCCCGGGAATGGAGGCGTCGGTAAGGATTCGCGGTCCATTAATCCGGCGACGATCCCTTCCGCACTTCTGGACCCGATTTTCGCCCCTTGCCCAATACCTCTCTCCACTAATCCACCCTTCTTCTCTTTTTCCTTTATCTTTCCCTCTTCCCACCTCGCACCTTTTTCTCCGCTCCAAAAATCATTCGCTATCTAAGTCGATCTTCCGCTTCAGCCTTTTTTCGACCTTCGGAACAAAATGTAAGCTGCTCAGATTTTCAAAAGCTCAGAAATGTCCATCAAATATTATTAGGGACGATGTTTCTTAGCTGTAGAGCCGATTTCCATTTCAAAGTTTCGCTTCCATTCAACTTTTTCCCAGCTTTTTTATAAAGTTGGCGAGAAAAAAAATATCGAATACACACCATTTTTTCATCGCTTTCTCGTTTCGATATTTTCCGTTCAATGCATTTTTCCCACTCCATGGTTTTTGTATACTATAAGGTGACAGAAAGCTTGTGAAGAAAATATTCTCTTTCAAATATACGAAGAAAGAGTCGTAAACGTCGCGTCCCATAGTAAGGAATTCTTTTGTTATTCGCACTTGAATTTTTTTCACTGAAGATGTTTGGACCGTGAAATGGAAAAAGTTTGTTTGATCATGTTTTCTCTTTTGACACGATTTTATGTCACGTTTTTCATAATACCTAATTCGCGAGATTGATTTTGAGGAAGAAAGCGTAATGGATTTTTAATATTTCATACTGCGACGTAAGTCAATATTGTACACAAATGAACGAGGAAAACGTGAATGAAAATTCGAAGAGTTGAACTTACAGGTCATGATGGTTGAGTGCACTATGTTTTCCCTGCTGTGGTGGCAGCCAGAGTAATTTGGAAATGAAATGCTGTCAAAAAAATGTCCCAACTATAGGTCGAATCTCATTGGCCGAGGCGGTCACCCGTGACGGGTGATTCTGGTTGGCTGGTGCAGTCATCCGGAACGGCGCACATGTGTATATAAACGGGGGATCTGACGGAGGAGCATCATTCTGCAATTGTCATTGCTAACAGCAAGATCATGGATTCTTTTGCTAAGCTAATGAGCTCCATCGGAGCCAATAGCTGCGAAGTAGACTTCATGTCTTGCTTGCCTTTGGAAATTGCAGAAATTATACTTCGAAAGCTGGACTCTCGTTCCCTGATGAATTCTGCTCTGGTCTCCAGAAAGTGGATGTCCGTCTGCAAGGGCGACTCTCGTTTGAGAAAAACCCTTCGACGCCATCTACGCAAGGAGAATCAAAGCAGATTCCATGGACGTAGACTGCCTTCGAAGCAAAATAAAACTCAGCAACAAACTCGCTGCACCAGCCCTCCCAATATGCAGCATAACCTTGCTCCTCAACCACCTCCTCCAGTCATTATTCAACTCCCATCTACCAATGTTAAAAAACTCGTCCCAAAACCTCGTACAAGCGACAATAAAAGTCGGGCTCCGACAAGAAGTTCTCTGAGACTTCGATAAACTACTGTATAAACCATGTAGCCTTAGGATTAGGGTAGATAATTTGACTGTTGCTGCGCAGTAACTATTTAGACTACTTTATATCGTGAATTATTTTGTTATTCCTTGATATTTCATGTATTTATTTTGTATTGCATTATATTTTTAATTATTATTGTGTATGGCGTTTAGCCAGTGAGAAATATTGCCTGACAAGAAGTTCTCTAAGCTTCGATAAATTATAAACTATTATAATTAGGATAATTTGTCCGGCACTGTTCATAGCGTTATAGATTTAATGTCAATCACTCAATCAATAAGATAGTCGAACTTTGTAGGATATACGATAAATGAGGTTTACGATAACTGCAATTTGTGAATGCATAAGAATTAAATCGTTTATTAAATTTTTTGCCTATGCCACTCAAATGTTCAATGCTGATAACTCCTATTTTGGCATTATGATTTTTAGATATCGAAAAATTTGCAGAAATTTTATTTTTAATTTTTTCAAGATGTTCTTATAAATAAAATTTATTTTAGCAAAGTTAGCAAAGTTAGCAAAGGATCGCCTTTGCGACCCAAGTATTTTCGTTGGATACTTCTTGTACAGGCGTTCTGTAACTGCGTAGATGCCGATTGGGCGAGTAAAGTCTGTCAAGGGCCATTGCTAAGCAGAGCCTCGACCAAAAGCTCCCTCTTCCTGGACTTGGACTCTTCCAACACGCTTGCACACACAAGAGTGTCTATAGATCAGAGAGAGTCTTTGTGAATCGTGCGCTGCTTTGTGTTCATCATCTCTTCGTTCTCATCCCTCTTCAACTTTGTTCCTCTCTTTTTCGTACATCCACTTACACCACATCGTGCACTGCTCAGCTAACACAGGGCGACGTTTTCTCCTCACTCTGTATCCCATTGTCACTAGGCGACGCTTTTTTTTTAATTTTTACCTTTTTCCTTCGTCACATACTCACGCAACTGCATTTTTCATTCCAACAGTCTACCGGCTCGTACCATATCATCAAATAGCAATCTCACGTTCCTCCATTACTTTCGATGACGACGTATACTTGAGAAATATCGATCAACAAGCCCCGTTAGCTTTCATTAACTTTCTCATTCATTTTGCTACTTATTCTTCTCAGTCTTATTCGCTTGATTGGTGAAACGCTATTCAGGAGATTAAGGGCAACGAACAGGGCGAATGACATTTTCCTTGATGCCTTGATGGGAAACGGAGCTTCGCGATATGTCTCGATCACGTAGGCAATTTAAGGGACAATCTAAATCAAGCATGTTTACAGAAATTTTCAGTATCACGAGCAACACACTGTTTTGGAATTGATATCCATATGTATATGAACGGTGGTGGTCAAGCGAAGAAATTTCCGGCTAGAAGAGCTCGGTGAGAATCTACAGGACGATAAAATCGATCACCCGAGCACCAGAGGAAAGGTTGTAGTGTGGGGAGTTAACCTGCTGGTATGCTCAACTACTGGATAGTCTAGAATCCACGCGTACGCGATAGTAATTTCACGGTGTTTTCGTTTCGACAAAATTGCTCTGGAAACGGGTGGGAAAAGCAACAGCGACAAGCATAGCGGTGGAGAGTATATAGCAGAGTCGGTTATTCGGGATGCAGCACGCTTTCGACATTGCAACCCCGTTCCAGGAATCACCAGGTGGCGTGACATACGTCGAACACGTGGATCTCTGTGCATCGTTATTGCAACCAACTCTCTTTTTCTCTCTTACTCTCTTTATGTCGACTGATTCTCGTTTAACTACGGAGATTCACGAGTATCGACTCGTATCGTCAGGGATTCACGAGTCACCTGCCTGACTTTCCGCCAGCACCATCTCCGCCCTCTGTCGTGTGAAATTCCACAATTTCCAATGCGCATTCTCTCTATCGCTTAAATTTCGCATATTCTCCAATTCTCTTTCCCCGTTGCCGCGTGAGAATCACCATTCACCTTTCGAACTATCTCTCGCGCAGCCAATGATCGAATTCGTGATTTTGACGTTTCGGCGGCCATCTCTATCGCCTCCCAATCGATTTTCAACGCTCCAAATTTTCGTTCACGTTTTTTTTTATCGCCGCGTCGTTGCGAAAAAAATAGGAAAAATTCCGAGCATCCTGCTTGACTGACGTTCATCGCTGCAATTTATCATCGACTCCGCAATTTATTCAGCCATTTTTTTCGTCACCATCCCCGACTATCCTTTTTGTCAGTCTGCCTCGAATCTTCGCGCTCTTCGTACGGAACCATGTAACCATAAAACTAGTTCGAAGATTCTTTTGGGCTGGGCGAGCAAATTGGAATGAGGAAACAAAATCAAAGTAGCACGCAACAATTAATAAATCTTTGCAATACGATTAGATCGACGTACGCTTTATTTCGAGATCACTGCAATGCTATTTTCTCTTCGTGTTCCGTAGACGACGATTACAATATCCAAACGAAATGTCAGGAGAAATATGACCTCGATAAATATAGAACGAAATAATAGGAGGGCGGAGAGGACGATATGAAAGAGAATCTAGAAGAAGAAATCACATTTGTCTTGATGGACGGGGTGATACATATCACGAGATATTGAGCTTATACTCGGAGAAACGGAGCTCACTCGGAAAGGAGTTATAGCCTCTATTTTATTGCGCAGAATACACGGAACGAGAAACCATTGGCTATTGAATTAATTTTCTTAGGAATACAGCATGAAAAAATAATTTTTCAAACTCTCATCTTTTCGATTTATTCCCTTGCCGAGAATTTTATATTATTTAACAAAAAATCCTCATCACCGCGTATGGAAAAGTTTGACTTTACGATTTTGTTGACTCGTAATTCAAAAAGATTGCTCGTTCTTTTTTTTTTCATTTGAATGAATCAATCAGTCGAGTTTTATTTTGGTATTGAAACGAGATTTCTTCCAAATGGAAAACCAACGATAGTCCATCTCGCGTAGCTCCTAGCCAATGCGGTGGAATATACTGTGCCAAGAGGTCTACAGGGAGTCTCGGCAGCTGAAAAAATTCATATCTGAATTTTACGACGTAAAGCTTTTGTATAAAATATTGTTTCCGAAGAAAGATTTGCCGGAGTTGAAGGTGAAAAGTTGGTTCGATCCATGAATCAAATATGGGCCCGGAGCTCCAAAAAGCCAGCTTTTCCATCGACGTGTATTTATTGGTTAATCGGAGACATAAATAATATCGATATATTGGCGAGTGTTTGGGCGTATGGAGAAAATAAAATTGACTGCATTATTCACCAACTTGGATAACTGGAAAATTTTTTTATTTCGAATTGACATTTTTTTTGCCACCAAATTAATTAACAACGAATCGTTCGGATTGGAAATTTTTGCAATTTTTTGAATTTTCTGTAAAAAGGTGAAAAATAAAGTTTCTCGTAAAGTTCGTCATTCGGGGGATCATCGAAGAAAAGTAGAGAGAGTTCGATGATATCCTTTTGAGCAAGAATAGCACTCTGGCAACATTCGCCAATCAATATTCTTTTAATAATGGAAAAGACGTTGGTAAGGCTTGTCATGTATACGAAGCCTCCCTCATTTTCTTGCTGCACGATATAGGACGGACGAGGGTCGGGGGTCGTTGAACTTTATACGCGAAAGAACCCATCCGAGTGGTTGGACGAATAACGGAGATAGAAACAACGAACGTATGCGGCGCGGACTGTTGAGTCGTGGAATAAACGATTCGTCCGAGGGACTTTGAGAGCCCATAGTCGCCATCCTGTCTGCTCTGGTAATGTGTGTATATGTAAAATGCTGTATAGACACACATTGATACGATCTACGATCCATTCTGGCGCGAAACATTCATCCAGCAGCGACGAGCGAACCTTTCTCACGTTTATTTTTACTTTCTATGTTGTTACAAGCTTTTCCTCAATATTTCCATTCCCAGGCTCGTCCAGCGAGCAAAAGCTTGTGGATTTTCTTCCTTCGTGCCCGCGGTGCCGCGCCATCGCCGCTTTTTTCCACTACACACCCCATTTTTCGTTTGCTTTATAATTATCGAATTTGCATCAAACGAGTCAATTTTTCTCGCCGCTTCAACGATAGCGATGTTTCTTCTTCCCAATGTTACCATCAACTTTCTCCCACCATATTTTTTTGCCTCTATCGTAACGATCGCTTTGTATTTTCCACATTTCCCATGCACAAAGCTCTGGAACGCCTGTTTGAATAGCTTTTTATATCGTTTGCCAGCTCGTTTCGAAAACTTGTTCGACGCCCCGGAAAACATCCAGTCGGAACGAATCATTATTCAATTATTTTTCATGCTTCGCATTTTCGCACGCTTTTCATATTCTTTTTTTTCTACGACTCCGAATAGCTTCTCTCTAGCATAAACGCTCAAACTTGAGAACGAATTACTCGACGAAGTAGTCATTCTGGCGTCAGAAAAGTCTATATCCAACTAAACTGCCACCGGGTTATGCTATTTTCGTCTTATTGCAAAGAAAACCTTTTGCATGTTCGTCTATAGACGACCTTGTGCACGTAACATTACAGCCGTAACAACCCCGTTCCAACTTTTCAATATTCTCTGCAATCGCGCAATTTTATCGTTCTCAAAACATTTTAAGGGCTAACTCTTCTCTGAAACGAGAAAAATCTTTTTTACTCTCGAATTTCTTTATCGAAATCTCGAAAAAATTCATCGAATTTTTTTTTTTTGCTATTAGGCTCCACTATTTTTCAAAATTGACTACAATATGGAAAATCTCTTTCCTATTCATCGATTGCACACGCGATCACATCTGCAGATACGAAAAAAAATCGCACTGCTCGCCCGAATGACGAGGGCTGCTTGCATTAAGTTTTAAAAGTTGGAAGCAACTTTCACAATTTATCGATACATCGTAACACGCAGTAGTCGCGCTATCAACAGCAATAGATCACCCATGTGCAATGAATAACTCGAAAACTGCGGTAGTTCTCGACTCACAATGCAAAACTTCCTGCGGCGGTGGCAAGTTATCTTGGCAAAAGTTTCAAAGGCGTCTGCACTGGCGAAGACGTCTTCGCTTGTTTTTTTCTTCTCAGCCTTTTTTTCTTTATATTTTTTATTTTTATTCCAGCCTCCGAGCTACCGATGTATCACTTGATCTTTTCTCGAATAAAAAAGACTTTTGAACAGTCGGTTTTGTTCGATAAATTCATCCCTCGAAATTCTCGCCAGTCGACAGGAGAAAAATTTCGTTCAAATTTCACAAAATTCTCAACAACTAAAATGATTAACGTTTTTGAATTTGAAGAATTAATTATTGAGCAAATCCCAGATTTGTGGAACAAAGTCGACGACTGACATGCAGTTTACAGCACGTCGGCACGTTTCGTCTTTTAAATTCAGCCTCTCGCTTTTGTGGTTGAACGAACTCGTTGAAATAAAGGGAAATTTTTCACAATGCAATACTCTGCTCGCAGAAGCAAAAAAAACGGGAGGAGCAGGAGAGAAAACAGTTTTGGGGATTGTAAAATTGGAAGAGCAGAGCTGACACACGAGGCTGCTTTTCTAAGGATGCATTTTACATGGGCGTAATAGCATTTATATTACATAAAACAGAATGCATTATTCAAAGCTTTTGCGGTTCTCGTTTGGCTCAACCATTCGCCCTCGCGCGACGACAACGAGAGGACGATTTACCATAAACCTTTTCTCCGTTCATGCAAATATTCTTTTTTTCATACACATGAAAACAGTTATGACATTAAAAGGAGAAAAAAAACCACAATTCTTCAATTTTGAGATCGTTCGTATAAAATCCGTCCATCGAGGCTGCTGGAGCTTCCTAATAATGAATCATAAAAAAAAAATGGTCACATTTCCAAATTTGTAGCAAAAACATTTTCAACTTTCTCCGGAACCCTCCGGACGAGCGGAGGCATCAAATTTTTGTGGTTTCTTCTGCGAACTAGGGGCCAGGAGTAGAGAAAGATTTTCTGCGTTGAAAAAATTGATTTGGAACTTTGTGTGCGAAGAATCTCCCAGCGCGTCTGTTCCTCAAAGGTTAAGTCTCGAAATAGCGTGTATACGGAGTGTAGCTTACCACGCAACGAACTAGATCTCATTATGATAGAATAGTTGGTCTATGGGTTGGCAGTTCTGAATAATGCGCGGTTCTCGAGGGAAACCCGGCCAATTATTGGCTACCTCAGTAGCACAAACTGCGGAGGGCGAGAGAACAGAACTATCGCACATATATCTGCGCTATACTTTGGCACCCAATGTCCGTGAGCAATTCTACAATTCCCCATAGCGTTCCATTTCGCTCACTTTACTCGAGCACCATAGTTCTGGCTCGACCTTCCAATATCGCACCACGCAACGCGGTCCAGCTTTATTCTTCGGGCAAATAATTTAACCCTACGAGTCCATACTGGGTCCTTTTGACCCCAACAATTTCCTGTCACCGATTCTTTGCCATTCAATGCCACCGAATATTTTTGCCACATAATTTTCATTTTCAACAAAAAAAAAAAAAGAATAATTAACTGCAGTCTCTAGAAAAAATAATAAATGCAGATTTATCGGATGCATACCAAGATGCATTTATGGGAGGTGTGCACTCGAACAAGTTTCCATGAAATCTTTCGCCATTGAGCAGAGACAATCTGCAAGCTCGAACGATCAATTCAATGGAATGCTTTGCCTGCTGGACACAGAATCACATCGCAAAATATTTCGGTGGTTGGAAAAGGATCGTGAAAAAAAAAGAGAGAAACAAACGTGACAGTGTTTTATTCGGAGAAACGTCGAATTCCTCGACGTCCCGAGGCAAATGCGCAGCTTTGAGCAAGTTTAAATGACCGTAGTCCATTCGGATCAAGGTACGCTCGATTAGTTCGCACAGGATCGACTTGCGGTCTCGTCCAGCGCGCGGGTTACATCGATGCCGTTGGAATGTAACGGCTCAAGTTGAACCTGCTCTAGTATTTCTAGCTCACTTGTGCAAGCGCAATGTTACAACCACGGATTTATCAGCCTGCTGCTCCCTTCGAGCTCCCCCAACCTATAGAAAGAGAAAGAATCACCGAGGGGGAAAGAGCACGAAGCGAGTGATGGCCGGATGTCGAAGCTTGACTTCTGATGGACGGTAATGGAAGATCACTCGCGACCATCACTATCCGAGCCAACCTTTCCAGCAGTTGAGGCTTGCAACATTGTCGAAGCTTCCGTTCCTCTCAAGGCATTTCCTCCCTGCTTCTTCCCGAGATTTACTCAACCGAGGAATCTCTCAAGAATATCATTCAAGCCTCTTGTATCGAATCGACTCAACCGCGACGCAATTAACGATTCTGATAACAATTTCTCATCTAAATTCAATGGAAATCTCGGTTCTCGTAATTCTGGACTTTCCTCTTGGATCTTTCAAGCTCAACATATTCACGAGCGTGTCTCGTTCATCGATATCATCTTGTTAGACAATCAGAATACCAAGTTTTAATTCATTCATCCTATTTGTGGTGTACGCAGCATAATATCTTTGCTGCACAGATAAGTTGCACGATGTATTCTCTGCTCGATGACTGATACACACCAACTTCTTACAGCATCTTTGCTGTTTCTCATATACTTATATATAGACAGGTAAATATATATATATGTAGGACGAATCCATCGTGCATCTACACTCCAGCTCAGCAGATTCTCTTCGAGCTCAAACTTTGTTAATTTATTCAAGCAAACTTGCTACGTATTTATTAGCAACTTCGAAGCTGGAGTAAAGCGTTTCATCGTCGGAATATTGCTCTCATTTACCAGTTGGTTACTGTATATGTGGAGCTTGCACATGCTCCGTTCTGCTTCGTTGCAACAACACCAAAAGCGTGCATCGATCCTCTCCTGCTTGGACGACGAGATCCACTCGAGTTCTTTTTCGTGAATAAAACGCAAACAGGATGATTGCAAGCTCGGTCATTATTTTGTTATTTATTCTTTCGAGCAGAGTTGTCGCGTGGTCGAATGCTCGTTGGCTTCTCATGGCAATGATAAAATGTGTCATTTTGAATAAATGATCTCGTTGCACTCGGTGTTAATCAGGGATTAAGTTTTTTTTTTCTCATTTGTTTTTTCGGAGCTGGCATAACGTGTAAATCGCCGGCCAAAAAGCTCATCAAGATTATCCCATTTTTAGCACGATGCCCAAGAGATATTTCTTAACATACGATCCTGCTTTTATATTTCTTTCTCCTTTTTTCTTTCCGCCTCGTATCCCTTAGTAAGAGTCCAACTAAGCCGCTGGATTATGGCTTGATGTTAAATATTTTGCAGGATTTTCCCCCCAGGCTTCTACTCGGATATGCGGTCACCTTCCCAGATTTCTCTTCCTCCGCTGATACCCCCCCACACGTCCATGTACCATTTTCACCAACCAACCCCGGAAATACTTTCCCCTGTTTTCGTCCTCGCAATAAAAATATCTCCTCTTCATTATGCAGCGCGCGGTTTATTTCTGCTGCCTGCTCGGAAACGCGTACACTGCAGTCAAATCCCTCGCACGTTTTTACCCCCGCAAGACCACCAGCGGCGGACACGGATGTCTTAATTTAGAAACATCCGCTAAGGTGAATGTGCCAGTCGCCGCGCCCACCTTGCGTTTTATTTCCCACTTGCTCACATCCATTTGACAGCCAAAGACATGAAAACTTCCAAAATGAAATTCGCAAATTGTTTCCTCAAGATGCTCGAAGCTTCGTCTGTGAGGAATTAAAAATATAGTTCATCCTCGTAGAGGAAGATTTTGGAGCATCGTGTTTTATTCACGTTTCTCATTAAAATCTTAAAAATACGTAAATCGGGATTTTTAGCGAGTTCTCCTGCAATATTTTAGTTATTCTTGACTGAAGTGCATTCACACGACTGCCGCGATCATCCCTCACTAATAGAAACATTCGAATGCATCGTTACGGGATGAATAAACGTTCAGAAGATATTCCGCTGGCTCCATGTTTTAAAAAACATTTCATTCGCTTGGCTGACTGCGATTTTACCGAATAAATTCCATCGTGCCATTCGACTATAAAGGGAGATAAAGCTCTGTGCAAAAATCAAGAGGGATTCCAATTAAAAGTCCGTTACAGGGATATTATCGGATAATGTCTCATACTCCGATAAACCCGGCGAAAAAGTTTTCCGTTTCCGAAATGAGCTTTTCCCGCGGACGGATATAACACGCGATCGCTCTCGCCTCTCCCCGCTTAAAATTGACAATACCATCGAGCGGCGCGTTATAAAGTCACATTGTGGCACATCTGGTTGAGATTGCACTTGCAACGTTTTATTCAGTCGTCCGGAAATCCGATAAATTCCGAATCATTATTCAAAAAGATGGAAAATAAATCATTCTGTACAAATTTACCTCGAATCTCGTTTTATTAGTCGCATGAATTATTTAATGGATTCACTGCCTCGACGTTATCAAATGTTTTGTCCAAGAATCAAGCTACGGCTTAAAACGAAAAGCTCATAATGTGATTATTCGCTGACGGAAAAAACTGAGAAATTTGATAGGAAAAAAGGGACAAACATGAGAGCAGGCAGGAAGGACCGAAAAATGGAAACTTTATGGTGTCGCATTGAAGGTTGAAAGCCTCTGGACAGCTCATCGGCGTAGTTTTTCGTTCCACACTGAAAATCACATACTAATGTTTTTTCAAATTCTATTTTTATTTGCGCTGATGCTGCTGTCGAGCTCTGAGTAGATTCGACGTTGTTATTCTCGTTAATTCTCGTTACTCGAACCTTTTCCATTATTTAGCATGTCACAGATTCTCTCCTCGATATATACGAGAAGAGAGAATCGCTGGATGAGGGAAACACGAAACAGGATACACAGCCTCCACTTGAACGAGTAGGGATCTAGTTTTCATCGCGAACAACACGTTAACAGTATTTGGATTAACCGTTTCATCGCGTTGAATATAATTCAACATTTTTGTGTGCCAAACATTTTTCCCAAGAATCTCAGAGGGCCTGATAATTGCTCAAATGTAATCAACGCAGGCAGATACGATTTGGAATGAAACCTCGTGTACATTGATCTGTTGGAGATTGGGAAGGCGATGGTTCGAGTAATATATTCAAGAGGCAATATTGGTTGGGCTATTATGGTATAAAATACTGGGCATAGCAGCCATTGGTGTGCCCGAGGTAGAGTCGGTGGAGCAGATACTCGAGGGCAGCAGGATGGAGGATGGTTCGTGTGGAGAAAGTGATGGTGAACTTGCGAGCAGAGGCTTTGATAAGTCCCGTTAGTTGCAGTCTGTTACCGAAGCCTCATCTTCGTGCACTTTGGTCTTCCAATGGCGGTTCTCGTTTATTGGCCATTAGCCTTGTTCCCTGTGTCCCTAGCGATGCTTTATTCCACTGAGGTCAACGACCTTCACTACCATAGCCTCATAATCCAAATAAACCACTTCGATTCGGATGAAACGATCATCAAATCTTAATAAAAGATTAAACGCTCGTTCCCAACGTTGGCCATCGCTTTGATCACACGAACCACTGCTCTTATTTTATTTAACTTTGTTAATAGAGGAAAAAGCTATTTCAAGTCGCCAGAGCAGGCCACATTGAGACACCAAAAAGTAATCTTCTCCGGCTGTGCATCTTCTTTCGTCACGTTGCTCTGACAGACATATATATATGTATACAACAGCCAAAGACCGGCGAAGATAGCGAAGTGGCAACCTCCAAGGTTCGGCCAACGCGCCACGAGAACCTATGAATTTCAAGGTGGCGTTCGTGCATGACGAGAATTCGGAACCACTCGAGAACACACACCCTGGCCTCTCTCCTTCACTCTCCCTCTTTTTCTTGCCTGCTTCTATTCTTTCTTTCTCTCTTTCTTTCTGTCACGAGCCACACAGGGCTCGTACCAGAAAGATACCCGTTTCGCGATCTTATTCCGGATTGCTCCATCGAAGCCACCTTCCTCATCCTATTATTCTTCGCTATCTCAGCACGTTCAACGTTTCCTTCAAATCACGATGACTTCCGTGCGACTTTGAAGCCTTTTTTCTTCTCCTTTCACCTCAGCCCACCTTTCGTCTCTCGATCGAAAATTCTATCGGTTTTATTGAAATTGTTATGTTTGAATTCTATTCGCTTTGTTCGTGCAAAAATCCAAGTACAGAGAATCGAGAATTTTTATTGTGTTTCGTAGAGACGTGCGATTTTTGATCTTCGGAAAGAGAAACTGGAAGGTCAGGAGTGCAAGAAACTTTATTTTGCTTTGCAGTTACATTTTGATCGGAAAGTTCACTCGATAATTAAGAATTGAGATAATTAATTAAATGGCAGAAAATTCAGTTTGTGCAAATGCCTGTGTCTGGTGGGACAAAGTTATTCGACGTCCCAAACATCGGTTGATGCCACGGGCTGTTCCTCGTGTCCATGGAGCAACTGTGTGCTGCTGGCAAAAACGTGTCAGGCTTACAGTCAGGAATCGTTTGATGACAGCAGAAGGAAAAGAGATGAAGATTATTCGGGCAAATGGTTGGTTTGATCGGAGCAGACGTTTCGCACAGAGGCGGCAATGTCGCGGACGGCATCGCTGATGTCTCGCGACAAATCTTTTCTTCTTTCTCTCGCAGACCAACGGTGATTACTCCTCGCGGACGTTTTCGTAATTGTACACGACGATTCGCTTCCTCTTTACTCGATTTATTACTTTTTCCAAATTTGTGTATTTCCGCACTACTGTTCCTCGATTTATCTGCAATTTTTCGACCTCTAGAATCTTCGCTCGTCTCGCTGCTCCTCCTCTTGTGCTCTCGACTTTTCGATGGTCTCGCCGCAGAAGCTGATGCTCCACGTGGACTCTCGTCCTTCCGAGCGATCCCGGTATCTGCTGAATAAATTATCGTTGCAGTGTGTCATTAGCAATCATCGATGTTTTGAGACTTTTCTACTCGCGACGTCTTACCAGGCTGTCCGAGTCGTTTTTCTCTGTCAGCATCTACATTGAAAGTTTCCTTTGTGCCATCAGCAGCTTCCACTTTCTTATCGCTTCTGTCCTCCAGGCTCTCGATACTGTTCCTGTTAAGACGTTTGGTTAGACATTCTCAAAAGATTATGTTTACTTTGGTTGAGAGCTCGATTGGAATGAACGTTTTTGCCTGAAAATGGCAGACGTCAATTGTTTTGATCTGCTCACCCGTTTCCCTCACTCTTGGAGGTTTTTCTCCCTTTGATCCTTGATCTGCGAACAGGCTTTCGTGACTTTTTACCATCATCGCTACTGCCGCTGGAAATGATACATTTCCAGATTACATTGATCGTGTTTTGGCTGCGAACTGTCCAACATTCTCCACAAGATTCGCGATGGAAAAGGCTTTTTCCAGAAGCTCACCTTACCCTGTCACCTTTCGAGCGTCTCTTTCCCTTCCGTTTCTTTTTTTCGGGACGCTTTCGACCTTCTCGACTGTCGCGACTGCGATCGCTTTGCCCAGAAGTTCGTTGAGCTTTCGAATCCTCCGATCGACTGCTCGTAGCATCGGGATGACTTCTCCGAGTCTCTTCCTCGCTGTCCAACGACTTGTCGTCCGATTCGTCCAAAGGCTCCCAAGTGTCACAGTGGCATATTAATTCGTCAGGCTTGACAGGTGGTGACACTTTTTCGCTGCCCCAATAGCCAGCCTCGAGTTTTGCAATCGTTAGTTCCTTGCAATGATACGGAAAGCTCTGATTCGTTTCTTCCTGAGCGTAGAATTCTCTTCGTCTTCCAGCTCCTGGTTCAATTTCCGTTATGACCGATTTTCCAAAATGGCTCAACCGCACGTAGAGCGTTATCTTTGCCCCCGTTATGCGGAGATCTTCGTCAATTATTTCGTACGTTCCTTTCAGTGACCTTTCACGAACGAAGAAAAAATCAAGTTATTCATCGAGATTGGCATTGACAAATAACTCGTAATCTTTCGAGCTATTTTCGTTGGGTTCCCAGCTCTCTCCAGATGCTTCACTACCCGTTACAGCCTCCAACCGGGTCATCATCCTTTCACCCAGCATCCACCTCTGAATCCGCATATCCCTTTTGTATCCCATTCGCTATGACGTTTCTGTCACGGCCATGGAACAAACTGCGGAAAACCTATGCCAATACAGCCGGTGTCACGTCCGTTTCTCCTTGCTCGAGCTACGTCACGTTTTTCCCAGCAGAATGTAAACATCGCTGAAAAGCTTCACCTATACATATCTATATCCGGCGCTTTGTCGAGAGCTTTTTTTTATACTCGACGAAACTGCTAAACTCAGATTTCCAACGGTTCTCCAAGTTTACCCTCGACGATCACGTCAGTCACTATCGCTAAGTATCCCTGAATACCGGATTCACATCAGCACATCCTATTCATTCGATACAAACACATTGCTCGCTACTTTTTTTTCTCTACTCCATCCGTGGGATGTTGAACAAAAGTCAATTATTTTTCGGACATTCTTGAAAATCCAGATCCGAGAGAAAATCAAGAGAAATCAAGAGAAATTGAATTAATGGATATTCCGCAAGCTCGTTCGATGAAATTTCGTCGATTCCGGATGTGCATCCATCGTTCAATTTTTCGAATAGTCGTTTGGGTTACGAAATAAATTTCAGAAATCATTCTCATTGAATATTAACCCTTCGAGTGCACACCTATAAGTACTATTGGGTCTATGGGACCCAAGGCGTTTTACGCATCGTTTTATTCCGGTAAATATTAATTTTTTGTTTTTTTTTTTTTGTGTANTTTTTTTTTTTTTTTTTTTGTGTAGCGCCGAATTAAATGCCGAATAATCGGTGACTGAAAATTGTCCGGGTCAATATGACCCAGTATGCACTCGAAATGTTAAATTTATCAAGTTGCTTAAGTTTTCGTAAGCTTTTTTCTATGGAAAACACAAATTACTATCGGAATTGTTGAAATAATGAAAAATTGTCGTTACGAACCTCGAGATTGGTTGACGTTTGTGCAAACCGCTCAAATACCCTTCGAGTTCCTTGCGTTCTCGTAACTCCCTGATAATCCCATTGAAAAGATTGTCCATGCTGACCAAAGCTATGCCGACATTTTGACAAGGCTCCATCTCAAAGTATTTCGAAACTTCCTTCCTCACGTGGATTTGTATGTCGATTCCGTTCACTTTCTCCTCGAGGCTTTCACGCGGTATTGCAAACACGACGGATTTACCGCCGTGAAAATCTTCCTCCTCGAGATTCGAGCCCCGATAAGGCGCGTAATCCTTACGATGAGGATTCAGGCTTGTCCAATTGTCATCCAGCATCCGGAACATCACTGTTGTTTTCTTCATTATTACCGAATCGAAGATCGACGTTTTTGGCACGAATAACTGTGATTCAACACAAATTCATAAATTTTCATCATTTTATTTCCGAATCTTCGATTAAAATAAAAATAAAAAATATCCACCAAGAGCATCGAAACCAGAAAAAGTCACTGCTGAGAAATGAAAATCAAGCTCGTTCCTCGATTTCATTCTCTTACAGTAATTTTTCGGTTTTTATTCTCCCCACGAGCTTCTCAAAGTCAACCTTGTCAATTGCGAATTCAAGCATCATGATTTCCAGGTTAGAAACCATCAACGACGACATTGTGTCTGCTGAGTTGAGCTTTTTCTTCTGTGATTGAATTATCAAGATCGTTGCATATTATTTCAGTGTGATTCGTTGGGTTCTTCTATTGCATAATTCCTCTGGTTTAATTCGCCGAAAATTTGGTTATTGTGACGCGGAATGAAATTTGATTGAGAGACGGACGAAAATTTAGAGCGATTGTTTTTTTTTTATCCCGAGCGCTGCGAACGTCTCTGCGTTAATTTTCGGCTATTCGTAGCATCGAGATTGCATGCCGACAGTCGATCGTAACCAACAAAAAATCACCATTTTTCAACGAAACTCGGTTTTCTTTGGATATTCGTTCAGGAGATAGAAAAAAATGAAAAAAATTCGTTGAATCATAATAAATATTAAAATTTTGCATGTTTTGTGAGCGGGCCAAACCACTTGTCAAAGTTGGGATGGCCTGTCAATACCACGACTTATCTAAGAATTATCCATTCGAGAGTTCGATTTATCATATTGAGTTCGCCTCGTGCCAAAAAATCCTCGAGGAGATCGGACACGTGAATATTTTAAAGCGTCAACTATTCTATTCCAGGATCGATATACTCTTGACTTTCGTCGAGTAATTTGTTTGACAAATGCTTGTGAAATGGAAGGAGCAGGTGACAAAGTCGAGTGTGGATTTGCGTATAAGCCCAGCGCTATTTCTTCTAGGGTTGCATATAGAATCGAAGTAAAAGAGAGAATTGGAATTCAATGAGGTCTCGTTTATAAAACGGAGAGTGTCGAACGTCACGAGGGAAGATGGTGGGTTAACCACTTTGGAATATCGTCAAGTTGATGCCCTCGCACCTATTTTTGCCTTCAGCAATATTTGTCACAGCGGAATAGACATTTCACGAGCAGAGAAAATGGAGGATTCTTGTACAGAAAATAAACTTGGATTTCATTGTCGCTTTCCAATGAAAAATTGACAAAATTTTTGTTTCTTTGTTTTTTACAATTTTTAGCGATCAATTAAATAGATTAAATGATTTTCCTGCGAATGGAAAATTGTTTGTAGGCCTTGGTCGAGATAACAGCTCAATCGAAAGATTTTTGAAAAGTGTGGAAGTTGGAGGAGCGAGGAAACATCGTTATTTCGTGTGTAGGAGCGCCCAGAATTTTCTTTCCCCAATGGACCGTTCGCACGAAAAACACACATGTCGAATTACGATGGCGGAGAAAATACTGCGGCCATAATTCCGGGCTCTCGTTTGAACGATTCCCGTAGTTTTACTCAACTTTATATTTCCCACTACGAAACTTTATCGACCATATATATGAAAGATCCAATTTCAAGGGGCCATATGCGGCGAACAAACGTAAGTTTCTCAACGAGTCGCGCGGCGGCGTGTGCATTCGGTGTCCCGGCGGTCCTGACTCGCGTCGTCGTACGGCACTTCCGTTTCGTGCAAACAGAGGAACGATCCGACCGAGGGATTCGTCCAAATGATTACCTCCCATTCGCGGAGAAATAATAAATCTCTATATTTCCGTGGCAAGCATCGAGCTCTTGTGCATCAACGATTTGCGGCGGAAATTACATTCGCATTAGCAATATCGCGCAACCATTTTCTCTCCATCCTTTTTCCCTAACATATTCCACTCCGTTATGAATTTCGATATTTTTCATTTAACAACTTGCCTTCGCGTTTCATTTGCTTTATCCGCATTGACATTTGAATGGCAGCATTCACATCGTGCGTTTTACAAAAAAAAAAGCATCGGAAAATGTTCAGTCCATTTGCACGAGAAGAATAATAGAAAAATAAACGCGAACGATTTGATTTCTCAAAAAATGGCAAATGGAAAAGCCTCCGGCATTTTTCAGTTTCTGTGTTTCGAGAGACTCATTTTTTTTGCTCACCGTTTCGAAAAGCTATTCACCAAATTCTCAATAAAAGAAAAATACAAAAATTGTATGAAAGGGTCACAACATCGCTAGAAGGGAAAAGAATGGACGCTCTGTCTTTTTGGCTGCATGTTTTCATTGGATGGTCCAGTGGGCGAAGGAGAATCGGATGTGCACGGACAATAACGCATGAAATGCGGTCGCCAGTTCACTTTGGTATAGGATGCTTATACATACCGCGAATTGTACCACGAGAGCAATTAGAGCGCGAACTAATCGTCAATTCTGACGATGTATGGCGGAAGAGAGAACTAATCAATGCCACAGAAAAATGACGTGGCGTGGTTTACCGAGCTAGCTCCCGCGAATTGCTGGCTCCGATTCAACGTTCGCGATATATACGGGAGCAAAAATGAAAATAATTGTGTGTACAGAGTGCCAGAAGAGTGCTCGCGAAAAGCATTGACGAACAACAAAGAATTTTTATCGCGGTGGAAATCCATTATTCAAATAGTGTTCAACGGCCAGGAAAGCGATTCTCGCGACACCCTGTACGATGACGAATCCACGTATACGGTAGAAACGGATGAAAGAACGGGCGAAGCAACCGGAATGCATTGTACATTGCGGGTGGCTCGTCCGAGCCAAATACATGGCATAATAAAAATTGCAGGAGTGCACAATCCATGCGAGTCTCCCATATGTTTCACATGCGAGAACGAGGAGGTGTGCATATATATATATGTCTAGAAAAACGAAGAATTTATGGGCCCGCGTATTGCTCTCGCGAACCAGTCGCTTTAACAATTTATTAAACTTCGCGCTGCGTTTGTTCTGATCGTCGTCACTCCATCGGCAGTGGCTGCATGTCCAAGTCCGCGGAAGCTTCCCCCTTGAAAACAATCAACTTTCCACAATCATAAAAACTGGAGTACGACTTTTTTCCGCATGGAAATCCTCATCGAAGATGCACAAATAAAAATCGATTCGTTTCTATTTTTTTTTCGCTTCGATGACTTTTTCTCGTCATTTCCACGTCCATGGCATGTGGTTCGGACGCAACAGGCTTACGTAAAGGAATGAGAGCAAAGGATAATTCGCTGCCATCAGTCTTTGTGCGATTAATTGATGGAAATTCAAGGGAATCCTTCGTGCAGAGTACACGAGGACATTGTGTTGTCCTTGGGTTTCGCTTTGTTACTGTGAACCGATAATTCGTAACGATTCATTTCTTCGGAGGAGATTCTCGAAAGCTCGGATGGAGTGGGCCCTCGAAGGAAATCCGTCGAAGGCACCAACTCGAAAGCTCATGACTGCGGGGATTTAGGCACGCACGCGAATTCACCTTCGTCCACGAAGTTGATTTTAATAGGACAAGCAATGTCTTCGTGTTAGGGTTGGCCACTCACCAATGCCGGAGCAAACTCGAGTGTCGAGTGAACCACAGAACATCACCGCTATAAACTCTCCCTTCCTCCCTCTCTCTCTCTCTCTCTCTCGCTCTCTGTATCTGTCCTACCCTCGTTCCTGTACCAACGGACCTCCTTCTGTTACAAGTTTCCCTTTGAGAGCCGCAGCCCTTCCCCGCTTCCCGACCAACTACATCACTCCACTATTGTTCCATTTCTAGCCACCGGACCATAGTGGTTTGGGATTTACTGGCAGAACCACTCGAACCGCAATAAGACAGACAATCAAAATCTACTTGAAGGATGATGCCTCGTTATTGCTTCGTATTCACTGGCAATATCAACGAGCAATCTTCTCGTTCATCATTTCGCGCAAAATCTTCTCGTCCAACAATTTAACATTATGAATTAATTACCAATAAAGCAAAATTCATTTTATTGACAATTACCGACGTGTTCATTCCAAACTTTAATTTTCTTGTTTAATTTGATTTGAAACTTTGTCAAGTTTCATCATACGGCAATTACCGAATGAACACCCAATTACTGGAGATTAACTTTATTTGGACAGCTTCAACTTTCAAACAACAAAAAGTCATGCATACGAATGAAATTGTTTTGCTTTACCGATTCGAATAAAAAAAACGATGCCCCAGCGTGTTTTTCCTCCAGACAATTAAACGTGCATGTGATTTGTGTTTTTTATTCGCCAGATGTCGTCAATGGAGGCTCGGCATCACAAATTAAGGGAATTTTATTCATAGCACCGCGGGCTTTCGACAGAATCCCTGTTATAAAGCACCAAACGCCCCACCCACTAGGGAATCACATTTGGAGTAATGTGTCTCTGTTTTATTTGTACCGGTTTTAAAGCTCTGCAATAACGCCACGAGTTTGCACTATTCCAAAAAATTTACTACGTTATGCCAGGCGACACGTTATCAAGTATTTGGCACGTGACTCTTGCCGACAACTGCTGGCCAGACGTGCGAGCATTATTAACCAACGAAACTCCGACATATCGCACAACTAGTTATTCACTATTTCTCGTCCCTCCGCCGTTCGTTCTTTCGCAGCAAATCAACCGCTCCGATATTATGTTACTCGCATTCATACTTTTCATAATTTCATGGTTTCCTGTACGAAAACTGCAGTCGCGATAGAGTAAATATTGATGGAATCAAATTGCAATAGCTTTTCAAACGGAAATCAAAAGCCCGAAGGCCCTGCTGGAGCATGAGCGAACAGTTGATTGAAATCAATTATAATCAACTCGAAAACAAAACGAATCAAAAAGTTCTCGATCATCGTGGCAAAACTTGGTCCAGCGCTTCCGAATCCCACACTCGTTATCGATATTTTTCGAAGGAAGTTGGATCACGAAATCAAAATAATCGGGAATTGAAAAAATTTGGTGATAACATTATTTAGCATCGAGTTTAGAAACACTATATTTTTCCAAATTTTTGTACCACACGGTCATCGAATAATGGCAAGTTCAATCGAACTTCTTATGCACAAGACGTATATATGTAAACTCTATGCTATACACGTGAACTTTAGTGTTTAATTACTCGAGTACTACGTGGTGGAAAAATCTTTAAAAAATTATATCGTCATTAATATTATTAAACAAAATATTTACCAAATTTGATTAAATTATCATCTTTTTATTTATTTTTTTCGTTTTTTACATGGTTTAGTATGGCAACATTGTATCATCGTGATCCAATCTCCTTAAGGTACCTCGTGCGACTTTAGAATCAGTCGATTTGAATGCAATCAAGTTCGAGCTGCATTCAGAGGATTTTGACAGGTTTTACGATCCTGAGCACACGAGATACACGTTTCAATCGTTTTCCCAAAGAAAGAATCGCGATCCCTCGGAAAATCGAATGGAACTTTTTCCATCGCGACTTCGTCATCATCTTGAGATAGAAAAAAGAGACAAACGAACGAAACGCGAATAGGGAAGAGATTGGAGAAAAACGGAACGAGAGTCTTTAAACGCGGAAAGCTTGATTTAGCAACAGCGACTCGAGCGAGAGTTCCATTCAGTGTATAAGAGCTAAATGGGAAGGCAACTCGTCGCACGAGAAAAGTCTTATGTTCCACGGAAAGTTTCCTCCGCGATAAGACGCACGAGACTGACTCAAGCCGACATTAAGATGGGGTTGGCCTTTTCGCGCGTGCTGGACCGAACCACCGCGCACTTTCGTCCTTTCCCAACGAGAAGCTTTTACCGGGCTCTCATCCAGGCCGACATACACGGTGTCCCGGAGCTTGATGTCAATCCGTCCAATGTCAAGTTGCCAAAATTTATGAAAACTGCTCGCAATCACTTCGTCCTCCGATGCTTCCTTCATTTTGTTTTTTCATCAGAGAGAAATCAGAGAAAAAGGTAAAAAGTGACGAGCTTGTTGCTCGCGCTCCTTTCGTCGGTTGGTAATGATTTTCCGCGACCCCGTGTACACAGGAACCGGAAACGGAGGAGCTTTGAGGCAAGAATCACTTTGTCATAAAGCTGATCTATACGCGGAGGATATGAGCTCCCGTTAGACGACTGAACGTGTGAGAGATGGTCGTAATCTTAGAAGGGTGACTGCGCGGACTTTCTCAGTACGAAACTCACTTACAATTTGAAGAAACTTCCGGCGGAATGTCATTCGGAGTTGAGACTGATGACTGGAATAATACGAAATGAGAAAGTTGGTAATTCTGGTGGTGCATCGATCACAAAATGGAACACGATGACAAAATTGTGACGATGCGGTTTTTCGGTGTAGAAATATGGAAGAAATAATGGAATTAATATTCATGGATGCGAATAACGAACGATATTTGGAACAATATAAATAATCGGGAGCTAATTAGCAATCGAAAAGCGATAATTGCTCACTTTCCAGAAATAATGTTCATTCACATTTATGTCGAAACGTTTAAATGAAAAAGTCGGATTTTACCGATAGTTGAGTGTAAATATGTATGTGTGTTTCTCAATGCTTACCTCAACGGTCCCTGAATCAAGGAAATAAACATTTTCCACCTCGAAAAATGTTCTGTATTTATTTTAATTGCCAAGGACTCGTTCCTGCGAAGCCCGGAAGCACCAGAGTCTGAGTAATACTGTTGCAGAGCTCATTGCGCATTTTTCCCCGATCGTTAATGTCACTGGATCCTATAATAGCAGTTCGCGTTCATACTTCAGCTTTAAAAATTAAAGCTTTTCTTTGCTCGTATCGCAGCATAGGCCCATGAAAGGAATTCTCTCCCCAGCACCGACATTTTTCCTCCTAATTCTCGGAGCAGACTTTATTAAAAAGGTGGAACAGTTGGAATGTTGATAAAAATGTTTGAATCTCTATTTTTTCTCAGTTCAGTATCCGGACGTCGTAGTAATTGAAAAAATTGAATTCAGCGACGAGAAACCGTGGCTGGGATTCTGCGAAATCCACGATTCAAGTTTTTTTCATTCGCTGAGTATTTTCCAGATGTAAAAAAAAATTACTGCACACTCAACCGTCGATGCGAGCGCAGTGACGATGGTGTGTTCATCGCTATGACATCGAGATCATGGAAAAGTCATAATCTCGTCGTTTCGTTGCCCGAGTAAAAGCCTCAGTGCATTGAACAGGTCGTACAATGTGTGCGTTGGGCAAAACTGTACCTTTTTTTTTCTTCCCGAACTCCGAGACGCAGAGGCAGCCCGAGTGACAGCAATTACGGCAGGGAAGCATGGGGAATGCCGAAAATTTGGTCCGGTTATTTCGGCCAGGCATGAGCTTTAATTAAGACCAGCAACAGAGAGCAGGGCATAAAACCAACGACCAACGGCGTTTCCCAAGAAGCAGACTCCTCTTGGAATATCTCTATATCGTAACCTCTGTCGCAACATGTATTCATATATATGTTCGGGTTTCTAAACTCTGGGTCTCTGGTGAAACAAGCTTTTCCCTTCTCCTCGTCTTCCTCCTCCTCCTACTCTACCCACGTGTCCCTTTTGACTATTCCCCAAATGCTTACTACCCGGAACTCAGGCTGGCTCGCAGTACTATAAATACAACACAAAGTGCCACGCACTAATCTACATACAATGGAAATATCGAAGGACGATTGTAGGTACACGAAAAATAATGAAAATCGGAAATTAATCTTTACGCAGTTGAATGCAACGATGTCCTTGATTTCTCGACAATTTTTAGTGCCCGGAGTCTAAATTTTCAAGAAAATACAATTAGATATTTCTGCTTCTCGATTTTCATGGTTTTTAGATTCGTCTTCTTTTTTTTTTTTATACTGTGAACGTTGAAATGGAACTCGAGGGATTATTGATCGTGTTCAGAATTAAGAGCAAACGAGACTAGATTCCAAGTGCTAAACTGGACCAATCATTTCGAGCACTTGTCCTTAAAGTGCTTGAACAAGATTAGAGGCAATTCCTGTGAGAGAGTCTCGCGAGACCTCCTGCTCAAAGTTGTCTCAGTCAATACGACACGAACCGAGAATCTTGCACATTTGACGACGAACAAATCCAACCTTCATCACCAGGAGCGAGAAATTATTTTCCGAAATTTCGAGTCAGTGACGTAATCGAATCAAGTTTCCACGTTAAATAGATGCAAATTTCTTGGAACAGCATTACGTTTCTCTGTTGCATAAATCCGAGCGAATACATTATCGCGTATATCGTCAAGAGACAAATTACCAATTCCTAAATTTTATACCTTTTATTTTATTTTTTAGTCAGAGAAGCGAATGGAAGAAAATTATTTTATAAAAATGGAGCAAAGTCCTGACATTTTATATTCAGACTCAATCAACGTTCCTATTCTTCGCGGAAATATTTTTGCTCCATCTCAACATCTGACAGCTTGTTGGAGACAAAAAAAGAGCAAATGTGCTTCGAGGGGTCACCGAGGAGATCAGAGTCCTTTAATAGATTCGATCGAAGTTCACTCCTGATAAAAACTCGTCCTCACTGCAGGCGCCAGCGAACCCAATACTGTCGAGACCATCCTTCATTCTAGCCAAACTAGGTCGTCACTGAAATTATTGATAATGAACGGATGTCGCCTTCCGGAGCATCCGAAATACTCCGCACGCGATTGCGCTTATCGAAACGTCATTCAGGCATCGGATTCACTGCACGCAGAGATCCATTAATTCGGTCACTAAAAAAAATTCATTTAAAAAACCAATGAGCGCTGACATTTGTCACAAAACGTCGAGATGGTAAATGTCGATTGAAAATTCAATCCAAATTTACTCTCGTCTGCCTGATAAAATTTCCAAGACGCGAGAATAAAATTATCCTCAAAATGTGAAACCTACAAAAAGAATCAGTCGCAACTTTTTTCTCCTAATATCGATTCTAAAAAATTAAAACTGAGAATTAGATGAAAATCCACGAGTTTCCATTTTTTCAGTAGTACAAAAATGTTTTAGTCAGCCCGCAACAAAAACTGGCAGATTTTTCAACTCAAAAACGTTGTAACCATTATTGTTTATTTGTCGTATTAATTCTCATGGAGACATATGGGTATGGAACGAGATTCAGTTTCCAAAAGCAAAATTTATCGACCGATAGAGGGTTGCGAATGAAATTTAATGCGAACGTAATATCGAATGTCATTACAGTGATTGTTCATTGCGAACAATGCAGTGTCCATAATTATGATCGTAATGAATAATAAATAACGTGACCCACAATTATTATTCGATGTCTACAATTTAATATTTGCTGCAGAAATTCTATGAAAACAATTGTTTATTTACGAGCCATCACAGCGTATGAAAAATGCATTTCCCGAAGTGTATTTTGAGATGACAGTATATGGATACAAGTTTGGATCAAATAGCTGGAGGTTATAAATTTTTCAGAGACGCGTTTCACCAACAGAACATGCACGCTTCAAGGCAATTTGAAAGTTTTTTCTACCGACTGCTGCTACTGCATCTCACTGCATCTTGTGCATTTTCAAACGAGAAACTTTCTCATCAGGCTACCCGATTCTTTTTTTTCTCCCCAACGATTTGCTTTGCAAATTTAAAAAATACAAATCTATTTACATATTCCAACGCGACGAACCAATAATGCTATTTATAATAATATTCCGTTATTTTTTCTCTGTTCCAGGTGAGCAGATATTTCCATCGACGTTTTTTAATTCGTAACTCTTCAAAGGTAACAAATTTCCTTATAAAAAATTCCATCTCATTCGTGCATTCTTGGAAAAAAAAATTCGAAATAAATTGCAACAAATTCCCTAAATATTATCCAACGAAGCGATGTATATATTTCATTTTTTTCGTTGGCAATTGATGCCCATGGCTTCTCCACAATTTCTCTAAAGCGACGTGCCTCATTACCGCAAAGATTCCATTTCCCTACTGCAATTAGCAGCATTCAATGCTCACGTGTTTATATAGCAATATCGCTCGATATTCAAACTGCCAGAATTTGTGCTCCGAGATTGATGTAAGCTCGAGATTATAATCTCGCCTGTTATTGACGACTAGGCAAACTATCCGAGATACCATAATTACCAGAATTCCTGAGGCTCTATTGAGCCATTCATCCGGAGAAGCTGCTGACAGCGATGATGGATGACAAATCATAAAAAAGCAGGGACAACTGTTGCTACGTCTCTTTCTCCTCTTCTTTGACATTTTCCTCATTAAATACCGGGGCCCGAACACAAAAAATAGATTTGTGCAGTAATTCAAATATTTATCGATTAATGCTCGATGATCGATTGATTTTTTAATTGATAAATATGAATTTATGGAATTTCAAAAATTTATTCCCCCTCCCGGATGTTGCATCGATATCAATTAATCTTGTCGAAACGTCAAGAGCAAAATAAACTTTTGTTCGCCAGAGTGACGTGATTACCGAGACGATGGAGCATGAGGAAATTTTTTTCAGCACCAAATTTGACGTCGCGACATGAACGAATCGGCCCTGCTCAGTGATTTCAATTTTACACTAACGAACGCGAAGCTCCCTACTGCTTGTATGGATTACACGAGTAAAAGGAAAGTTGTAGCATTGGATTGGCACGATTCTCAGTGAGATGTATTTGGGAATAGGAAAACGAAGCGAGGCAAGGGACCTTGGAGCAAGCAGCAGGCTGACGCTGACGATATTACAAAAGTTTTTGGGGTTAAAGTTGAGCCAACCTCATTGTGCAAAAAATATATAAATATATACGTGTAGCTTCCTCCCTCAACGTGGAACCACAGTGTTCGGAATGGTAACCTGTTAACACCGAGACTGATGTCAAGCTGCTGGTTGAAATAATTTTAACAATGAAGAAAAAACGCAATTATTACGCTCAACAGATTCCGAAAATTGCACGAAAATGTTTCATCACGCAATTTCAACAAAGGCTTCCTGTAGCATCGACTTCGCGATATTAATTCTACATTGTTTATCAACATCCCTTTCCCCTTTATCCATGCAACGATTCTCAATTAGTCATTCTCGGAAATCGTTGAAATTGTCCGACTGCTTGGCTGTTTCGTTCGATGGCGATATAGCTCATAAATACCAGAAATATATTGTTTCCAAGTTACGATCATTCACATCCTCAACATCGATGCGGTTACCGAATATTCGCTGCAGAAATTCTCCGAGTATGAGCTTTTTCTGCGACCATGTAAACGGGAGAATTTTGGACGGCGTCCTGGCGGAATCCTGGAAGCCCCAGGATTTCACAGCGAAATAAAAAAATTTCGTGCATTTAGAATAATTGGAATTTTATAAAAAATGATTTGGGGTCGAAGAAAATTGAGTTTTTCTTTAAATTCGACGTTTCAGGGTGACCCGTGGATGGGCCAGAGCAAAAATTCTTTGACGACAGTTTTAGGCAAGAAATATATATTGGAAGAAAAGGGAAGCTCGCGATGAATATTTTTCTGACACTGATTCGAAGTAGCAAGTTTAAAGGGTGAAGTGCGGACACCGCAATGGGTGTAACACAGTTACACTGTGCTTAGGTATGGGTTAGTACGATAAGGACGTTGCACTGGAAGTGAGCTTAGCGCTTAAGAAACTTCAGGTTGGCGCAGCTGCAGGAAAGCTTGTGTATCCAGCAGAGCCTTTGCAGCAAGTCCTAGAAGAAGAAGAATGAGAGGAGGAAGCAGCGAAAGAAGAAGAAGAGGAGAAAGAAAAGAGAAGGATGATTTTGGGCCGTCGTGCTCCGTTTTGCCGAGCTGTCAAGCGACGATAGTGGGCCACGTAGCGACCTCTACCATATCCCGAGTTGTTGGTGAATCTCATGGGCTGGAATGAAGGTTCAAGTGCGGAGAGAAGAAGAGAAGAGAGCAGGGACGGGGCCTCGAGCCTCGTTCCGTCGTAGTAAAACTTTCAGGATTAAACTCTCTCGCGAGACTTCGACGCGTTGGTAAATAAATGGCGAGGCGGTACACGCCCGTTGTTATACGGGTTATACGGGCAAATAGCACACACATCTCTCGAAATCTCTTACCCTCTGAAAGAGGGCCAAGCGATATTAAACTAGTTGGATGTTCGAGATGCAGAGGAAACGCGCTACTCGCCTGGTAGAAACGCTTCAGCAGCAAGAAAAGCTCGACAACGAGACTGACTAGAGAGATTGTCTTCTACTCGTTCTTCTGTACAGGACAGAAATGCGAGATAATAGCAACATAAACATACTCCAACGAACGTGTTTGTTTCGCCTCGAGAATCTCACTCTTTCTCTTGCCTGCTTCTGTGTCTCCCTCGTACTCTGGGCTCTGTACGACATTTCCACGATTTATCGCTCTCCATTATTGCTCCACGCGACGCGCGATATATACAGACAACATTTTTTTCCTTTTCCAATGTGAAAAACGAGAGACAATCGCATTTTGTACGTGCACTTGTGTGTACACAGGAAGCATGTGTATCGAGGAAATAATCGTTTCAAATTATTTCTCACACCGATTTGTTAACCGAACAGTTGACTTTTTCATCGAGTCTGATTAATCGGACATTTTTATTGAATCTTCATAGCCCTTGTTCATTCCCAGCAAAAAAAAAAACAAATTTGCAAAACCTGCTGCTCGGTAAATATACTCAGTTCCCAACTTTCAGATCCACTCGAAGCCACTATAATTTATGGCTCTGCGAATAACTGTTACGAATTGAAGATTCTACCAAGGCGAGAGAGAGAGCTAATTTCATTCGTGGGAAACATCCGGATCGTGTCCCTGGAGAAATTGGCTCGATAAACGTTTACCTTTTGCCGACTCCAAACATATACTTTCCGTTTAGTTTTCAAGCTGCTAGCACATGCTTCTTACATGAACTCTCACTCATTGTGAAAGACTAAACAAATTTCTTGCAAGCTCCCAGCTGTTGCAGCGTACCGAAACCGTATACTGCTGTGAATAAGGCGATATTTCATAGTGAGTAGAAATGACGAGGCTTTCTGCTCTGCGACAGCCTCTTCCTCGTCTGGAGCTTCGAAAAAGCTACCGAACCGAGAAAAATATTTTAAAAAACACGTCGAGCTACGTCATCGGAACGAGGATCTAAAAAAATGGTGCATCCTGCATGCATTTTCGATCGCAGAATTATTTCCCAAGAAAATTCCAATCAAAACGAAAACAAAAAATAATTGAAATTTTATTTTTCGTCATTCAAATATTTATAAAAGTTCAAACTTCGTTCCATGGGATCGGATCGATTTGGTTATTGAATTTCGGAAATATTGACACACTGTCTAATTATATATCGAAGCGAAGATGTGGGAGAAGAAAGAGGAAGGAGAGGAACGGGAAAGAGAAAACATTCGGAGAATTATTGTTGATACATCTCGAAATATAAAAAAGTTTCGTTATTTATGTTATGCTCGGTTTGGTGTATTTCTAAAGGGAGAGAAATGTAGTAATACCTCTAACAGTATGACAGTTTTCAAAACATTTCGAGACACATTCCAAAGGAGTTTCCAGGATCCTCCGGGATCCTTGTCAGTGAGTAAAGGATGCTCGAGTTGGACAGAACATCCGAAGTAGAAGAGACCGAGTGGAATCGAGCGAAAGAATCAAATGACGGAGCTAACAGTGGGAAAAAGAGGAGGTTGCCACGTGCACATTTTCCCCTTTCCCTCGCTTCTACTTTCCTCCTTGTACTCTTTCAACCCACTCTCTCGCGTTTCTTTCCTCCTCTTCGCTTCTGTGTCTTTCTCTCTCTTTCTATGCGCGCACTGGAGCAAAATTATTGTACCTTATAGCCCATGGTGTATGCCAACTCTAGGAATAGCTGTTCCTTTGGGAATATCTTGTAGTTGCAGCAGTGCACTTTGCAACGCAGGTAGCCAACGTTCTAAAGAGGGTGGCTTCTATTTTTGCAAGACTTTACTCTTTCCTTTCCCTTCGAGCTCAGGAAATTCTAAACTTTTTCTTCCATCCTCAAGTGAAAACTGTGAAAAAGGTTTTCAAAGATCGAAACTCTTGTTTTCTGCTATTAAATAGAGAAATAAAGTTGTTTCTCCCGAGGTTTTTTTAAATTTCTTTCATTGCATAAAGACAAAGCATGGACCTGTGCGATATTTGTTAAAAATTTGGCGTATCAGGCTCGATAAAAAGACGCAAGGCTTGTGCTGAAATGGACCACGAAGGGGTGCGAGAGGGAGCAGAAACGATCGTTGCACCGCGAGGGTTTTATCATAGCGTGTAACCGCATCAAAGATATTATATTGTTATAGAAACATAGAACTGCGTTTGGAAAGGGGAGGCTGAAAGAGACGTAGGGATGCGCTTGGACACTCGGTGTAGCTGTCGTTGCTCGTTAAACGTTAATGGGCTCTGCTCGTGCCAGAGTGGATACCCTCATCAGCGTGGTTTTCCGCCGTCACGATTCGAAGCACTATGCCAGTTGATTATCGCTCGAACCTTTCCCCATTCAGCCTTGTCCTTCTCTTTCATTTTTGTCTCTCTCCTCCTCCCCTTTCTCATATCAATTACGATAAAGGGTAACGGATCGGCAACTATGAATATACAAAACACGGGCATACACACACATACAGATTGAAAAACTGAAACGTCTGTCGTTAAACTTTGCGTCCGCATATTTACGGTAATTACGTTGGTCTTTGTATAACGAAGAAGACACGCGAAATTTTCGTATAGAGAAGCCTGGAAAAGGTGGTAATCGGAATTTGGCACTTTTTGGTGAGTTTTTATTTTTTCGCGTCACAAAAAACGATGTTTACATTAATTAAGCAGATATCTGTGGCTCGAGGAAAAGCCACCGAGTGCTTGTGAGATTTGTCGTAAGAATTAGGCAAGCTGATGCGTGGCAGTGTGATTGAAATAATGAGGGGCAGGGCGGACGTAGCGAGGCGCGAAATTTCGTTGATCGCAGGGCTAACGAACTATGAGAGAGAACATGGTTCACGTGAAAATGCGGTTCAAGAAATCGACGATTTAGAGTTTGGGGGTTGCGGATTTGGCAGCGAAAGGGAGGCAGGCAGGGGAGGCAGTGGATAAAGAGGTCGGGATTTCGAGAGGAACCAGCAAAGTAAGAGACTCTCCCACGAGGGAAGATTTAATGCGAGCCCAGCCCCTACCGTGTAAACGTCTTTCGAATATACTGCCGTGAATTCTCCTGGTATTTGGAACCATTATAAACCTTCGAAAGCCTCTCTTCGTTTCGCTTCTTGCTCGCTTCCTTTGCAGCTCATTGCAGCGCCTTTCTTACCTTCACCTTTCTCTTTTCCTGTCTGCAACAAATTCCATCCACCAGTTCGGGAACCAGCCCAATTCCTTCATTTTTTTCATCCCACCTTGTTTATTGGACCGTTAATTCTCCGCTACAACGCTCACGGGCATGTTTGCCAATTAGTGAATTAGATATACATCGAAGGATACCCCGCGAGAAATAGTGCGAGCGAACGTGCCCCAAGATCTCCTCTACGGAAGTAAATTCCTAATTACTTTAGAGGTCTTTTAAATCAGTTCATTCCAGCATCAAGATAACGAGCATTTCATGCCGTTCCGCACACATTTTCTTCGAGGAAATGATTCCGATTTTTTTCGAGCCAAACAAAAAATGACGAAAAAAAAAGTTATTGGGTGGAAAAAATAAAAATAAACATTTCGTCGACAAACGGTCATCCTGCCTGAGCCGGCAAACTAATGGACGAGAACAGTCAATATTGTAGACTTTTCGAAACACCCCATTAACCATTAATTAAGGTAAATGCGTCAACGAGAAAGCTTCGTAATGAAATGTCTGTCAATACGTATCCACTCGAGAGAATTCATTCGCGAGGCTTGATTATTAAAAATTCAATTCCAATTTCCATGAAATATTAAGCAAATGGTCGTCTTGTCTGAAAGTCGGTCAGTCCCGATGGATTATTTGAAAACAGCAAAAGAAGAGGCAAAAAAAACGATAAAGTGACAAATAAATAGAAAGCATTCGCGTTTGCGTTTATCATTAATGTACGATCGTATTAATTGTGCATTTGTGCTTCGATCGAGTGCAAAAGGATGGTAGTTCATATTCATTCTCGTTAAGGGGTGAAAAGGAGAGAAATTCTCGCCGCCGCAGGCTGCACAGAATGCGACTGTGGTTACGAGAGAAGATTAACGCGAGGATCGCATTAGCATCATTCTGTATACTCATTCTCACGCATACAGCTGCACATTGGGGTGCTGTGAATGAGATTGGTAAATCATAAAACGGAACATACGAGGGTAGGATACTGGCCAGAGGGTCCGTGGCAACCACGTCAGAGAGGAACGCGCGATACGAGCAGAATCGTAGAAAGGAGAGGTGGAGGTGTATAGCAGGTACAAGGATTAATTCAACGTTGGACATTTGCGTGGCGTTAATTCCACTTGAAATATCGATTTCCTAGGTTTCCTCCGATATTCCAATAATGTCGTATGTCATTTGACTGCCACTGACATTCCTCAACGTCGAAATACCAGCTAAGCTCCAATGGGCAAGTAAATTTATTTTTATTATCATTTCCAAGGCAGGGGCCTGATCAATTTAAATGCCAAAATCGGATTTCTCAGTGTTTCGAAACTTCGTACTCGAAATTTAGTTCAATTTGCGTTTCCGAAGGATTCAACTTTCACGAGATCCACAAGTTTAGGGAAAAGCTTGAGACAAGCACGTGTTGTTTTATATTTTAGCATTCACCATTATTTACTCAATGTTCCGGCTTTTGTCACGCGCTACAATTATCCGGAATTTCGTCTCTTTCTCTTTGCTCCTGCTGTTAGTACCTCGCTTAGTTTCTTTGTCGGACATTTTGCGAGCTCGTACGCGAGCTGTGACGTTTCTCGACACGCAAGAGCCAGGGAATCTACGAGTTTGCTCTGTCGTCGTACTGGGCGCCTCAAAAATCTTGGCTCTCACGCACGCAGCAGCTTCACGAGCAGACTCTTGCACCGATTAATCTTGTTGATTATTCTCTCTTCTCATGAACGACCAATGAAATATCGCGCGTAATAGATCGCATGAGAAAAAAAATCACGAAGCACTTCACCCTGCTCCGGTGTCTCCCGCTTTTATATATCAAGTCTTTTAATTTGGAGCTTAATTTTCGAGACACTCTGTAGTACAGAACGCTGTACTTACAGTCGCCCGACTGTCGCGATAAGACGACGATTTACGGGCTTCTTCCTCTCCTGTCTACCCTCCTCCTGTCTCCCTCCAACCTCCGCACTCCTCAATCCCACCCTCATGTTTCACCATCTCTCTACAACGAAGCATTTCTTCCGCACTCGACTCTTTCGCCTCCGACTAATTCGCATTCGTTAAATAACACGCTTTTTTCCGAGTCCCATCCTCTCCCTCGCGTCTCTCTCTCCTCTCGTCTGATTATTTGTCGGTTCAACACGTCGCCTTCTCATTCGACCGAACTGCGCGATGACTTTCTGCCTTGATATTCCATAATTTTATAATTACGCGGAAAACTTGGGAGTTAAATTTCGAAACGAATCATATTTCGCAAATCTCAGTCGTAATGTTCGATTCACATTCGTGGGTTTTCATGAATTCACCTCGACAATAGCGCAGAACGAATGACAATGTCGGCCAATCTTTTATTTCTCTTGCTCGATGTAAATATCGACATCTTGTTGGAAGTAGATTTTGCGATAACGAAACATCGGTTAACCCCAGCAGGTCATTCGATATTACTCTGGAAAATCGGTAACTGGGTTATGGCTGAAGTTGATCCGCGTTCGGCGCGGTTCATTTCCGGTACTGTCGCATCGAGCGACATTCCGGATGCAAATCAAGCCCCTGCGACCCTCCTCTGCCTGCTTGCCTTTCATCCGTATCTCTCTACCGTTTTCAGCACGTCGCGTCGTCAAACTTGCGCTCGTAACAAGGCCTTTCCTTCAAGAATTTAACGATCTCTCGATTTTTTTGCTTATCCCGTGCAGAAACATGAAATACTCGATTTCGAGGCAGATTCGCCAATTCCGAAATAATCGAGGCCAAAGTTCGAGACTAATTAGTTAATTATCTAAGGATTCCACATTTTTTCGTAAAATTTCGTAATTATTTTTTTATTTCCACACTTTTATGGAGTTCGAGGCTGAAACGTGAGGTTTTTCCATTTAGGCAGCGTTACAAAATCGTACTTAAGGAAATAGCCCGGCGCCGGTAATTAACTCGAAAAGTGAATGAATTATCTCCACGTAAAAAATAGTTGTACGTTTTTTTATTATTCAAGCGCGTAGTTAATTGCTTTTTGAAAGTTTCAACAACGATAATTCATCCTGATATTGCTTCGGTGAACGATCGCCCTATACACACGCGGCAACGTCAAAAGTCTCCCTGCTAAAGCAGCAGAGTAAATGAAGGAGAGAGAACGTCGCAGCGAATATTCGGTCGGGAGCGACAGAGGGACGATTACGCGAAGGGAGGAAGAGCAAAAAAATGAAAAAGGAGAAGCAGAGGAAGAAAGAACTGTAAGATTCTACCGGGGCCGCTAGACAGAACGGGTTAAATGGTAGATAATAAATGATAATGACGGTGGATGAATACGAACAGGACTTGAACATCATTTTCTTCTTTCTACAGTCTCTCCCTCTCGAGACCTTTTTTCTCATCCTCGTTTTACGAAACACGGACTAATACGAACGGCTTAAGGCTTTCTCTGTGCTTCCAGCCAACACTTCTTTCTTATCATCTCTTTTTCCACTTTCTCCTTCTACCTTTATTTCCTCTTTTCATTTTTTACTACTCCGGAAGATTTTCTTATGTGCAAATGCTTCGGAGACTGTGAAGGAAACTCTGACGTAGAATTTGCCGTTTTTCGTGCCTGTACAAACATAAAAAAACATTGCACAGACCGATAAATGTTTTGATGCGAAAAATTGAAACAAGTTTTCAAAGCATCGCAGAAAAAGCGCAGCCAAAGATCTTCCTGCTCGAAGCTACTCGATCCGCGAATAAGCGACATCGTCACGCATAGGAAAAGTTAGTATTCTCGGGATAAAATACGAAGAAATGAAGAAAAATGCAGAATTTCCAGAGCGTGCGAATGTTGAGTAACAAATGCTTCAAAACTTTGATTTTCGATGCAATGCGTATCGTAATTACATCAGCAGCATGATCGTTACAAGTCAACAGAAGCAAACAACAAACTTATAATTACGAACTCTCGGCGTTAAAATTAATTGGCAAAAGTTTGGCCTGACTGCGAATAACTTAAGGATGGAAATGTCAATAGGTTTGCATGTGTCTGCGTCGCGTACATCCGAGGAACGAGCTTAACGTTACTGAAGTTATCTTTTTCTGCAACTCGAAGCTTATCCTGAAAAAGCTTTTTGTCCAACTCGTTCCGAGCCATTTAATCGATTGCAAAGAATAATGAGTTTCCATGAATAATTTTAAAAACTCGTTCGATTTATTTCATTCGTACGTTCAATTTTTTTTTCAATGAGGCATTTTTTTATTTTCTATGGTGATTAGTGCTTTGCGATAAAGCGATACGATCCGAGTGAGAGAATTGCACGTCGGCGATTTCTTGTGGAAGAATAATTTGTGTACTTGGCTGCATCCGAGTGAAATCCCTCGCGGTACTTCTCCAGAGAGATTTTGTACCGTGTGCCACCTCCAGCAGATCCTCCGAAGTTTATTAAGAGAATTATTGCATAAATCCAGGCGATATTACTCCGGCGACGAAACCTCCTCAGCCTTCGAGGTAGAACCTGAGTACTTTCCTCTCTCTCTCTCGGTCCTCCAAGTCCAAATTAAATGAGCTTTCGAGAAGCAGGAAGAAAAATAGGGGAGAAAGGTGAAAAGGAGCGAGAACGAAGAGCGGAAGGCAGCAATTTTTCGTGCGAAGGGATCTGGGTCCCTCTGTCACAATTTCAAGACAGAGTTCACATTTATAAGAGTCAAGAACGGGGCTTTTTTCCTCGAGGAGATTCGCCCCGAGAAAAGCATTTTTCTTCGTGAACTCAAACCCGAAAATTTGATAAATATGCGTCCGAGCTTTCGCGATGATACTTATGGATTCCGGGATTTGTGGGTGAATATGAAAAGAGATATCGATTCTCGTGCGGTAGCCTCGCAATAAAGAAACGTTAGCTCTGGTCCAGCCTCGGAGGCTGGGGCAACTTGGAGCATTGATTATCCCGGAAGTAGCGGTTCTAAAGATCCTTCCAAAGTGGAGTTTGTTGCGGCTCCGGGAGTGAATGGCGGATGGAATTGAAGGACCTGATGCGGTTGACTGGGAATTAGGGGTATTCTGTGGAAGCCGCAGACGCGCGGATACTGCGAGGTTGCGGCTGGTTTGGTTGGGCCATTTTTGGCGGAGCTGTGTTGCTTGGTTTGGTAGGATGGATTGGTCAATGTCGTAACGCACACAGGAGGAAGGAGAGTGGTTTAAGGGGATAGTAAGGAGTTGACTCAACTATTACCGCGTGGATTTGGAGTGAGAGTGAATGGATACGAGGAAGACGAAGTACCAGGACGATGACTGCGAGTTCTTCAGGCCCATCTCGTTGAGTACAGAGTCGAATGACTCGTTGGCACGGCGGTATGTTCATCCAACGCAGCGTCTGTCATTAAGCTTTAAGCTCGTTTGGTATCCTTTGCTCGTCCCCTTCGAGCTGTCCGCTTGATTGCTTCGCCCTATAGCAATGCGCGGTACAGCCCTCAAAACTAAAAGCCACTCCGAGGACCTGCTTTTACAATTTGCTCGTCCAGCCCCGAATGATTATCGTGCCAGCAGTTACAAAGATGCGCACGCGGGAGGAAAGTAAGCCAAGGCAAGAGGATAAAGCCACGATGACTGGCGCGCGAGCTGCCAAGGGAAACGGGACTAAAGAGCGCGAGTAGTTAAAACCGAGTCGAAAGGAAGCTGCAGACTGAGGGTTATACGTAATTGAAAAAAAAAACCTGGCGCCCTTCATCCGCTTTCCACTTTTTATACATCGCTTCGAATATCCTCTCGACGTTTCCTACCGCCTGCAATTTTACCAGACTCTCTCTCTCTCTCTCTTTCTCTCTGCCCAGCAGCCGAAACTTCTTTCCCGTTAAAGTTTCGCCCATATAGCGCTTTCTTAATGATTGCAAAGTGCGAGAACGTTCACTACTCCCCAATGGAAGCAGAACGTTTCGACTCCTTTCGCGCTAATGGCTCGCATTCCCTCTCCCGCTGCTTCTTCGACGTCCCGATCCACCTCTTTCATTTGCATATCGATATTCCTTTTTCCATCCTGACGCGTGCTTCCTGCTTCTCCTCTCAGCCATGCACGCCAATTATTGAGATCATCTTAGACAAATTAATTCATCCTCCCGCTCCTCTCACTATGCGCTCGCCAACGGAGACAAAAACCGTGACGAAAAAGTCAATTCTTTGAATTTTTTACTTTTTATATTAATTGTTGGTTAAATTTTAATTTCCATGACAATTTTCATACCGATTTTGTCTTTGGATCGTAAATAAATATCGTTTCATCGCCCTGACCAAATATTCCATCAGAATCTTGAGCTCTCCTCGAGAAAAAAGAGAATTCCTGTAAACGGAAGTCCCGGAAAAAAAAAGCATCAGAATTTTGTCCTGGTAACTTTGCAGCGATCAAAACATTCCGCTGAATTAAAGGGGATACTCAATTATATAACCGCGCGTGTATATGAAGCGAAGCCCCTGGCTCTGTGAAACATATGAAATGCAGCACATCGTTGCCTTTGATGTTCGAAAGATACACATTGGCCACGAGAGAACCTCCTGCTCTAAATTCAACGATCAAAGAATCCACGAGATTCCAGCACGACCAACGAAACGCATTGATCGTTCCGCGAACACATGCAGTTGACGCGGTTGAATCCAAATGTCACGTTCGCTGTTATTGAAACAAAATTTGTCCATTTGCGGAGCTAATAAAAATGCAAGTAAACGTTTCGGGAGTATATACAGACTCGAGTGAGTCGATCGCGGAAGCATGACTGAGTCCAGGACCGTAGGGAAATAATGGCGCATGGTTAGTCACCCGTAAGTAAGCAGAGCAAGTTTCTCTGTAGAACTTGGACGTAAGATCGTCACTTAACCGGTACGAGAAGGAAACTTCTCTTGGGAAAGCGGATTAGGTTAACTGAGGGATTTGAGGAGAGCTGGATTTCTCCCTCCGCTGTTCCCTATTCCATCCGCCGAACACTTGGACCATTCGCCCCGTAAAAAAACCCTCCACACGTAGATTTCCTTATCTGCTTCTTTCCTTTCCTCCGGATCCTTGGCGAACGTCATGGTCAACTATTTCGCAGTGATCCTACGTTTCTTCCTGCACACGAAAAAGTACATATTCCACGTAGCAATGGACTTGTACCATCGGAACTAAAAAGCCTCGGGGAGCTCCCAAAAAATAAAGATCATTGAATATCCGAATGAATCTTTGAAACTTTTTCGTTTCGAACGATAAATTGCATCGTGAAGTTGCGAGGATCGATCGACAAGTTACTGGGCTTAAAGCTGAAGAAGCAAGCATTGAGAGGAAGCAAGTGTACATAGAGGAGCGCGCGCGAAGAGAGGAAAGAACAAGCGAAGAGTAAGCAATCGAAGTAGAACGCAAAGTACAAACTGAAACGTTGCGGAGCCGAGGAGGGCAATCTTCTTATTCCTTAGGCGTTCTGTGGGCACGTGATGTAGGTTGAAAATCGTGGCGCATTCCAGACGAGCGTGCTCGCAAAATCGTTGCCAATTCTCCGCTCCCTTGCCACTTCGCACGTGTTGTATAGCTCCGAGATCTGACCAGCATGTGTGCAGCTTCGATTGGAGTGTAGCGACGAGTCTGTGAGACACACGCTCGCACCGGAGCAGCTTACCTGCAGCAGAGAGCTTGCAATATAAGAGAACGAACGTGTGTGCTTATGTTCACGTTTCCGAGTCTGCACTTTCGTATGAATGTCTGCGTGTGTGTGTGAAAGACAGGATACACACAAGGAGATGGAATAAAATTGGTTGTCGAGTGGGAGTGACGCAAAGGGGACGAAACTACGAATTCTTAGCTCGTACCCATCATTGCGGTTATCGTACGTCCATTTTACTCCATGTTCCACTCAACTCACTCAAGAAAATCAAAGTGTACTCCCACTGTCGTACTCGATAAAATATTAAATTGCCACATTCCGTCCAATACAATTGATACAAACTTTTTCAATCATTATAAAGCACCGGAACTCGCATTGATGAAAAGCAATTTCATTAGCTCTTACAACTTGCAGACAAACCACTCGTCCCACTGTAGATTGTCGATTGAATTTCCGTTTCAAGAGCCTGCCAACGTCTTCCGATGATCTCCAGAAATATTTTCTTCGTCATGTACCGCGAAGAAAAAAACACTTGAAATTCTCCTCAAAAGGATCAGTTTCTCGTATTCGTGGAGGCGTCGGGGTGCCAAAAATGGCGTTTCTCCGGGTCTGGAAAAAATCGAAACCATTCGATTTATCGTTCACCTTATTTGTATTTGTATTTTTATTTAGAAACTTTTTTTATTTTTAATTATTGAATTGATAATTTTTTAATTATTTGAAAACAGCCGAATTTTTTCTACGTCGTTGGCTCAGATTCGTTTGATACGGAATGACACGAGGAAATATATTTTTTAAAACGTCCGATAGACGAGATCATGAAATTTCGAAGGTTAAAGTTCAACGTGCCAGGCTGACTGTGAGGATCAACGTTAAAAATACTTGCCACAGAGGCGAGGCGACACCCTGTAGCAACGCCCGTAATGCACCATTCAGAAGTTGAATAAAAAAATTCCAAGCCAGTGTGAAAGTCCAGGAAATAAATCATCGGACATTGGCAAAAGTTTCAATTTGCACTTAGTCGCGAAGAGCCAAAACAGACGCAATACAGCGTTACATGTAAAAAACGTAATTGGCAGAAAACGAGAAACCAAGAGAAAGAGTTTGCCAGGTAGTGGAATGAAAAAAAAATCAAATAACAGGAAAAAAAGAAGCATGATCGTTATACTCTTTTTAAGCTCAACCAACGTCTCTCAGCACCGGTATCATCCAGCACCAACGAACCTCATATTTCTTGGTCGTTGGCGTTTCGGGGTCAACCCCGAACACCGACAACTTGCTCTGGCACCAATGATTTATAAACGCGTGATGTGTAGCTCCGAATCGAAGAGGCGGGCATAGAGAATCTCCAACCGTACTAGCTCCGTGCATCATCCGATGAAAAATACTTACCGAGTGAAGTATCAATTTCACCATTCCACGAATGTATCGATTTACACTAATCAAACTTTATGACAGCCCCGAAATTCTTTTTTTTCCCCAGTGATGAGTTGATGAAAAAAAAACAAAAACAAAAAAACGAAAAGAAATTTTGCAATTTTTTGTCTCAATCAAATTCTTATACAATAATTGCGACTGATCATTAATGTGAAAAACTTCATGCCAAGTAATCACTGTGGACCTGTTCTGGTTAATAAAAAAAAATTATTAAATAATCACTCGTCGAATATTATTGATGGAGAATCTTGGAAAAGTTTTTTGTGCATTTTGATGGGGCTTGACAAAAGTTGTTCTTCATGTTGACGTCACAGTATTAAACAATCGGAACAGTTTTGCGAAACTTGAAACAGCGTCCCTCTAGAGAGACGTAAATATGGAGCGAGCCTTTGAGATTGTAGGAGAGTTTTCGCTATTGGAAATTCGTTGAAAAGCGAGAATCGGTAACGAGGGAAAGAGAGCGAGATTTAGCAACAAGAAAATGTTGTTTTTCAGGGGAGTAAAAATTTGTGAAGAAAGTTACACGTTTAAGGAAAAGGAATGGTGTTCGGAGTCCATCATTAAGAATGCGTCGCGACGTCTCGTTAGTCGAGGAAAAACTTGCGTCTCGTTTTTCATACTTTTCCATCGGTGTTTTTTCCCATTTTGCCATTTGCTTTGCCACGTCTAGAACTCTCGGAACGACCTATTTTGTGTTGGACTGACGGCGAAGCTGGCAAAAACTTTGTCAGTCCATTTACATTTTTTTTTCTCTTCTCGATCTTTGATATTTTTAGTGCTCCACGAAAGTTCCTTGACTGTTGATTTGACAAATTTTTTCAATTCAATTTCTTTATTTCGAGAATTATTACAAATACGAATGAGCTGGAGCGTCAAACATTTTTGATTTGATATCCAAAGAAATCCGTAAAATGACGCGAATGAAATCGAAAAGAAAATGTTGAGAAACTCGATCTTTGGTACCTGCGAAGACGCTTTAATTTTTCATCTGGAAATAGGTGTCAGCGACGGAGCGGACGGTAAAAAGGAAGAGAATGCATAGCATGAGAGGATTGTGCTCGGACGGTGATCCTTGGACGGGTGGAAATAAGATATTTTGCATTTGCAAAGTTCTCGGGTGGCAAGAGCAATAAAAATAAAAGAAAGTAGAAGAAACAAAAAGAAAAAAAGACTGGAAAGAAAAAGAGGGAAAGGGAGAAAAATGCCATTATCCAAAGCAACATTGCGAATCCGTGCAATAGGCGTCTTCGTTTGCATAATTTATGCGAAAAAGGTTGCGAAATGCAGATAACGCAGAAGTCTCAAGAGGTGTAGTATGAAAAATGGAAAATAAAATAGGAAAGCGTCGGTGCTCTTGCGGGGCTTGGGAAAAATAACAGAGGGCTCGAGGGATGTGAGGGCGCGCGCGAGGACACACAAAAAGAGAGAGAATCCGAGGGAGAGAGCGGCCAGCACATAGGAGAAAATGCGAATGAGTAGGAATATTGTACAGCGAGAAAGAAAAGTGTAGGGTTTTCGTGAGACAAAGACGGACATAAAATCCCAAGTAGAAAAAAAAATACGAGGTCCTCTATATAAGAAAGGTTTCCACTTCATAAAACGGTGAGGTGAAGCTCGAGCCTGGGCGGCGGTTCACTGACAAATTTATGGACCACTTACGTTTACGTGTACGCCAAATTCATATTCGCCGTTGTACGGAGAACTATGTCTGCTGCAGGGAGAGGAACAGGCTTCGAGATAAAACAGGAAGGTCCAAACCTCTGCTGGCCCGGGAGAAAACCTCTGCTTTCGAAACTGCTAACGTGCTCGTAAAGAACGGGGCCATTCACTACAAAAAAAAGGACAAATCATTAAATCCTCCTGCTCTATTCCTTGACCGGTGATAAAAATCGTTCGATTTGCTAATAAAAGTTAAGTCTGAAATCCGCCTTCGGGATCAAAATCGTTTTCGTATTCTGCCGGTAAAATCTAAAAAAAAAGAAAAAAACCGACTTGTCATCTCACGGAAATGAAGGGAGACATTAAAAATGTTGATTTTATGCAAAAATAGGCTGACTTGATGGAGCTCGAGGTAAAAGAGCGCAAAGTTAGGAAACAGAGTTTGGGATTGGGTCCTTTGTATATGTTTACGCGGAAACAGTTGTACACTATTGGCGAATCTCAACGGGAGATATAGACCGAAAGAGATTTTGTTCCGGCTGTTCACCGCGGGAGCTTGGGCTCGTTTACCTTTCGTTTCAGTCTGCCAGAACGCGATATTACTCGATGGCATGCAGTTAGATACCGAGGCAGCTTTCTGTGTATTCCCATCCCCTTTGAATTTTCCTCTCTCTGCGCGCCAACAGATTACCGAGCTATTATCCGGAATTAACTCTAACAGCCACCAACTGTTACGCTCATTCAATTTATTCTTCGCGAGCGATGCAAATGTTCGTAACACGAAAAGAGAGATATTCCATTTGTGGCTGGTTAAAAGCAAGACACGCGATCGATCTCAATGACTCGAAATTCTTCATCATTTTTTTCTTCATCGAGGCGCTCGGACGATGCTACGATTTTTACATGCGAAATTACTCATCACAGGGAATTTCTGGGTGAATTCTTGAGGCTTGTTCGTACCGTTTGTTGCTGCACTTTGAAATTTCGAGTGCATAAATAATGGGAATATAATGGAATTATCGTTAGGAGGCAACCTTTCGGGAAGCGGGGGGGTTGAAGAGGATGAAGCAAAATGGAGACGCAGGTGGTGATGAGTACCCAGTGGAGAACGTTATGCAACGTGCATTGTCTTCGTATGCATCGCTATACACATAGAGCGGACGTGAGATGCGGTCACCCAACATGCCAAATAATTTGCATTAAATATTCTTGTCCCTGTGGATGAGCACGCAGAAGCCTCGGGGCTTGCAGCTTCCCCAGGTCTGATGTACGTTAATTGTTACATGCACCAGGATTCCCTGAGACGACCTCTTGATGCCCGATGATCGATTGGACTTTCCTCGAGTCTCGAGTATTTTTATATTTATGTGAATTGAAAATTGTCGCGATCGTTTTCTTTTTCTTTCGGAATTACGTGACTTAAAATTGTAGGAAAATTTGTTCCGAGCGACTTTTTTACGCTCGACACAAAAAGGGAATCGAAGGAGAAAAATTGGGCTAAGGAGAGTGGGAACGAAACGAGGATATTGAGAATAGTGGTTAGCCGTATGTCAGAGTCTCGAGCAGAGCCGAAAAAGAGTCGTCTCCGACCGGGTGGAAATAATTAAAATTCGGCAGTTCTTTCCGAACCATTAGATGCCGGTATAGGGAAGCCATAACCCCTCTCTAGCTATACGTACGAATGAAGGACGATCTTTGACTTCCGATCGAGTTCTCTTTTCCACCCCCTCCGAAAAGTATGGACCTCAGGCGTGCGCGATCTGGCAGAAGATCCCAACGCGTATCTTTTTCCTTGGCTGCTTTCACTTGCTTCTCATTGCTTCTTGGAAAAAAGCTTCTGAAACGAGAATCGATCTACTTCAGTATGCGAGACGCGTCTTCGCTTCGATTACTCACGTGCGCCATTTAACACGGAATTGATTCTTATTAGGCACGACGAGCCGACTATTTTCCGTTGGCTAAAAAAACCTCGTCACTCTTATATCCTCCTGACTCTTCACGCCTCTTCTCCGACCATTTTTTCTCATTATTTTCGATCCTCCCTGACTCACCCTCGTGCCTCGAACCATCAGCTCTCCGAATCCCAAAGTCCACGAGATCCCCTAATAAACGAACGCTCGTGCGCGAGCAAACTTTGTGTATTTCTTGTCGCATAAGCAATTTCTCGGAGCTCACGAATGAAAACTCCGTGTGAGTGTCTTTGAGCATATATTTTCAGGAACAAAGTCAACCAAAATTGAACGAGCGATGGGTCCCATATTGCTGCTCCAAAAAAAAATCTCATTTCGATTTTTCACTACGAACCGTTTACGAGGCTTAAAAAATGAAAAAATCGAATTTTAGCGACGATCCAATGGGAACGTATAAAAAGTCCAACAGCAGCTGTAAATCCGTTAGGAATAAAAGAGAATCATTAATGTTCTGTGAGACGAGAATGAGTTGGTAATTACGAGAGATTTAAAAAAAGCGTCATTTGTTAAGTTCGATCGATGTTGATCGACCGTTCTCACCCAGTTACGTTTTTCTATTTCGGAAACAAAGAACACCGAGAAGTCCGATATTATGGGTAGTGAAGGTAGGAAAAAGTGAAGCGAGAGAAAGAGCATGGAGAAAGAAAAAGGAATGCAAGTTTGAAGTTGGTCGTGGAGGACCATTAGCGAGCGTTCAAGAGAGTAGCCAAAATCGATCGAACTCGTTCAAGCCACGTTCAGGGACCTCGGGTTCAAATATTTTCCTTTTTCCCCAGCCACGCGCAACTTTTTTACTGGTTGAGCTCACCGCTATTAAAACTGTAGACGAGCTTCGTGTGCGATCTCGTTGCGAACAATCTTGTACAAAAATTGACTAATCCGATCAAGGAGAAAAAAAAACAAAAACAAAAACGAACTTGAAGTATGAAAAAAAAACTTCTATTGAAATCAAAACTTTTCAGGATTCATCGTAAACTTGAATATTTTTCAAGACTCATACGAGAGTCAAAAACGTTATTCACTGAAAAGCGAGCATGGAATTAGATCTCAATGAGTTTTGATTAAACCGTTGGGAATATTGTGTCATCCTATGAAAAGTCGCTGAATCGATCATTCGTTGTTAATGAAAAGGCGAGTATAAAGACAGAAACGTAGGTCCCCAAAGTCGAGCTCCAGTCGTGAGAGAAAACGAGAATGTATACGCGATAGAGATGAGTGTAAATGGGGTCATTGTGTAGATCCGGTGCTCGATGTTGTAACGCTGTATATTCACGAGGAGAAAAGCGTCAAGGAACCTCTACTTTGGCTCACGCTCAAAAAGTTTTAAGCAGCAATTTGTCTTCGTTATTGTTTTGAGAGGGTAGCATTGTCGCTCAGTATCCAGTATCCTCCCGATGCTTTCGCCGAGGGGCCAACTTCCAACCGGTATTAAAGCGTCGCTAACGATACGCATCCTGATAAACAAAGCATTCATTCGGCGACCATTGTATCCCTTGCTTATTTGAATTAAGAGACCCGACGTTTCGTAACTAACGATTCCACGTGGTACACTATGTGAGACTTGAATAACTTTTTCTCAACATTGAAACTTTTAGCATTTACGATAACGTGCTGACTAATTATTAGTTAACCCTTCGAGTGCATACTGGGTCATTTTGACCCGAAAATTTTCTGTCACTGATTGTTTGGCATTTGATAGCAACGAATTATTTGCGTTTTCGTCAAAAAATCAATTTGGGTCCATAAAATATGCGAAAAATTTACTACAAAAAACGTTGCCACAAAGAAAAACAAAAAATGCATAAGTACCAGACTGCAACGATTTGAAAAACGTCTCGTTGGGAAAGAATGGAATTTCTCGAGATTATCTTAAGAAAATTTCAATCTATATCTGTCCCGATAGGAAAAGTGCAAACTGCATAAAGTACGAACGGATTTTCGACAGTTGAGACGTTGGATATGCGGCGTAAACGATGAAATTGTTCATCCAATATCATCAAGCGCTGCTGTTGAGTGACAGAAATAATGCCAAAGTAAAGCTCTTCATTCCCTAATGCGAAAGAGATGAGAAGGCGAGCACGAGGAAGGGAAAGGAGCAACGGAGAATGAAAATTCTGAGCTAAGCGAAGTTTAATCAAATTCGCAATTCAATCGGCGATCCTAGAGCGAAGCGCTGTAGGTATACGCTTACCAAACTTGTGTGTGCCTCAGCGAGTTATATACAGCAGGGGATAAAAGCTCAGGGTCGATCCGGACCACGATAGAGAAGCGTGTTTCGAACTCGTTGGATAAAGATTCGGCCAAACTCGGCGTGTATTCCTGGACATCCCGTAGGGTCCTTCGCCTTCATTGCTGTCTCAATCGCTTTTTGAGAAACCACTCACTCTCCCTCTCTCTCTCTCTCTCTTTCTCTCCATTCGCATGTTCCAAATCCAAACGTGAGAATCTCTCGACTTGACTTGGAATTTATTCGGGGAAAATCCAATGGGAATTTCAATCTGGATGATAAAGTGTGTTTCTGCCAAATCTGTAATCCGTTATAAACGGAAAAATTGACGAGATTATTTTCAGGTTTCATTACATTCGATTAATATATCCATTTGACAAACTTTAAATTAATCCGTTCAATGATCGACAAGGAGCATAGAATCTACTGATCAAAGTCGACGAACCAGCAGAAAAAAATCCGGATGAGCTTAATTTTAAAGCTGCTCCGAGCTTTCTCGGAAAATCGCCAGAAAAGCGAAAAGCCCAGGTCGCTTACGACGTTGAAAATTGCATTATAGGATGAAAGACTAAAACCACGTCTGCTCCACCTTGAGAACCTCAAAGTTTTCAAGCAATATTGTCGTGCTCAGTTTTACTGGCTCTCGCGGGGAAACTTGCAATGTGGTCCGCTCGCCTTTAGACATCTGATCCGCCACAGTGTCCCTCTGAATCGAGAACCTAACCAGAAAATTATACCCCAAGGCCGCAAATCCAGTAAGCAAGCACAGTGCGTCCTTGTTCCTTTACCTGGAGCCACTGAGTTTCGTTTGTTGTGTCTTTTCGAAAACTTGCTCATTCTTTGTACGCGCTAATTGCCACTCATCGCCATCGACAATCTTCGTGCTCTCGGAAACTTTTCGTTCGATTGTCATTTTCCATTGAACACAACTTCGCGACTTTCAGTTGGTCCTTCCACTTGTTCGATGAAGCTGCATAATTTATCCATAAAATCAAACCACCGCAAAAAGGATTCATCTTTTTTCCATGCACCGAGAAGTTTCTGTTGATTCGAGCGATTTTTTCTTTCTGCATTCCTGGCTGAATTTGTCAAGAATTTATGGGGATGATCCGAACAAAGTTGTCAAGGGCGTTCTTAAAGGAAGAGGTTTGAAATAAACCGATAAAAAGTGGCGATCGATTCCAAGGGAGGGTGGATGCCAAGGGAAGGAAGATTGTGGATATTATTGAGGAGATGGTGTCGAAGAATTTTGAGCTGCCTCATCGAAATCTTGGATCTACTTCGCTGCTCGAGGTGATATGAAAAGTTTTGTCGAAATTTACGATTGGTGCAAGCAATGAAAGGTGATATATGTCAACGATCTATAGCTGTTCCCTGAAAGAGAAACTGGATTAAAGAGTTTTCGAAATAAAAGATATTGTACGGGATAAGAGTCTGGAATAGATGATAAAAAAAAGTAGGTAGAGATGAAGAAGCAGGAAGATGAGAATATGGAATGAGGGAAGGAAGTAAGAAGCGAGGAATCGAACGGCTCGACTATCGAAAGAAAATGATGAAAGCTCGCACGCGCTCTCACGTTTTCAACGTACCAAAGCACGTCGTAAAGCAGATTCAATTTAAATTCTAATGCCACGAAGAGCGGGGGCTGGGGGGGGGAGTAACGCGACTGGATTTTGGTGCAGCGCACGCGCCATATTTCCTCTGAATCTTCCGTGCCCTCTCTTCATTGGTTCTTCGAAACTTTGTCTATGTCTTTCTTGCCAAACTCGCACAAGGCTGCTGCAGCAGCCACGGCTTACTTTTATGACTATGCTATTTTACGGTAAGCGCAATTTCCGAAAACCATTAATATCCATCGTTGCGGTGAATTTTCATTACGAATTCTCCTTCCCTCTTTCTCGCTCTCTCGCTTTTTGATTCTCATCTCCGATATCTTTCCGCCTATCATTTATCCTGGACCGAATCACCCAGCTCGATCTTGACGAGATCTCTGTTTTTCTTTTCTTCACTTATTTTCATTCAATCTCTCATTTCACCAAAAAGCAGGATTCTCTCGAGGAAAGAATCGCCGCTTCGATATCAAGATAAATCGTTCAACATCGCAGCAGTTCTTATTCTTTCTCCTCACAGGAGAATGTCACTCTTAATGATAAAGACGCTGAAAATGCAAATGATAAATCATGCGCTGTTTAAATTGTAATGTGTGACACGAAAAGTATTGAAGTGAATCCTGCTGAGTGTCGCTCCGGTAAATTGAAGTAAACTGCGGAAATATATGAAGATTTAGGGAGAACGTTCGATCGCGTGTTCCGAGCCCGAAATCTTATTGTGATGTTGAACTAGAAGATTAGATATCAAGAGAAGGAAGAAGAGAGAGAGAGAGAGATAAATAAATGTAAGGTCAGAGGGAGGCTCGTTGGCAAGCCACATCGAATGTTCTCGAAGCGTGTCTCCATTACCATAACCACCTCTAAGCTCCGGTCTCGTCACTTTGGGCCATGGGCGAACGGAGCTTCTGACCACTGGACCACGCAACACTAAACGCCTTGCTGGACATCCTAACACCGTCAACGTCCAAGCCTCAGGTTTGGACTTTAGTTCCGAACTCTCCTTCATCTTCTTCCTCGTCTCCTTCGGCACCCGTCACTGCCCTCATTCGCACACCCCCGTAGACACATACACAAGAACTTGTAGACACAGTTCTACAAGCCACAGATATAAAACGACCGCTAAGGCATCTCTAGAGTTTCGCCAAGTTTCGCCCGGAAACCTGGCCAGCGAAGTTTATTCAACCCTTAGGATTGCACGGTGGATAATTCTCCTCGGCTTATTCGAATCACGTTCACAGCGATCGCCAACCGATCCTTCCACATCCTAAAGAATTCTAAACAGACATCCCGACCTACTCGAATCCTACACGCCTCGCTTACGTGACTCTCATCTAGACAACATTTAAAATCTATCACATGCGTTACAATCGTAATTGGCAAGTCGGCGTCTTACTGGAACTCTGACCAAATTACCTACTTGAAAGCATTTTGTAGTAGAATTTCTGAAGACTGAGTTGCGAATGAATTCGTGGCAGCCCACGACACTCCCTCAGCGCTTAATCGAGTAGTTACCAATCCGAATAACCCGGCCACATGGTGCCAAGCTAAATAAATCGGAAAACAGCAACCTCCACTCCTACTTTTTGGGCCTTTCGACCTCCAGCATTCCTCCAGCAAATCACGAAAAAAATGCAGCTGTCAAAACGTATTTGATTATCGTTATTTCGATCGTCGCTCTTCCGATAATTGCTCCCCAGCAACCACTTTGTTTAAAATTTCCTACACAGAGGAAAAGCAGGCAACTCTATCTTTCTTAATGTCATTTTCTCTTCCAGGAAGCTTTCAGCAGCGTTCAGGTTGCGTAAATTTAAAGGTAATTTACGAGGTAAATCAATCTTCTTCCAGAGTTTTTCTACAAGCGGAAATATGACGAAACATCAATGAAAATGCACAGGAAAGTCAACAGACAATCAACTAGACAAATCTACTTATAGAGTTATTAATACGCATATCGAAGTCTCAGAGAACTTTTTGTCAGGGCACGACTTTTATTGTCGTTTGTACGAGGTTTCTTAACATTGGTAGATGGGAGCTGAACAATATATTGAACCTGACATTTTTTATAGTATTTACCGAATGTGGATTATTGATACAAAGCATCCAAACGAATAATCCATTTACCGATAAAATATTGGCCAATATTTCTCGCTGCGTAATCGCTAGGGTAGATAAAAAGTAATCTTTAAAAATGTAATGCGATACAAATAAATTGAATGATATCGAACTACTTAAAAAATTATATTCTAGAAAAATTCCAATCACTTTTAACAAACGATTAAATTATGGTCATAATTATAAAATAAGAACATCAATAAAGCAGTTACTGCGCAGCAACAGTCAAAATATCTAAACTAATTCTAAAACTATATCTTATTCCTACATCTATCGAAGTCTCAGAGAACTTCTTGTCGGAGCACGACTTTTATTGTCGCTTGTACGATGTATTGGGACCAGTTTTTTAACATTGGTAGGGAGTCGAATAATGACTGGAGGAGGTGGTCGAGGAGCAAGGTTATGCTGCATATTGGGAGGGCTGATGCAGCGAGTTTGTTGCTGAGTTTTATTTTGCTTCGAAGGCAGTCTACGTCCATGGAATCTGCTTTGATTCTGCTTGCGTAGATGGCGTCGAAGGGTTTTTCTCAAACGAGAGTCGCCCTTGCAGACGGACATCCACTTTCTGGAGACCAGAGCAGAATTCATCAGGGAACGAGAGTCCAGCTTTCGAAGTATAATTTCGGCAATTTCCAAAGGCAAGCAAGACATGAAGTCTATTTCGCAGCTATTAGCTCCGATGGAGCTCATGAGCTTAGCAAAAGAATCCATGATCTTGCTGTTAGCAATGACAATTGCAGAATGATGCTCCTCCGTCGGATCCTCCGTTTATATACACATGTGCACCGTTCCGGATGACCGCACCGGCCAATCAGAATCACCCGTCACGGTTGAGTACCTCGGCCAATGAGAATCGACCTGCTATTGTTACTTTCCTTGTCAAATTCCTCGTGACGTTTCTTCTGCTTAATAATTCCAAGGCACCTCACATTTTTTAACTCGACAAGAAATCGGAACGTCAATATTGTCATTAGTTCAAACTTCTGGTTTCTTGTTCAATGGATTTTCAATCGTCTCTCCTGGGGGAAAAGAAAAAAATTCAGTTTCTACTTTTTTTTTGATGCAATGGAGAAAATATTAGATCATCGCTCAGTCACAATTTTGAAATACTAAATTAAAATGCTTTGTCCTGCTGCGAAAGCGACAAAGTTTTTATTTTAATCCACTAAGCTTAAATTTTAATGAATTATCAACTCACGAGAAATATTCAAATTTCTTTGAAAAATTCGTCTGCATTATCCTCTCTCATTCGTTTGCCAAGCTTCCACAGCGCTAAAAGTTGTCTGTTGGACTTTCTTGTCCTTTGCGGAAATAAGTGAAATAAGTGAAAGGATGTCTGTACGAGAAGACTGCTCGGGAAATTAGCCCGGAATGCAAATGCACTCCCGGGCTTTTTCCTTCAATATTCCGCTCTTATTACGTCCTCTCTACCTTTTGTCTTTCTAACCCTCAGACTCGGTGTCATCGTGGAAAGGGCAAAAAAAAAACCCGATGCAGATACTGTGATCGGGGAAATATTGGCGCAGAAGGTGGATGCTTCAATTTTGAATATTCCAGCGTTTAATTTTCTGTTGACTCGGTACGAAAAATATTCGTCAAATTTTTAGTTTTCATTTTGTTCATTTTTAATGATAAAAAAGATGGAATAATTAATTTTTCTCGGAATTTGAAGAATTGAAATTGAATTTTTTCCTTCCAAGCTTTCGAGTTCGGGTCTTAGGAAAGGAAAAAATTGCTGACTCGATTTTTTTCGACCCCATTCGTTGGTGACGTTGTTTCGTGAAAGGACGACGTGTCGGGAGATATCAAAGACGATTCATCGCGATGGTACAAAAAACGCTTTATCCCCGTGCCTTCCCAGCAGTTCCCCACGAATCTCAATCGGTGCCTAAAAATCGACGCTCTTATCTCAATTCCGTCAAACGAACAGAAAGTAGAAAAAGGATCGAAAAAAACTCGTGATAAGAAAACTCGACTTATGAAATACGATGTTCCACTCAACTTTAAATTCGTAACGAAAATCGCGTCGTCGAACGATCATTTGTTAAAAAAATAAAAAAAAAATTTATCATTTCAATGAGAAATTCACGTGAAGATTGGATTTTCTATGTTTGTGTTTTCGTGTTTACTCGATCGTATAAAAATTGCACTAATTAACCATAAATTGGAAAAAAAAATGGGGGATTCCATGGGCTCGAGAAATGGTCACGTTTTATTGTGAATTGCAAGGCGACGTATTTGGGGCGTTGATAAAAAGTTAAAGATTCGATCAATTGAAATGTTTTACGTGCTGAAATAAGATTTCTCGGTGGATACGAAGTGCGAGGAGAGTGAAACATCTCGGCGAGGTTGTGCGTTTATATTTGTAGGAAAAAGGTGGAACGCTACTATCCATAATGCATCCGTTGAGGGCGCAACGGTAGAATGTTATCGACACAATATTTATAGTCTCGGTACGTCGAGCTTTCGGGCGACTGAAGCCGCGCATTTCTACGGAAGAACCTTTTGAATATTGATTCCATCAGAGCGTCTCGAAATCCTCCTTCCTTTTTGCAAACCCGAGACAGTCAAGTCTTTTTACTTTTGCACTACGTTCTTCCTTCCAACTTCCTCGCCAACGACTCCATCCGCTCACGGAGTGTTGGCAACGTTATGCAAATAACCAGTCCACTGTTTGGATTATCCAAACTTCACCTGTTCAGAAATGTCCACAGGCTAACGAAGTGCGCTCAATTTTTCTCAAGAAACTTTTCGTTGGATCCTGCCATCATTATTTTTATTTTTCCGGACGCTCGATGTCGAACTGAGGAATCAACTGCAAACGACCCACGAATTAATAAGTTACATGAAAAATTAATGAATGATAATGAAACGAATCAATGACAACTGAGCATAAAGTCACAGCCGCTGCTTCCATCAACGCTGTGGATGGTGATCGTTACGTGGAAATAGCAAAGTTGGAAAATCCGTAACACCATAAAATACGTGCCAAAATGATGAGAGTCAAGTGAAAAGTAATGAAGTGCAGGTGATCAGATCGAAAAGCCATAAAAGAAGATTTAGTCGGTGCTGGTGAGCGGAAATACGTATCCAATTATCCAGGCAGCTTCGTTGATGCTACGCACACACGCGTACAGTTTGCAACCAGTTGCGAAACGAGGCTGCCTATGATTGGGTGGCGCAGACGAGAGCGAGACAGAGAGAGGCATGCGAAGCCTGGAAATGTAGAGCAGCGCGGGGGAAAGATTGAGCGGGGAGTGTGTAGGGTGTGTAGATTGGAACGCGTCGTCGAATCTGGTGTGGAATATTGCGAAGGTAACCCTGGTTTATCGAGGTTAACTAGTGCCATTGAGCGTGAGGACTATCAGACCGTTAGCGCGAGCTATTCTGAAAGCTAACGACAACGGAGCTTAAAGCTCTCACTAGCTTTCCCATCGAGAGCGACGTTTCCACCAAACGATTTGCTTCAGGACAACTGTCGTTCTCCGAACTCTCGTTGCACACATCAACGTTGAAACTCTGGGACAAAGTTCATTGTTCCAGGAGCACTTGTAGGGCAAATCCATGGGGAGATTGGCCGAAGACTCAATTCGAAAAGATGTTGTGACATCGCGCGATTCGTGACGTCGACGTTCCAACGCTTGTGCGCTGCTCCTTTCATTTCCGTTGAAAACAAATCAAATAAATCCTTGCTCTATATTGCCCAAAAAACACCTAACCATCCAGAGTGTATCGCGTAGATCCGGAAGACTTGATTTGTGCTCATTTGATCGTATATAGTCGATGGAGTTCCAGGAAGGAAGAATTTTGATGTTTACGGTCGTCGAGCTCTCGCCTGCTTCATAGCACAACTCGCTGGCGGTACAGGCTTTTCTAAAATATCTACTTGAACAGAAATGCTGCGATCGAGCGGTTCGTCGCGTTGCCAACGACTTTCAGGACGTTCTCTAGAAAAATTCGCGTTATAACACACCGCGAATCCGATCTAAGGAACACACTTGATAACATATCGCTCGGAGAACTATGCGCCAGGGATTTTCACTTAGCGACTTGTTTATCACGCCCGTGTTCGCCATCACGGACTACCGTCCATTCCGGGTCCGAGGCTTCGCTAGAACGGTCTTGAGAGTTGCAACGAGAGCCCGATTCTCAAGGATCCGCGAGCTCTACGTGGTGAAATAAAAGTCATAAAACTTGGACGATGATTTCCGAACAACGATAAGTTGTGTGCGCTTTCTATGCCACGGCTCCTCTCGTATAAATCGATGTCGGAAATAACTCCTCGTAACCCACACACTGCTCCTATTTATTCTCAAGCAACTACATGCATCATCGCCTTCGGAGGAATGCTTCACATACCCCTAAATCCGGAATTTTCTACCAGCGACATCTATCAATGGGGACCATTCGAGAATTCAATAAAAAGCAAAATATGTTCTCGATGCAATTTTTGTTCCGATCAATCGAAGGAATCATGGAACGAATAAGAATTTTCATCTCGACTTCGATTTTCCGCTGCTGGACTCGAACGATCATGCTCTTATAATCTCTGTCCATAGAATCTCGTAAAAATTTTTTCACGAATCGTCGTAGCGTCGTAAGATGATGATGTAAAAAGATATTGGCTGGTCCAGTGCAGTGGCTTTCGCTGGCAAGTTTAAAACCGACAAAGATCAAACTATGGCCCGAGTCGCTGTGAAGATTCCTGAAGAGACAGCTAGCCACGTATCTAAAGCCTGGAGAAATACCATTTTTATAACTTAACTGGGCCATAAAGCATCGTACCTTGGGCGCCCTTGTCGCGTATAGCTGGCCCGCAAAGATTACGTGATACTTGAGAAATTTATGGTTGCTTCTTACCGGAGTGTTCTCCAGCAAAATAGAGCAAGCAGGCACATACTTTCACGGTTGCCTCGTTGCTGCGAGCTTCTGGGTGGAGCACACACCTCGTCGATTCCGTGTCCCTAAACCTCCCAGCCTTTAAGCCAACAGCACCCAACTAGCAAAGGGCCTAAGCCACGATTGCACATAATTCTAAGTAAATTCTATCGTCGACCGTAACTCTGAATTACTTGCTTGGCTTGCCTACAACCACCCTGTTACGATGTCATTGTAATTAAATTCACGATCCTAGACTGTTCAAGGGGAGGAATCAGAGGCTTCATCCAATTGGAACCTTTGGCTCATTGCTTATCATCTACGAGTGCGGTTCCAGAACCATCTCTCGACAAATTGCTTTCCCATTAATGCTACCATTCTGTTGATATACCACGAAAGTAAAAATTCAATTACAAACTTTCTACCAACTTTCTTCGCCGATGGAAATGAAAATGTTGCAGATGCAAAACGTTGAGTTCGAGTTACAATTTCTTCACAGAAGCATAAAATTAAAGGAAAATCAATCGCAACGAAAAAAGTTGGAGAAACTTTAACTAGATTGAGGTCAAGAACATTTGCGATCTGCGTTATCTTGTTTCACGTCTGCGGAGGTTCTCAGAGGGACCAACGGATGAGGGGCATCTTATAAATGGGTGTACACAAGTAGCTGGGTCGCTTAGGGACTAAACTAGACTTATGTTTGCGATAAGAGACGGCCACTATCGCTGTCCGTTTAGGGTTCGGGTCCTCGTTCCTTTGCTCGTCTCCTCGGCTTTTCGTAGTTGTTAAAGGATAACGTTCCTGATAGTGAGATCGTGTTAAGAGTTTTCCACATGCTCCTTGCTTCCGTCGAGGTTTATAACGCTCCCACAATCCTCCGGATGAATCAACCTAACGCAGCACTCTCGAATTACGACCATTGTACCTTTTGTTTATACCTTCGAGCCCTTTGTTTATACACTCGTAGCGTCCCAATAAAAATAAAACGCAGAAGAGACGCTGTTGTTGTTGCCATTATCGAATATCGCTGCGTCTCGAATTTCCAACCACAATTTAGGGGCAAACTCTCAAACATTTCCAAACCAAAATATCCAGAAGTCGGTTCCACTTCGATCAATTGTTCTGCACACTCGACTAGGAACGAATCCTTATAATTCTGAATCGTAGCCTGTCACGAATTAGCTCATTAGTCAAAGGCATTTGATGACAATCCCTTAATACCAACTTCCAACTCCGAGCCAGCAAGCCGCAAATGTACTCGCGTTTAACATGACATGAAATGGAACTTCGATACAGCTCAACTTCCTTCACTCCTCTATGAAAGCGAGACACCAAAGTAGTGCGTATAATTTGAAGCTCGAACGTATACTTACAGTTCCTACTTCGAAACATAAGACGCAATTGAGATATTACGTAATTTGCCTTCCCAATCACCCTTCCGAATGCTCTTTCCACAATAAAATCAAATGAACAGCATTTTAAAAAGAGGTACTCATTGAGAAAATCGTGTAAATCTTCTTTCCTAATTTCGATGGTTTTTTAAATTTATTTTTGCAGATGCGTCAACAAACGGGACTTTTCCTGAACTGCTTCGTGCTGTTGCTGGTTTGCTCGCCTTCGATTGCTTCAGCTGCCCATTACAAGGTAAGTTAACATCGGAAAACCGTCCATAATAAATGGAGAAAATGTCCAGAGAGAAATTGTACTTTTTCGGCAAAATGACAGCTCAACGATGTCAAAATTTTGTATGAGAGAACAAGCATTTATAAAAATACAGTGTACCATTTCGACTCGGAGAAAAACAGTCCGACGAAATAATAAAATGATAGGAGACGAAGAGAGGAATTGAAGGAGAACGAGATAAGTTATTCCATCGTGACGATGAGGCATTCGAGCCTCTCGAGGGTCCAGAGACTCGGGTCAAGAGACGGTAAAATAACCCCATGAGATAGTACGTCATAGAATGGTAAATCTAGTCGAAAGAAACGCAGCTATTGCAGGCAGAGAGGGATAAAAAAAAGGGGCAGGACCAATCACTAAGAACGAGAATGGAAGTTGAGCAGCCAAGAAAAGTTGGCGACGGGTATCAAGACAATGAAACCACATCGGACTCGCAGTAGGAAAACTTGCTCCCTGACATTTCTGTAGTTCCATTCAACTTAATCGCTCGCGACACTGAGGCATCTTGTATTAAGCACGTTCTCGAACCTCCTCGGATTGCTTTTTCTCTTCCTTCCTTCCCTGCCCTGTTCCATTCTTTCTATTTCTCGTCTGCGCTCCTAATTTACGTCGAACGTGCGACCACTTCGTACAGGGTCCGGTACACATCGTCGATATTCCTGATGAACGGTTTATTAATAAAGTTGGTGGAATCCACAGCGTACGCGATGCTTTCGAGTACGTCGGTTCTCCAAAGTGCTCGACGTACTTCTGAATTCCGAAAAACTACGCGAGTACCATTCGACCTCTGCGTTGGCAATTCAGCAAACTCCTTCCGTCGGAAATCTTCATTTTCTATTTTCCTTTGGCTCAAAATGATTTTACCGACTTCTAGTGTCCTAAATGTTCTCGGGGTCAACTTGACCCAAGCCTGGATAATCACTAGACCAATTCGTTGTCCTAAAGAGTAAAAAACAATTTCGCGGTTGCTCTTAGGTTCGTGATTCGATCGCCCGCGTCGTAAAAACTTGAAAACTTGCATTAAATAAACATAGAATTCGCCTCATAATTCGAGGGGACATACAAGCGGAATAATAAAGTTCTCAAGATCCAAAAATTAACCTCTAAAGTGATTAAATTGCGAAGAAAAAAAAATATGAACGTTTACCATTTTTCGTATAAAATGCGGCGAGGATGATAATTAGTCGTCCGAGTCCACTTGGCCAATGCGGCGGATGCTTCAACCATGGAAAGGTAGAGAGTGGACGACGAAACAAAATGAAGTTAAGTGTGCGGTACGGTTACGTGGTGTGTTCAACCCCAGAACTCTCATAGGGAGATGGCTCACTTTCACTTTTTTAAATGCACTTTATTCCGGGGCTTGTGTCCCATTTTTCTTATTTTTTCTTCCTCTGGATCTGCTGAGGATTTTGTCTTTATTTTACTTTTCAATTTATGAAGTGAAATTGTGGGAAATTCAATCAGCAAGGTCATTAAGTTTTTTCATAACGGGTAAAATTTCATTTAGACCACATCTCGGGTCACGCAGTTTATTACATATCAATAGGGATGCTGCTCTTCGGATAATTGCTTCCCAGCAATTACTTTGCTTAAAATCCCCTTCACAGAAGAGAAGCTGGAAATTCCATCTTACTTAATTCCGCTTTCTCGTGCAGGAAGCTTTCAGCACTATAATTTCGAGGTAGCATAAATGTAAGTTGTAATTCACAACGCAAAATCTTTCTGTCTCTCTCTAAAAACAGAGAGAGACAGAAAATTGATAAAAAATACGATAATTATTGAAAATTACACGCAACACAGAATAAGTTCACGAAGGACTCCAATTCTACTCAAAAAGTTGAGAGTATCACCAAATATCGGTAAAGCTTTACGGCTTACTGACATTTGTCAACAAGTCATGCATGCAATCTGTTAATTATGTCCATTCAAAAAATAGATTGATCCTGACATTTTTTATCGTATTTATCGAGGATTATTCATACAATGCCAAACGAATAATACATTTACAATAATCATAATGGTTGTGGGATTTGCTATTCCCGTCGATAAATATTGGCCAATATTTCTCGCTACGTAATCGCTAGGGTAGACAATAATCTTCAAAAATATAATGCGATACAAATAATTGCATACCAAATTATTAATTGGATACCAAACTACTTAAAAAGTTACAATCTAGGAAAATTCGAATCAGTTTTAACAAACGATTCAATTATGGTCATTAATATAAAATAAAAACATCAATAAAGCAGTTACTGCGCAGCAACAGTCAAAATTTCTACACTAATTCTAAAACTATCTTATTCCTACGTCTATCGAAGTCTCAGAAAACTTAGAAAGATTACTGAAAATATCAAGCAATACAGAACAAATACATACAATATGAACAACAAAATAATACACGTCAATATAAAAAAAAGTCTAAATAGTTGCTGTGCAGCAACAGTCAAATTATCTACCATAATCCTAAGGCTATATAGTTTATCGAAGTCTCAGAGAACTTCTTGTCGGAGCACGACTTTTATTGTCGCTTGTACGAGGTTTTGGGACTGGTTTTTTAACATTGGTAGATGGGAGTTGAATGATAACTGGAGGAGGTGGTCGAGGAGCAAGGTTTTGCTGCATATTGGGAGGGCTAATGCAGCGAGTTTGTTGCTGAGTTTTATTTTGCTTCGAAGGCAGTCTACGTCCATGGAATCTGCTTTGATTCTGCTTGCGTAGATGGCGTCGAAGGGTTTTTCTCAAACGAGAGTTGCCCTTGCAGACGGACATCCACTTTCTGGAGACCAAAGCAGAATTCATCAGAGAACGAGAGTCCAGCTTTCGAAGTATAATTTCTGCAATTTCCAAAGGCAAGCAAGACATGAAGTCTACTTCGCAGCTATTGGCTCCGATGGAGCTCATTAGCTTAGCAAAAGAGTCCATGATCTTGCTGTTAGCAATGACAATTGCAGAATGATGCTCCTCCGTCGGATCCTCCGTTTATATACACACGTGCACCGTTCCGGATGATCGCACCGGCCAATCAGAATCATCCGTCACGGTTGAGCACCTCGGCCAATGAGATTCGGCCTGCCATTGTTACGTATTTCTGACAGCAATCCCCTCTCCACAAGGAAAGAGACGTTTCTTGCTCTTGACGTTGCTTCCGCACAATGATTTCAAAGCACCCAATATTTTTATAATCGACAAGAGACCAAAGCGTCGATGTTGTCATCCGTTAAAAAAAATATACATATATTCGCACGAGAAAGTACTTCCAGGAAGCTTTTACAGTAGGAAGAAAAATTGTTTACGCTCGCGAACAGAGGGCTTGCACAATTATACAGGAAGGAAGTGACCCGTAAAATTCGCCGTGGCGACAAAAACGTATAAGAAAACGAGTCGAAGAATAAAAAGTTGAAATAATGTAAGAGAGGAGAATTGAGCGACACGTCGGCGACAAGTCGTTAAAATTCAAGTGTCACGGGGTTGCAGTTATTTCGTCAAGGGGTGGTGCCCCAGTATTTGGGACGAGGCAGATTCCGAAGCGTTCATAAAATATGAAAGCCCAGCCAGCGTGGCACGACGTCATCGCGCAAAAGTGGCAGAAGCGTTAGCCGCCTAAATTTATGTTTCAATTTTATTTCTCGCTATATACATAGATAAACATATATAAATATATCCCAGACCACCGTTCGCGTGGTCAATCTTTCATACCCACGTCATTTTTTTCCCCATCCTCGTTCTTTGCCATTTTTTAATCATACCGTTTATTTTTACGCAAAAATAATAAAAACAGAACAAAATTTTTGTTCACAAAATAATAATTAGGAATTTTCGTATATTCACCGAGACTTTTCACATTATTTGTAAAATATAAAAAGTTGCAAAAGTTGAAATCTATCGTTTCCCAGCTCGTTCGAATCACCAGTTCGTTTACATTTCAATTTCAAGCTCGGAAGTAAAAAGAGAATCGAAATATTTATAAAAAAGCTTGTGCTTGATGGATTTAACGAGATGCATGAATGGCAAACGGAAATGAAATGAAAATTAGTTCGTTTTTGTTATTAATCAAGGGAAAAACGTGGGAGTAATTACCCCAGGAAAAATCTGCTTGTGTTGTACATTGACTCCGGTACACCGATCGTACAGAGATGTACGTTGAGATGAGGTTGTAAAAAAAATGTGAAACACTAAAAGCGGAAGTATGGGGAGATAGCGCAAGAGCTAAATTACTCGGAGGTTCGTGGCCGCAAATGAGACGGAATAAAAAGGAAATACACCAAGAGAAATACAAGAAAATAGAATGGGAAAGGATGAGATTGCAAGAGTGAGAGAGAGAGCTAAGAAAAGTCGTAAATCACTGCGGATATCTCGAATAAAGGGAATAAAAGTACAATGAGACGAAGCCTTGGCAGTATTATCGGAAACTCTCTTATTCCTTCGTCTCCTATGGAGCTTTCAGAACCTCTCGAAGAATGAAAGAGTACGCGATGGACACAATGACGAAACCATATCGCGTCTGACACAACGGAACAATTCGGGATGAAAAGATCTCGCGATTGGGATCATCGAGTCTACAACTTTAAAAGCATTATTTTATTCGTCCGATCCTCTACGAAATATATAATCCAATGAAAATTACGTGATCCCTTACGTCAGATCCCTCTTCACTATTCAGGCTACCAAATTTCACTCCCGCATAAATATTTGATGGAAATTCAACAGGAATTTCATTTGCAGTTTATTGAGAAGGGCGACCAAATATTCCATTGATTCACGAGCAGCATCTTTAACAATAAATTCTTCATTTCTTCCTTCGACCTTGTCCTTCAGAATCTCTTTCCATCTTTGGAATTACGTAGCTCTTTTTAATAATTGAATCGATTACAAATTACTGCAAAAACTAATTGAATGGCGTGTCGGTGCGATCAACTGAGGGAATTTCGAGCGTGCTAATTCGTTCGGAATCAAGCAGTGAAAATTACGAACGTTATATACGCGAAGATTTACATTCCTTCTTCGTAATGTTAGGTCGGTAATTGAGCATATACATTTCGAATTCGTTATTGGCTCAAATTGGCTCAAAAGTATAGACTGCAGGGGAGAAAAAGTCTTGAGCTTGCACGGTGCTCACCTCGCTTAGAGATAAGGATAAAATTAAACGAACGCGGAGGTTAAGTAGGTCGAAGTAACGAATTGATCTACCACAAAAACGTTTAGTACAAGGAGAGGATTTAGAGAGAACTGGAGTTTCGAGAGAGGTGAGCCTAATAAGAAGGGACGATTTAACTGCTCGGAAAATTAGCAAAACTCTATCCTCCCTGAATGAGAAAAAAATGCTGAACGAAACTCTCGTCCTCGTTCAAAATTCACATTTTCCTCTACATTTACATACAAATCCGGCGGTTGCCTTGGGACGAAGCTGGAAAACATTTTTTCTAAGACTTTTCATCTTCATCTCCGCGATTTTTTTTTTCCTTAAGAATTTTTTATTCGACTACTTTCTGCCGAATCGCAACATTGTTACGAAGTCAATGATTATTTCAAATCCAACTCGATGCCTGAAGTGCGCTCGGATGAAAGGAAAAAGTGAAGTAGCAAGAAAATGACGTACGTAACGCGCCCAACACCGATTTGAAATTGCTCCCTCGATTGTTGTTCTCTGATCTCTGATTCTCAGTTCGATTTCTTTGCCAAAAAAGCGAACAAGCAGAAACGAGCCACATGGGACGAAAACTACTTGGCACAAAATCGATGAGAATTCCCCCACAATCTGAGAGAAAAATATCAACAACACGGAAAACGAAAACCCAATCTCCTGTCCTCCCGTACTCCCGGTTTACTCTTACATATTGCCTTGAGCATAAACCGATGCCAAATCTTTCGCTTTACCGATATTTGTCACCGAGACACGTCTGTCAATATCTATTTCAAAAATACATTGAACGTGGCATTTTCTACGATATTTTACAATTGACACAATAAATCCAAACGAATAATAAATCTATACTATCATAATAGGTGTGAGGTTCGCTGCTACCATCCGTCGAATATTGGCCAATATTTCTCGCTGAGTAACTTATTTGTCCACTGTGGTAAAAAATATAAAAATCATTGAAAATATAATGCAATAGAAATAAAAAAAAGTTACATTCTGAACTATCTCAAAAAATTCAAATTGGTATTAATAAAATATTAAATAACAAACATGGCATCGTAGTTACTGCGCAGCAACAGTCAAAATATGTAAACTAATTCTACAACTATCTTATTCCTACGTCTATCGAAGTCGCAGAGAACTTCAATGCTCGTCAAAAATATAATGCAATACAAATAAATTTAATGATACCAAATTACTTAAAAAGTTAACAAAACACTACTTAAAAGTTAATAAGAAACATTAAAAAAGCAGTTACTGCGCAGCAACAGTCAAATTATCTACCCTAATCCTAAGGCTACATGGTTTATACAGTAGTTTATCGAAGTCTCAGAGAACTTCTTGTCGGAGCACGACTTTTATTGTCGCTTGTACGAATTTTTGGGACCTGTTTCTTAATATTGGAAGATGGGAGTTGAATAATGTTGGGAGGAGGTGGTCGAGGAGCAAGGTTATGCTGCATATTGGGAGGGCTGATGCAGCGAGTTTGTTGCCGAGTTTTATTTTGCTTCGAAGGCAGTCTACGTCCATGGAATTTGCTTTGATTCTCCTTGCGTAGATGGCGTCGAAGGGTTTTTCTCAAACGAGAGTCGCCCTTGCAGACGGACATCCACTTTCTGGAGACCAAAGCAGAATTCATCAGGGAACGAGAGTCCAGCTTTCGAAGTATAATTTCTGCAATTTCCAAAGGCAAGCAAGACATGAAGTCTATTTCGCAGCTATTGGCTCCGATGGAGCTCATGAGCTTAGCAAAAGAATCCATGATCTTGCTGTTAGCAATGACAATTGCAGAATGATGCTCCTCCGCCAGATCCTCCGTTTATATACACATGTGCACCGTTCCGGATGACCGCACCGGCCAATGAGAATCACCCGTCACGGGTGACCACCTCGACCAATAAGAATCGATCTACCATTACCCAATTTTTTAAGCATTAATTCTTCCGCCCTCACACCCAAAACACAAAAGAGTTATTCTTCATGAAATAGCATTTTTCCCTTATCCCGGTATCTACTCAAGTGACAAACAGTTCCACCACCCCGACTATTCCTTCAAATACCAGAGGATAGAAATTTAATAATCTCTGTAAACATGAGACATGCCTCGTAAAACATCGAGTGATCGACTACTGACGACAAAGCTCCGAGATAACATGAAAAATGCCACAGCCCTCACGCAGAAAACTAATTTTGTTAACACATGCTTCGAATATATGTAGCTCCAGTTAACCGTATGGTGTTAATATGATCGATGGCTCAAAAAGATTTTCGCGCAGGTACCAATGCTTCATACTGCCCCAATGGTTCATCTTTTCATTTGAAATGTTTGATCGATGGTCCAGACATTCTCGTACCTACAGCAAACTATGTTACCAGGATAATGGATTTTTTTTTTACATAAATATTCACTCAAGAACGTCCAACTTTTTGGGAAAACTCGCGTCATCCATGGAAATGTTTAAATTCTATCCATCATGATCATTCTCCACTGTTTAATGTCCAGTTTATACGTAATGTGACATTTCATGAATATCAAATTTTCATGTAACTCTTCGTTGCAGCCCAAATGTCAAATCGCATCAATCATTTAATAGAAAGATGAGTCGACGGTTTAAAAAAATAGCAATAAAATATTTGTTTCGCGCGACATTCTCATCGATTGAAATTTTATTGAGCCAAATTCTCGGGAACAAATCGGATGAACAAAAATCAGGCTATTTTATTTGCGGATTCATAAAAAAAAAAAAAAATCTCTTTGAATCTCCACGTTTTGCCAATTGACTTTTTCTCTCTTCACAAACAGTTGTCTCGCCTTTCTTTCCATTGCATCAAAAATACTCCACAATAAATATGTCGAGCGCAAAAAAATAGTGTAGCAAAAATGTTGGAGGCGATTGGCAGTAACAATTTTTTGTTTTCCATGCTTGAAAAAGCAGCTCTTTCAAGCTCGCGACAATAAAAATACTAGATTTTTATTCATCTCGATAATTCTCGAATCCTCAACGGGCTTCAATGCTAGGCCTTATGAAAGACTCGTTTTTGTAAAGCTCTGCATTTGCTCTTCATTCTCTTTTATGAGAGCCATGAAAAATCATCCATATATCTGTGGTGGATAAAAAGAATGCTAATCCTCGAAGCGTCCTTTCATGGACCGCACCATCAAGTTTCGTGCTTTTATTCTATTCAGTAGCTTTCTACTATATAAATTATTGTGTCATAGGTGTATGGAATATTCCATTTCGCTTGGCTCCGTAGAATCGTGATCGAAGAATATCGTAGTCATTTCTGTTTGCCTCTGATTCTCGTTATTCGAAAAGCCCAAAAACAAAAGCTCGAGTCTTAAAAATTCGTTTTAAAATGTTTCCCCATACTTTTCGAATTACTGCATGATCGAACGAAATCTACACCGGATTTAACTCCAAAGACTCGTACTCTCCATATTATCGCAACTTTCACTACGACTTTGCCTTTATTTTTTGCAAACCCTAAAACCCGTCAGTTTCACCCCGATTGTCGCTTGCATTGAAATTTGCATCATGTATTGTTGGGCTCGTCACGTACCCAGCACAGAAGCATTATACTTGGACACACCAGCTATGCAATTGCCGCCTCTTGTATATACGCCCAGCTCTCGCACATACCATCCAAATTAACTGTGGCTCGCATCCGTATTAGCCAATCTAATTGTCCCATGCTGTATCGAGATTCTGAGTAGCTACAAACTAGGACACCGCGTGCTCGTCGCTCGATCTCTTCCCTCATCGGTATGCCATTATGAGGCAACTTTGCCTTATGAGGCAACTTCGCCTCCATTGTCAAGTTAATTGCGAGCATATGTTTGGAAAGTGAAGAAAAGACGAATCGAATGAAAAAGCTGTGTCGCTAGAGAACATGATAAAATCGAACGCTTATAAACTTTGGCACATCGTGTGCATTTACGTCACTCGGTGCTAGAAAAAAATCGATTGAAATAAATCGCGAAGGGCGAAGGAAAAAATTAATTTACTAATTTCATATCCCGGGCAAATATGAATGCTCCGTGAATCTTGTTACGACGAAATGTAATAACTTAGTTCGCTAGAACTCAGAGAAAAACGCGATGCGAAGGATATTGAAAAATTAGATTTCTCACGGCGATTATCTACTACGGCGTATTTCTTCCTGAAATCCTGTTTTTACCTCGAGAGCCACTTTTAACGGATCCATGAGAGAGCTCCACAAGAAAGGACTCCCGATATTATTGGCGCTCAAGCTCTCCAGCCAAGTGGACACTTGTGGAGCTCATAGTTTACAACTACGACCTGTGCTTCCTAGCTGCACCCGCTCTTCCGCCATTATGAATGCAATTTGCTCTGCAATTTATACTCCAAAACATTCCCCTGACAATATATGCATTTTTTTACCAATTTCCCGACCAGAGTTTCCTCACAAATGAATTAATAATCCTTCTCTTTTTAATTAATTCCCGTGCTCATTAAATTCGAAATTTACCAACGTCAAAATTTCACCAACAGCATGAAGATCCATACAGAACTTGTCTGCACTTTTCAGAGTCCCAGAAAAAAAAACTGGCTTCGTAATGCCTCCAGGAAATAAATCAAGCTTTTTGCAAAGTCAGTAAAAAAAAAAAGCCTCGAGCTTCAGCAGTTCTGCGCTTTAGTCCGAACCATGTTAATTGAACAACATTAACCTCGATCAAAACCTGCTGGCAAAGATGACCTCGCGTTGCTCCAGGGGCATCTGATGGCTATGCTGATGGGGAACGATAACTTACATCCGCCGGAAACTGTTGCGGGGTGTCTGACAAGCCATCTCACTGACGCTATAGTAAACCTCGTAGTCATCGAGCTTCACCCTTGCAAACGGATACGTGCGAGACGGGCCAGCCAGCCGACGTGCATTGTATATCGTCCTCATATCGCATTCCGTACACACATGGGAAATTCCAAAGGGATTGATAAATCTCTCGGTATATTTAATTCCCACAATAAGGTTCATAAAAATAATAGAAAATTAGTCGTTACGGACGTAACGTCAAGCTAAATCTTTGCTGGATATTTGGAGCTGCTTGAGGGGAATTCTGGGTGAGCGTGTGTCAAGATTTCACTGAGCTCGAAGCCAATCAACGTCCTTGCGTGCTCTCTCGTCGTTTTTCAACGAAAATTAAAATGCGAGCACGTTACAGTCGTGCGTGTAATTAGCCAACAAACGTAATTAATAATCCGCACGGCGAAAGTTATTTCAGCAGTTGAATGTAAAAAAATGTAAAAATTGTGGCAAAATTTTACTGCGCGATATTGACAAGCGCCAAAGCAGCTTTTTCTCCAGCGAAACAGGAATTAAAAATGATGAAACTCTACGGAGGACGAGTCCATGTTAAAAAATATCGTATACACGTCTCGAGGTACGATAAACCACGAACGTGTGGTTCTCCGCAATACGCGTGCCCTCCAACCCATTTTGCCAAACTTTCCCTTCTCGAGCTTACATAAATTTTATCCACATTCATCTAAAACTCCATCGCGACAATTAGTCACAGTCAAACAACCCTCGTGGACCATCCGCCAGTAATAAATTAAAAGTCCCTCCTGCTCCGGTATATTAACAAAAAAACACTCTGCATTCGAATGTAATTCACGAGAAACGCATTCATAGACATTTTTCAACTATATTTTTCATGTCGAGAATAAAAATAAAAAAACGCAAGAAAAAAAAAATTAATAGCGTAATTAATAAAATTATGAAGCCGATTTAGCATTTCAATTCCAATTACGAAACATTTGTTGAAAACAGTCGAAAGATCATTGGATTTTTTGTTCCTCATGAAACGTCCTACTCAGCCACTCCAGAAAGTCAATATAAAATAAAATGTCATTCGTTATCCAACGGGAATTCATCATTTGTCGAATTATTTCATTTTCCCCCAGGAATCGTAATTTCGTGACGAGCTCTCATGAAAAACGTACGAAAAGGGTCGAACATAGTTCGATCAAAGTTTAGAATTGGTTGGACCGTTCACCATCGTCAAAGTCGTCGCAATTTCGACCAATTCCCGTTATATTGGCTCGGACTCTGCAAATATTATAGATAGATAATATTGACAGTTACTGCTGCTTCGGACCTGGGACGAATACTGATTTATTGAAATAGTTCGTCGACCTCGTTATGAAAATTCACTCGCCCTTATCCTACTAGAAATACCCACCTCCCTATTTATTCATACATTCACCAACACACACGAGAGACACACAAATATCGAGGGATACAATAGTAATTAGATGCACATTGATCACGCGTGACAAACGACCACATTTTCCCCAATCATTTGACTGGCCCTATCGTTAAAATATTTCATCGGAGCAAAAATTAAAAAAAATTGAAACAAAACTCAAATTTAAACAAATTTGACAGAAATATTTTGGCTTTCTCATAGAGGAAGCTTTGAGTTTTGTGCTCGATCTTGAGAAACCAATTTTCAACTTTCAATTTTCAGCGTTTTTCAAATTTCATCCCAACCTTCCGATTCCCAAATCCAAAGAAAAATGATATGCCAATAATTCGGACTAAAACGACTGCAGAAAAAAGTTTGATTAGCAATAATTGAATTATCGTCGTTTATCATTAATCATCAAGATTTTATCTTCATGGAATGTCTAATTTTTCGATAATTCGTGTCGATGAAATAAAAAAAATTCGTTCACTTTTTGAATATTCTGTTTATTTTTTTTCTTCGTCCAGGGAATATTCACATTTGTTTTTTTTTTATCGCAAGAGGCTCTTGGTATTGCCATCCGTTACGATTGTCGTCTTATCGAGTGCCCAGCAACGTTCGAGCTTGTCATAGCGAATCGCGTGCTAGTTAGCGACTTTACATCGAGCAGGGACATTCGTATCTATAAAAATAGGGGACACGAAAAATGTATGGGGATTCGTCAGATGGCGATTGCTTGATCGAATGCAAAAATGATTTTTCGTGTAAATTTTTCCGAAATACGATTCAAGAGATAGGATTCGGGGAGGCTGTGAAAAATATGGAAACGAGGTTTTGGATATGACGATCCAATTAAAACGAACGAATCTCAAATTTTAATAAGCCGGTCGTACGGCAGAGATTTCACAGAAAAAGGCAAAACGAATGTTGCAGTTGACGTCGTCCATTCCCCCGCTCTTGAGCAGAGCACCACAATGTTGAACTCCGCCGCCGTTGTCCGGCTGTCCGCCCCATTGTTCGCTCCACTTCGTGTAGCCATTCTTGTGCAGCGAGTCACCGAGGATCGTTACCCATTCGCCCTCGTTGTAGAGATCATGAGTGCCAATGAAGGCCTCATCGGTGTTGACTGCGCCTCTTATCGTACCGGCTGCCCGGAAGAGGTCCAGCAGTACCTGATGAAAATGAGTTTGCGTTTGTAATTAAATAATCGGTGTTTGTTTCCTACGACGAAATAATTCGTCAAGATTTTCACGAGGCAATAAAATCCACGAGACAAATTTTCACCCCGAAAGTTCATGCCGCAAATAATGAAAAAAAAAAAACAAAAACAATAAAAAAAAAAGGTCAAAGTTTACTTGTTCCTCGGCGCGAGAGTCTATGACCGCGAGATGTCCTCCCTCCTCGTTGCAGACTTTTCTCGCATCGTTGAAAGTGGAGGCTCTCGTATGAAGTTTGTGACCGCCTAATCCAGGGGTGTAATGATAGTCGTCTCTCTTGGGAACTCCGAGGGTGCTCAAATCGCAGGCACAAGCCATACCATGTATAACCATGTTCCGTAGACTCTGGGGATTCAAGCTAGCCTTGCACTGTGGAAATATTACGTTTGGCAAATGACCACCGTTGGTATCGCTTCTTGAGCACGGCGGTGACGTCACCGTTGCATTTTCGGTGGAGCTCGTTTCGGTGGTCAGTTCAACGGGGCCGGAACGAACGACGCAAGAGAAACTAACCAGCAGCCACAAAATTGAGAACAACATATTGTCGATGCACTTGAACTATTCGATTGTCTTTTTTTTTCAATTTCCAAACTCTTGTCCCTTCCTTTTTGCTCTCGGGTCGCTTTTTTTTTATTGTAATTTTGTTTCTCGCCCGCTCGTTATAGTGAATTTCACGTTTGAAGGAACTCTTTTATCCCCTTAAAATTTTCCATACAAAATGATAATACTCTCGATTCCGTTTTCCCTTTTCGAGCTCCAACGTTCCGGAAAAAAACGCGCTGAAAAAATGTTTCTTTGACTGGCTCGTAATGATATGCAGGACGATACGTCTGTTCAGAGCAAAAGCATCTCGAGGACTAGTTCGTAGTGCCGTTAGGGAGCAGCCCCGACCGTTTCTTTTTCTTCTTTTTTTTTGAAAGATGATCTCTCACTCACTCCGTGTCTCTCTCTCGCTCGCGAACGTTTGTCCCATTTGCCGCATAAGCATTTCGAGCTCCACGAACTCGAGAGAGATTACCGAACGGAGAGAGCACCACGTGCTAACGTCCGTCTCATTCTCTTGAATCCGAAGGTCCAAAACGTCGGTAAACCTTTTTGCTCGTTTCAAGACCCAAACTACCAAAACTTTTTGTCCATTTTCGGAACTTTTTCTCTACAATCGTCGTCCAACAATCTGCGGGGCGTCCCTCAATCTCAAGAACGGAATTCCACTCCGACTCGAAACTTCGTACAGAAATATGAAAATATTTGAAAATTTCGTCTTTCCCCAAAATCTCAACAAAACTAAACGTAAAAGAAAGAATTTAATAAAACGAACCTTCACGGACGACGAACAGGAAACCGAAAAAATTAAACGTTTTCGTTCGTAACGATCGAACGTATATCACAATCGATAAAAACAAAATTTAATAATACGACGCGATCGTTCGTGTCTCCGCAAATCTTGAACAACTGTGCTCCACAAACCCATAGCCCGACAAGATTATCGATTTATAAGCAACATTTTAAGAACTGAATTCACTGCCGTGATGCTTCCATCAGTTTACGCGAGAGACTCCATAAAAACGACAATTCCGTGCCAGCGGTGTCCTTCATCCCCTCACATCCATAATACACATAAATTACAAGAGGTTTTTATGGTCCATATAAATGAGAGCTAGACGTTTCGTCGTCTGAAAATAGCAGCGGATATTATCCGTGATACGAAGACATTAGCAAACAGAAACGTGCACTTGAGTGCTCGGGAGTGTTTGTCTTTTTTCATGCCATGATTTAAATATGAATAAATAAAAAATACAAAAGTCATTCGACTCCTTCGTGATGATCAATGGAAATCGTTGATTTTGTTAAGCTCATCACTGCTCAACGGATTTTTAAGAGAAACGAAAAATATTAGAGAGCAATCTCGTGGTTTTTAATGAAAGTTGGAGTTTATGTTGAAGTTCTCGATAAGTCAACGAGTAATTGAATGAGCCAGAGTAATTGGCATTAATGACAAGTGGAGGAGATTGATAGCACACACTGATAAGCCGATCGATCGTTCTTCTTTCTCCCCAGCAGCCCAATTAAATGAGGCACGATCGAATGGTTGCCATCCGTAGCCGCGCGCGCGATGATGGGCCGATCGCCAGAGATTTCTCGGGATGCACACATTGGGAAATGTATGAACGCTTTACTGCTTCGTAATGCGTGCGTAATCGATCCTCAACGGAATCGTATCGCTTTCCAAATTCTGCACCCTTCGCGGCGCTTTATTTCATCATGCAAAATAGTCGCTAATACCGTTCGGCTACTACACGGCCAACTTGTAATTGCTCTTCGAAAACACATTATTGTAGTCGGGCTCGTTGTTTTATACGCGTGTGGTATCCCAAAACCATAGACGCACGAACAATGTCGAAACATGGCCCTTATCGATGCCAACCGCACGGACCTCCAAACCCCCGTTCACTTTATTTGTACACACTCATTAAGGGGGTCTAAGGGCTTTACCATAAAATAATGCAATATCAATTTTCCTTCGTGGTTGCTGTTTGTCCGTCGTCTAAACACGCTCTGTCGTAACCAAGTTATTAATTTTATCAAAGCGGGCACATCAAGGTATCGCTTTGTTTAAGGGGAGAAATCGAGTCAAGATTTTACGTTCATTTTCTCCTTAAAAACATGAAAAATCAAGCGGATACCTTTGCAAGTTTCAGCAGCTGTTTCCAAACTTCAAACAAGGGAATTCAATTATATTTTCTTAAGCGTATAATTTCAATGTTCTGAATTCTATGCCGTAACTTTTTACAGAATCGCCGCGTGTTCTCGAGCCATGAAATTTTTAGGGACCAAAAAAGTGAGTGAATTACGTTGGGAGAATGGACCAAGTTCACGTTCAAAATACTCGTGATATTTTGCATGTCGATCTCTATTTTTAGAACTTGATAAAAAAACAAACGGGTCCCTGAGACCCAGTGTGTAGCAGTCGATTAAAAATCCGAATTTTTAAGAAAAATAAAGCCAAAGTTTCGAATTTATGTCATAGATGCGTTTTGATAAATTGTTTTTCCCATTGAAATTTGTGTAACTCGAAAAGTTGGATAAGGTGTTGCGAGAAATAGAACAAAAGGGTTTTCCCTATTGGAAAAAGAATGAAACTGGGTCACTGGTGAGAAAAGAGTCTTTTCGAGAGTAACGATGAATACCAGCGGAATTTCTGAATATTCGAGCTCATTTAGGGGGTGAGGATTCAGTGCGTTGGGTCGAGAGAGTTTAAGGATGCCCTGAAGTGGATACCACACGCGGATGTTTCGTACAGAGCCGCGACGACATGTCAAAATACACCGCCCGATATAACTGACACGAGATAGTCGCGACGTGTTTGCTCTGCGAACCTGTTTTGAGGCAACTCGTACTAATGAGGGTGCAATGTCATACACACGGAATGGCGCGAGCACAAAAGCCCTCCATTTGTTTCAATGGAACGGAGCCCCTCGCACTTGGCCGACTCGGCGGTCAAACTCAGCCCAGAAACACAAAATTCACCAAATGTACGAATTTAATTAAAAACATGAATACGAAGACTTCATTTCAATCCGACGCTCGATAAATGTGGCAAAATGTAAGCTGACGACTTTGGAGGACGTGCTTTCGAAATTTAACCCTTGCAGTGCATACTGGGTCGTGTTGACCCCACCAAATGTCTGTCACCCATTGTTTAGCATTCAATAGCAACGAATATTTTGTAATTTTCGTTTTCATCAAAAAATGCATACTAACTGGAATACAACGATTCGAAAAACGTCATGGGTCAGATTGACCCAATATGCACTCATAGGAGGTGAACACTCGAAGCGTAGAAACAAAGATTGTCCATTTTTTTTCGGACTCTTTGGTTTTTCCATCGGAATTTTCTAGGCTGAATAAAAATCGATAAACGTTGAATAAATTCCATGGGTTAAATTCTTTCATACAGAGAAAACAAACACGTGGTTCATTTTGACGTCTTAACCGATGATTAATGTGCGAGGAAATGTATTAAGAAGATGAACGACGTGAGGTTTCGAGGAAATGGAAGAAAAGTCGAAAAAAGGTGGCTGGAGTCTTGTTCTCAGGTTTAAGGGCAACCTCCATGCACGAGGGTATCGGTCGAAAGGTTTTCAAAATGATGGCTTCTGAGCATCGATCATCCAGGGTCCGGGTGGTCAATCCCTCCGGAATATAGATGAGTTCGACAACATCATTGGATGGAGAGATTTTTATGACCCAGATTTCAACTCGGCTTTAAGGAGGCCAGCCCTGCCACCTCAGAAACTTACTTTAAGGACATACAGACATTTTCACAAATATGAAAACTTGTTGTTGCTTTATACATGAGCCTGGGCCATTGGAAAAGAGGAAAATGGAGCGCAAGTTCCTGCCAACTGTCCGATCAATGTTCGAACGTTGGAGGAGAATTATAGGACGCGTGTATATGTATCAGCAACGCAGGAATCCACATAACTAATCGATTTCAGTGACGTTCGCGAATTTGTAGGACAATCACGTTGTGGCTTAGGCGGAAAGTCATCGATCACGAGCGCTACCACTGCGCAAAGTCATAAATACGAAAATAAATGATGACCCCATATGCGATCCTTCCCCATGGAAAATCATCGTCTCGACTCTCAAACATTTTGACAAAACTTGATCAAAAGATTTAATTCAACTGATCGAAGGAAATATGCAAAGAACACCTTAATAGTCTCCCTTAATTTCGAGTAGCTGCTGCAGTCGCTAATGGAGTCGACGAGAAACCCGGTTGAATATTGCGAATAAATCGGATTATGTACCGAAACTGTAGCGGATGCAATAAACAGTGGAGGATAAAGCGAGCGAATTTGCTCGTTATAATTTTATGAGTTTGTATTATTCGTTATGAAACTCTAGTAAGTTTGTTCAACAATTGCAGCTCCAAGCCAATAAAAAACTCACGTACTAGAAGCCAATACAAAAGTGCTGTTTTTTTAAACCGAAAGGCAAGAATTCGTTTTCCCATTATGACCTTAATTTGATAAAAACAAAAATGCACTGCATCGGTGGGCAATATTGCAAGAGTTCGATTACATTTGGTGCGCCGAACTTTGTAAACTAAATTTAATCGTTAGGGAACCTATCGATTGAATTAATAATGCTCGAAGTTTGAGGAACTCAATATTTTATTATCGTTTTTCAATTTGCTTGGCATTATATTCGACTTTATATTCACCTTAAAAAAACTGAGAATGTAATAAAAATGAAATGCAGTCCATGAAGCTGGAAATAATAAACGGATGGATAAGAAATAGTCAAACGTAATTGGAGGTCATGATTAGCTGACAAGTACAACCATTTACCGGATTTCATGGGAACGTAGAGATTGTATTGATTCTTTGGTCCTCGTGGGAGAAAACAGCTGCGGAGAATAAGCGGATGGTTCCATTATGTGTTAGACAATAGTTACATGAGGAGAATAATCCTCCCTGATCGGAGCTCATCTCTCCTGGTTGACGTATCCCCCTCCCTCAGCAGATGGATCAAACTCTCGCTTCGTCCGCCCTGTCACTTTAACTCTGCTGGTTAACCAGCAGAGAAAGTTGAAATTTTTCGTATTTTTAATTATCGAAACATCTTGAGACGTTTATTTGGTGATATCTGAGGATTATGTGATCCTTTTCCTCATGGAATGACAATGGCACGAGCGAACGATCTCACGTTCACCCAACCATCTCTCACAAACCACGTCAACTTCCGGTCCATCACCGCACAACAACTGTCACCAGAGAACCACCGCGGCTTGTAACTATTCACCAAGCTTCGTCGAAGCTCAATGATCCTCGAGCAATGCAGAGAGTGAACAGGAGCGTTGCAAACAGCCACCTCGAGCTGCATTTACAGATGGATCAGCAATTCAATTGTCCCCTCGAAATCAATATCTCCAAGGTAGCAATGTCGCTGCATACAATGGGACCATTACGCTCGAGAGAACATCCATTGGTGTGAAAATATTTATGGACAACACAACATTTTCACACAATTTTGAATGCAAATTTTAATTTGACTAGTTTACGTTGAAATATTCAATCAATGACGCTCGACTTAGACCGAAACGAACGATTACGAAGTTATATAGACACTCGGTCTGCAAATCTGCAAACGTTTGTCATTGCGATCTCGTCACAGATTCCTTGCTGCCTGAATCCTGAAAGTATGCGGGCAACGAGAGATATTTGACATTTTCATTGAGAAGATGAGGGAAAGTCCCATTCATACACAGTGGAATGTACATGTACTAAACGTACTTAGCAGATTTGATGAATCTCGATTATTATTTGTTAAAGCTGTTTAAGAATTTATAAGATATGGCACAAAATTATAGTTGCTGCGCAGCAACAGTCAGATTATAATCCTAATGCTATTTCTAGTTTGTATCCTATCGAAATCTCAGAAAGCATTGAAGATGCTCTCTGAGAGATAAAGATCGGAAATTGACTATAAATCGAAATTATCATTTATCGTTATTATTATCCTAATTGTAATATATACAGTAGTTTATCGAAGTTTCAGAGAACTTCTTGTCAGTCAGAATATCTCCAATATTTCTCGCTGGCCAATCTAACTGCCAGGACAAAAAGATTATTGAAAATAAACACAAACAAAACGATGCACGTCAATAATAAAAAGAGTCTAAATAGTTGCTGCGCAGCAACAGTCAAATTATCTACCCTAATCCTAAGACTACATAGTTTATACAGTAGTTTATCGAAGTCTCAGAGAACTTCTTGTCGGAGCACGACTTTTATTGTCGCTTGTACGAATTTTTGGGACCTGTTTCTTAATATTGGAAGATGGGAGTTGAATAATGTTGGGAGGAGGTGGTCGAGGAGCAAGGTTATGCTGCATATTGGGAGGGCTGATGCAGCGAGTTTGTTGCTGAGTTTTATTTTGCTTCGAAGGCAGTCTACGTCCATGGAATTTGCTTTGATTCTCCTTGCGTAGATGGCGTCGAAGGGTTTTTCTCAAACGAGAGTCGCCCTTGCAGACGGACATCCACTTTCTGGAGACCAAAGCAGAATTCATCAGGGAACGAGAGTCCAGCTTTCGAAGTATAATTTCGGCAATTTCCAAAGGCAAGCAAGACATGAAGTCTACTTCGCAGCTATTAGCTCCGATGGAGCTCATGAGCTTAGCAAAAGAGTCCATGGTCTTGCTGTTAGCAATGACAATTGCAGAATGATGCTCCTCCGTCAGATCCTCCGTTTATATACACATGTGCACCGTTCCGGATGGCCGCACCGGCCAATCAGAATCACTCGTCACGGCTGACCGCCTCGGCCAATAAGAATCGTCGGCATAGTCGAAATGTATTTACTGCCGAGCCACACGAAAACCCAAACCCAGCCAAAAATAAATATTAATTACAAAGGACGAAATACACGAGAATCGAATCAATCGTGGATAAGATTTCTCACGGCCCAGCATGTTGTTTCCCAAGAGGAAAAAGGTGAGATCGATGGAACGTGATTGAAGATAATTCTTTCACGTTTTTTGAAACTCCTAACAATAGATTGAGAGAATGGAAAAGCTCCCGTGGACTCGATCACCATCCTCGTACCTACAACATCCTGCTATCGTTTTACCGCGGTCCTGAAAGATCCTTCGTAACCTCACCACTCCGATAACCCCTATTTTACCTAGTTCGTGGCTATCCAAACTCCGTATATACCGAGGCTACTTGTATATATAGAAGCGCGCTGCTTTCCTTTATCGGGAATCGATAGGTTACTTCGCGAGAATTACTCCAGTTCACGACGCGCGGAGGAAACATCGCGAGACAAAATGCTTTGAAAATGATGTCCACCGCAAACATTCAATCTCCCATAAACTTTTGCACGTTTCACCCCCAAAAAACCAATTTAATCTTTACCCCGATTTTCTCCACGAGTTTAAATATATTCACCACAAAAATTGAAGTGAAAACTTCTCGCCCATAATTTAGAACTTCCTCCAGCCAGCACATAAAACGCGTGAAAAGTGTGTATCGCTTTTTCCTCGTCATTCCGTCGATGAAGCGTACGAAGCTTCTCACATGGTGGTTGGCTTTGCAGAGGCGAGATTTTCGAACGCGCTTTGATCTAATCGGAGATTGTCAGGGATTCTGGATAATGGCGACAAGAGATTATCGAGAATTTTGGAAAAATATGTTTGAGCGGCGAAGCCAGAATCGATCAAACGACTGATCTCCAAAATTGATCGTGCCACGATAACAAAGCCGCGCGCTTGAGCGAGGGGCATACCCGATAGAGACTTTCCATCCCCTTTACCTGCTCACTGTTCATCCCAACCTCTACGTTTCCTAAGCGCGTTCAGGCGCAAACGACTAACTTCCTTCGGGTTTCTCTAACGACTGGATCCTTCTCCAACTTGCCCATTCCGCTTATTAGCTCCATCCGATATTAACCATCGGAGCGTTCCACGAGCTCCGAGCGTTATGCGAAAAAGCTGCCTTATTTCCAGCAGGCCAATTTCAACTGCTTATCGGCCTCTGAAAATCTCGTTTCAGAATCTTTGATATTCGTTTCAAACAGCGAATTTCTCACGTTTTTTAAATTAATAACCTTACGAGAATCGAGTACGAATTGCCAACACAGAGAATCCGACGTTTTTTTTTTTTTCATTTATCATTCCGAGTCAGTGATTTTATGAAAAGTCTCCAAAACGTTGAAGAATATTCATAATTACGGATGCTGCATGCCGCAGGTGTAGAAGTTCGCAGGCGCATTGAATCAGGAAAATAATTGACCGCGGTACCGAAGAAACTCTCTAGGTATGCGGGTTGTTGATTTTTTTCTGTACCGGGTTTTGTCTTCCGCGACAGAGAGATTTATGCCGCAGCTTTTTTTCTCCCCGGCGTCGGCGAAGGCCGGAAAAGGAAGGAGGAAAATCCCGACACCTCGAGATGAATGTGGGGCTGAAATATTTCACGCTCTAAAAAAATAACTACACTCGGTCTTGTAGACAACGAGTTGGACGAAAGGATTCGGAAAAATGGAGAAAAAATAAACGTGTATATTTGTTTCTCACTCATCAAATTTTCTTCGTCTTTCCGTTACAGCACACCAGACGCCATCGCGATTTTGCAACAACATTGTCCGGGACTGTAGCTGCAACGAGCACCACGAGCCTCATCGACGATTCGGTCACTCCGACGACTCTTCTGGATCAAGACAATCGTTACGACCAAAGTAAGTTTCCTTTCCCCTGTCAACTAAAAGTCAAAACGCTGACCAACGCGTCAGACAATTGACGATCGGCCAATAGGTTAGAAAAAAATTTTCCTCGTACCTAAACGTCGAGAAGAATCTGCAACAAGCAGGAATCGAATAGCCGTTGAAATAGTATCCCAGAATAAATGCGAATATGTAACTATGCGGGGGGAACACACGTGCTTTCGATCAATTCGTCGAACAGTTGGTTCTCTTTTTGTGGCTGCTGTGCCGATCGCTCAATCACATGAGATTGTACACCGCGAATATCACGTACAGTATGAAAACGACCACGAGCAATATTGCCACGACGTGTACGACTATGCACATCTCAAGAAAATACGTGACGAACGCAACGACGACGTCGAGTATGGGCCATATTTTCTTTCAAACTGCGGATGTCAATTTTTTCCATATTTCTCGACATTATCGATTCCATACCGTAGTGTCTGTTTTCTCTGACGAGCGCGCGGAGGTTACGAAATTCCATTTCGATTCACAGCGCGAGAATCCTCGAAACTTGTACACCGTGACCAACTTTTATTGAATGTCTTCTGAAAATCGGTTGGGCTCATTTTATAGAAATTCAATAACATCGATCGCTGAAGCTTCGCGAACTACTTTTTTTTCCTCATACTTCCCCACATTTTTCTTTTTTTTCCTTCATGAATCCCCGAGTGCCACATTTCGTCGACTCTCATTTATTGTTAATCTCGAAAAAAGCGAGCGTCGTGCCTTATTTTCTTCGTGAATCAATGCTCCGCTTCCCATATTTATGTGGCACAAGGGTCGCTTGAGCCTTCTTGACAACAGGAACGAACAGAGATTTCGTTCTCTGGTATAAAGTGCAGGAAAATCGATGCAACCGATGCGAGAGCTTTCTATCGAGGTTCCGATTGCATGCACACACACATACATACACACACACACACACACATACACACACCTCCACCATAAATATGCACTAAATGTATAGGTATAAAATAAAGACTGCGAATTTGGCCCATGAACCGATGTTTCCAAGGATCTGGAGCACGTGTGTGTGGGAACATATTCACCTGTGGTTTCCTCACGACATTGCCACTGCAATATTTCGTAGATGCATTACATGAAAATCCATTAAACTTTGAGCTGAAATTCAGGGAGAAACAATGTTGTTCGAAAAATGGATAGAAAGATAAAAATTAATTGGATTTCATTGCGGAGTGAATCGAACCTGCTCAAGGTTTTCGGATTCAAATGGATTCGGAATAATAAAAAGCGGAGAACGTGGATCTTGCACCAGATTCGGCTCAAACTCCATGTACAGGAAAAACGAGATTTACACAAATAGAGAAAGAGCAAGCGAGAGGGCGTAAAAAACATTGAAAAAAAGGAGGAAAGCCAAAGGGGACATCTGGTAGTCAGTGGAACATCACGAATTCAATATCAGGCCTTGTGGCATTAGCATAGAGATCGACTTCGCGGACACCCTCTCCTCTGCTCTACCAGAAAAAGAGAGAGAGCCAGAGAAATATAGAGAACGATGCCTCGAAGCACCAAACAGGAAACAGCAGTCGAACCGTTCACTTCCCGTCTTCCCTTTCTCAAACCACTTCAACCTTTTCCAATGGCGAACCATTCCCTCCATTTTTTTTCTCGCTCCTTCTCTTTCTCTTGAAAACTGACTCGTACCTACGAAAATATAGACGTACATCGAACCTGCGAACCTATCGCTGGACCAAATTCAATATTCTTTTCACATACTTCCCCGTCTCAGCCTCGATCGAACTCCATGATGGATTTCCTCGGATAATATCTTCAACGAAATATCATCGAATATTCCTCGCACCTGTAAACAAAACTTTTACGATGCAGCGAGCTGCAGTTTGGAAATATGTTCGTCTATTTTTTCCGTTGTCACAATGCTCGGAAATTAGACGCGAGAGTATTTTTCTCTGACCACCCTCCGAGTGCACACTGGGTCGTTTTGACCCCAAACATTTTCTGGCAACGAATCATTTGGCATTTAATTTTCGTTTTCGTCAAAAAATAAATCTGTGGCCAGAAAATGTCGATAATTTTCTACGGAAAACACAAAAAATGCATATTCACCGGAAAGCAACGGTTTGGAAAACGCCTCGGGTCAGATTGACCCAATATGCATTTATACGACGTGTGCACTCGTTGAAATACATTTTTTTAAAAAGAACATTATTTTTTCTCTGTTTCTCCCTCTCTCGCAGATCCGTGTCTGGAAAAATATTGCGGAGCTGGTCGAGAGTGTCGCGTTTCACCTGACGGGGGTGTTGCACTTTGCGTGTGTGCAAAACGTTGCGCCAGACGACATCGACCAGTTTGTGGAAGCGATGGCAAAGTCTACGCTAATCACTGCGAATTACATCGAGCAGCCTGCAACTCCGGTTCTCCTCTCACAGCCAGCAGACTCATGAGATGTCTTCATCGTGGTAATTATTCTCTAGCACCTTTGAACTTGCTCTATAGACTTTCGAACAAAGTTTCATTAAGCTCTGCCAATTAAGTCAAAGTAAANACATCGACCAGTTTGTGGAAGCGATGGCAAAGTCTACGCTAATCACTGCGAATTACATCGAGCAGCCTGCAACTCCGGTTCTCCTCTCACAGCCAGCAGACTCATGAGATGTCTTCATCGTGGTAATTATTCTCTAGCACCTTTGAACTCGCTCTATAGACTTTCGAACAAAGTTTCATTAAGCTCTGCCAATTAAGTCAAAGTAAAACAAGCTCGAGGTCCGGGAACAAAAAATAAAATCTCGGAATCGAGGGGGAAACCCAGATATCTATGTTTTTTTTTATTGAATAAATCATTGTGACGTTTAGAGCCGCTCGGGAAAACTGATAATCCCTGCGGATTTCGGAGCCGATCGCGCCCGTAAATTATACACCGCAAACGATACATCTGTCTAGTCATTCTGTGATGCGAAGAACGAGGGTAATTTTGTTTCCAAATTATCTGGGATTTTTCCGTCACGGGAATCGCGACTGTATTGTTATTTATGCGTTCGGAAAATGACGGATGGCTCGGCAATGACTTTATTGTTCATTCAGAATTATTTTTCGATTGTAAATTGAGGCCCGCATTTTGAATCGAAGAAAATGTAGAAAAATCCAGAATTTATGGGTTATTGAGAAAAAAAAGCGTCTGATCGATGACGAAAAATAATTAGTCGTGGCTTCTGGGAAAAGCCGCGATTATAAATATTTAACGTGAACAATTTAAACAACAAAGAGATTACGTGAATCTCTTGATCAATGATGGTCTTACGGAAACAACTCTCGCGAGCCACAAGAAGAATATTTGTGCTTTAATCAAGCTTTCCTTTCGTTCTACCACACACCGGAAAATGCTCTAGGCTCCTTACAAGTTGCCTCAATTAGCGGCCCAACTACGAAACTCCTTGAACAATGACCAATTTGCCAGAGGCAACTAAACGCTCCGCTTCATCCTCCAGCTCTCTGTTTTATTTTATTTCCATTTTTTTTGTCCTGTAACCAATTGTAGCCTGACGACTATGTTCCTTTTACTTTCGGTACATTTATCGCGAGCTTTTCTTTACAATCCACTCGAGATTCAGATAAATTCTCATTAAGCGATTAACCTAATTGAACAATATTTTTCTTCTCGCTTAGATTTACTTGAGATCCAAAAATCTGAACCGATTAACGTCGCAATTCGTTTTTTTTTCGCTACGAAAATTAATCGTAACCAATATTTCTTTACAAAATGCACTTTTTCCGGATAAAGGAAATGAAAAATCTGATGCTGGTTATAAAAAAAGACTCCACTCTACGTAAACGCGTACACGTTGCTGGGTAATTCGGGTCGAGCGTGAAAGTAGCCCACGCGCTGAGCGAACAATCGACGCTCCAATTATTGGTACTCGTACATCAAGAACCTTCGATAGCTCAGTTGGTAGAGCGGTGGACTGTAGTTGGTTTGTTAACATGAGAAATCCATAGGTCGCTGGTTCAAATCCGGCTCGAAGGAATTTTTATTTTATTTTTTCTTGCAAACAATTTTTTTTCAAATCGTAACAAAAAAGAAATATCAATTCGATTCAAATAAATCATTGTCGCAAAAACGGAATCGCAAGCGAATTTTCAAAATTCTTTCAACTTTCAATGCGCAGTGGATTTTGTAATTTTTAAACGAATGTTAAAAAAACTTGGACGAGAAGAAATGGGTTTTCGGAAATGAACCATTTTTTAAAAGTTTACAATTATAAAATTGGAAAGAATCTTGAACTCAGTTTTGGAAAGAAACTGAAAATCCCATGACAACAGCATATCAAATTTTCCATCTCGCAAGAGAAAGAAACTTTGAGTAACAGACGAAACATCCGAATGGTTGGAATATTACAATTGTGAAAGAATATATGGGAAAGTTGTTGATAGACCGTGCAGGAGGATATTCACGTAGCACCACGAGGGATATGACGTCTCGATGCTGTTACCTGTGAAGATGGATTGCATTTTGAATCCTTTCAAACTTTTCCTACACCGAAAAATAACATTATTGGAAAATAATACGATCGCAGCTCTCCCCTGAAAAGAACACAATCCGAAACATAAATAAACTGACAACAACGAAAAATCTACAAAATTTTACATTTTTTCGTTTATAACAAAGTTTATCGAGTGGTTGCAAAAAAAATTGTAAAATCGGGTTTACCAACCAAAAAAGATCGACTTTCCGGATGTTGTGAAAATGGTTGACTCTGCATAGATGAAAAAAAAACGCTCGACAACGTTTGGGAAATTTTCACAGGAGTCGTTAAAACTTGGCGAAATTTCGAAGGTTCGATAAGTTCGGAAATTGAATAGCAGAGAATCCCACCCTCAGGACAGTGACCTATCCTTCGGACATACACGCTCGGTACATATAGTTATAACATATTCATGCGTGGGTAACATTATATTAAGCACACACCCGAAGTTTACATACAATTTCACATCTGTGTACGTTGCGGTTGCTCGAGGACGTCCCAACTTCCATCCACGGTTGTTTATGGTGTTAGTATGACGGATATTCAAAAATTATGTTTACCTAATAAGCTCGAAGTGAATTAAATATAAGATGAAGCAGAAAGTCTCTCTACGTGTCCCCGTGAAGAGTTTCTGGTCGTTTGCGTTTCGGAATCATTTTGATGGATGATTTTCGGGAAAAAAATTCAATTTTTCGACCCTGAGGCTTCGTGACGCGTTTTCATAAATCTAGCTGAGTATTTAAATATTGTAGGGGACATAATGATCAGTTGATTTTTTAATTAACATTTTCGAACCACAAAACATTCCATGACTTTTTGACATGACATGGTCAATATAAAATAGTCAAAATAGTTACTGCACAGCAACCGTCAAATTATCCTAATTGTATCATACAGTATACAGTATCGAAGTCTCAGAGAACTCCTTGTCAGTCAGAAAAGTTTCAATATTTCTCGCTGGCCAATCTAACTGCCAGGACAAAAAGATTATTGAATAGAGAGAGAGAATAGAGAAATTGAATTGAAAGAAGATTGATATAAAGCAATACAGAATAAACACAAACAAAATGATGCACGTCAATAATAAAAAAAGTCTAAATAGTTGCTGCGCAGCAACAGACAAATTATCTACCCTAATCCTAAGACTACATATATATACACTAGTTTATCGAAGTCTCAGAGAACTTCTTGTCGAGGCACGACTTTTATTGTCGCTTGTACGAGGTTTTGGGACCAGTTTTTTAACATTGGTAGATGGGAGTTGAATAATGACGGAAGGAGGTGGTCGAGGAGCAAGGTTATGCTGCATATTGGGAGGGCTGATGCAGCGAGTTTGTTGCTGAGTTTTATTTTGCTTCGAAGGCAGTCTACGTCCATGGAATTTGCTTTGATTCTCCTTGCGTAGATGGCGTCGAAGGGTTTTTCTCAAACGAGAGTCGCCCTTGCAGACTGACATCCACTTTCTGGAGACCAAAGCAGAATTCATCAGGGAACGAGAGTCCAGCTTTCGAAGTATAATTTCTGCAATTTCCAAAGGCAAGCAAGACATGAAGTCTACTTCGCAGCTATTGGCTCCGATGGAGCTCATGAGCTTAGCAAAAGAATCCATGATCTTGCTGTTAGCAATGACAATTGCAGAATGATGCTCCTCCGTCGGATCCTCCGTTTATATACACATGTGCACCGTTCCGGATGACCGCACCGGCCAATCAGAATCACCCGTCACGGTTGACCACTTCGACCAATCAGAATCGACCTTTTCATTGTTCTAACATTGAGTCCACTGGAGCATTAATTCCGAACATCGCTCAAAAACCAAGACAAGTCTGTCATTCCTTCCAAACTTTTGCGTTAGCTGAACTATTTTTTCTCCAATTATCAAAAATTCTTTTTATTTCTCTATTATTTCTATCACAGAGAATTTATTTCACACCCTCGTCATCATTATTTTCCATTGATCATTTATTCGTTATTCTGCAAGCTTAATTATTTAATACATTTTATTCTCTGAAGGTTATTTCTTTACCGACTTCTCAGCGTCATCCTTCAGTCTTCACATAACAGGTTCTCCTTTCCATATATTACACTTTCCTTCTGGATTCATCGGTGATCCTTTTGAACACTGAAAGGCTTCAGCGAATCCTTCAGTGTTTGAAATAGCAGCCAGGGTCCTGACCCTTGCCGTACTGTGGTCGTCACCGTAAACGAGCCTTTTTCTTTCGTACTCCGGTGTCGACATTTCGCACCAAATCTTCACAAGAAAAAAGACAGAAATTCCGAATAAAAAATGCATCAACGAGGCATTAACGTGTAGCAAATTATAGAAATCCCAAAATCAAGCATTCATCAAGCAAAGAAAAGTTTCTAACCGTTCCATAGGAGAGAAAAAATAATTGTTCGTTACTCAAGCCCACGAGACCCGGTAACTTCCGATCGCCTACAATGCTCTCTCTAACGAGAGCTTTGTAAGCGTTAAACACAGACTGCAGTCCCATTGCGTCCGCAATATTTTCTCCCGCGGTTTTTGACCCACCAGATATTGCTCCTGTTGCGTTTTCATTCGTGAAATTATTATACTGATTAATAAAACACTGTGCTCTAGACCAAAAATTAGCCATTACAGCTTCCGGCCAATCAATTCTCTGGCCATTTTTATCGACGGTCGATCCTGCCAATAAAAAGTGTACATTCGCTTTGAAGCCCTTAAAATCCATTATTCCAACTTATTTCATACAAAATCTCAAAAATTTCATAAAAAGTTTTCTCCAAAATTCTCTCTCAATAATAATAAATGATTTATCAATATTTTACTCGCTACCTCTGGTTTTTTTTTTTTTAATCACCTTTCAATGAAATTTAAAAAAATGAGAATATTCCCTTTGGAATGAATTATTCCCCGTATGTGATTTCAAGGCTTCCCATGGGCCATTGTTTTAGTTTGTCCATAACGAACAGAATGGTGAATAATGTAGACGAGCGTGGTAAGAATTTAATGATGAAAACTTTACAAGAGGAAAAAAGCATTCGATATAAAGCGAAAGAGAAGTTTTCAGTGGAAAAATATATTTCGACCTCGTTGCGAGGTCGCAGGTTAATCAAAAGTTCGAATTGGGCAGTTTCATGAAATGAGGAGCATAAAACTATGTTTCTAGGTCTTACCAGTGTCGTCGAATCCATGGGACAATTCATGGCCGAGCATCGATCCAATAATTCCATATTTAACGGCACTGCAATTTCGTGAATTTGTCATCGACAAGAAAAATGATAAAAAATCGTAAATTTCAAGGCGCGAATGGAATTTAGTATTTTAAAAAATTCACTTACTCCGGTATCATTGGGAGAAAGAGTGGAGGTTGGAAATCTGCAGCGGGAATATCTTAGAAAGCGGAAATATAAATTTGATGATAAAAATCAACATTTTAATATTCCAGTTTTTTTTAGAGGATTTTTCTTTCGTTCTCTGAATTTTGTTGTAAAATATTCTTCCTTGCGTTCGAACGCTCTATTGCTTTGCTGCACTCTCATTAATTTTTACTCACTCAAGCTGTTGGCACGAACAATATAGAAAGCATTTATTGTGATTGGATCTGACTGCCACCTGTAGAAAAACAAAATCAATTTTTCGCTCGGTTCCATTATGGAGGCGAGAGTTGAAAGTCCAAATGAAAATTTAATCATACTCTGGCCCCCCGTCCGTCAACCGCAGTGTTTTCATAATCCTTTGCCTTTCGAATCGCATGTATTTTATAACGTTGACGAAATAGTTGGCATCAGCTGTGAACTGTCGATAAAATATCAAAGAACATATAAATAAACAAATAAACAAATGAAGGAGAAGTGTAAGAGTTCGTATTATTTATGAACTTTCCAAATTTGTCTTACAGTCTGGAAAAAATGGCAACGAATTGCAAAATGTTCACGAATTCTTCTCACCCCTTCGTAATAATTCTCGACGTTCGTTACATTTTTGTACCACTCCGGATAGCCAATAAAAGTTTTAACGTTCCACAATTTATCTCTGTAAACATCTCTCGATTGTTCATCAAGCCAAGTCGATTCGTTCATCTGCCTTTCTAATTCGGTTTGGATTTTCACGATCATATCCAAAGCCTTGGAATAGAAAACAGAAAATAATCTTCACACTGTTCGCCATCAAATGCATCTGAAGATTTTTATTTAATTTTTATTTTAATATTCACCGAGTTATAAATATCTTCGTTGAAATGTTCGGAAACATACTGATAGGCCAAGGCATGTTTTAGTTCCATTTGTGCCACGCACTGTTCCCATCTGTTTGAACAATATTTAATCAAAATCAATCAAATATTTTCTATCAAGCAAACAGAAGAGGATGAGCTGTAAAAGTTTTCATTTGGATGTAGGCACTGAGTTTTCCAATAGTCACTCACAATCGTTGGAAACGTAAAGAATATTTTCATTCATTTTTTTTTAAATTACTTCATTTGCTTTATTTTTCATTTTTTATATTTTGTATTTATTTAATCTTTCAATTCGAAATGAAAAGAAAATAAAAAGGCTGATTTGGAGTTTCGGACTGTAAATTTATAAAAATTGCTGTAATTTTTGCATATCGATGAGAAATTTTAGCAGATCATTTGTTTCAATGCCCGAGTTTGTATGATTTCTGTTAATTATTGGAACGTTCGTAAATACGATCACAGCAGCATAAAATTATTAACGATAACGACAGAAAAATACCTCGGCAGAGCTTTTTTGATTCCTGCTGTATCTGTCATGAATTCCAAGAGCAAATTCCTCATCTCAGAATTGGTAGCGTACAAGAGGCCACTTACGTAATACCAATGAATATAATTTACTGGAAAGAACAAAGTTTTTTTTTAATGCTTCGAAGAGTAGAGGAAAGTTCATCTGGGACAATGATTCGTCGGATATTTCCAGTTCAAAATTCACTGTCTCATTAACGATAAAATAATAAATATTACGACATCGTTACCAATCGTGCGAAAAGAAGTTTCGTTGAGGAGCGCGCCCAATTTGACTAAATAGAGAGCCTCTACGCTTATCGGTTCGTCCACTGTAATCTCTATTCCGTTGATACCCTCGAATGCGTTGTGAACCAACGTGAAAATATTTATCTGCTGTATTTGGGACAAGCAGCAAAAATAATCGCGTTCAAAAAATCATTCAGAATAATCGTGAATGGACGTTAATTTCGACGATGTTTTTTTTTTGTTTATTTTTATATGATTAAGTTTTTCTGTTTCCTCACTTTTGTTGCGTCAGTGCCCCACAGTTGATCGTCGAGGAATGATTGGATCAATGATATGTTGTTCGTCATCACAGCTCCTCTGTTCCTGATAATCCTGATCTACGAAGGAAAAGACGAAATAATTATTAAATGAGTTAAAAAACAAAACAAAAAAAAAAAGAACAATTGTGAGGAATTACCGAATCCAATTTCATTTCAAACTCGATCATTTTATCAACTTCTCTCGCTATTTTTTCGTCCGACATTTTGGCACCCTGAGCAGCTGCAAAAGCTTTTGCCACTTTGGTTATAAGTTTTCCATAAGCTTCTCTGTCCTGAGGGTCGAACATTTGACGTTTGACCTGAAGGATTTTGGACAGTGGCAAGCTCGGAGGTTTCAGCTGATGAATTAAATGAGGAATCGATTAATCGACAACGTTGATTATTCAATAAATCCATAAGAAGAATCAAACGAATGTTTTTGATTGCCACATTTTTATCTCACCATCAATTCGTTCGAGGACGAATCCTCATCGCTGACGGTAATTGCGAGCTCGTAAAATGCGTATGATCCCGTCATTCGTGAATAATACTGCTCGATTTCTTGCCACGAATAGTCCGAGGGATTCCATTGACCCAGAGCCATGGCTACGGGCCAACCGCCCACGGCAGTAACAAGCGACGTCAGAGGTTCGATTCCATGGCTTTGCAGAACTCCTTAACAATTTATTATCCACGTTTTAATGTTGTTTTTTTTTTATTTAACACTCGAATGTCGAGTACAAAAAAATTATGAACCTTCATCCATGCAGGAACGATACCAGCGTTTCGCCATTTCAACCGGTGGCTCGTGGTCGTCTTGCGATTCCAAAATTTCTAAAAGACAATAATTCAAATTTAAAAAAAACAATTTTTTGGGAAGAAAACTTTTTTTTCATTTTTCGACAACTCTGCATTCGCTTTCTAGAGTTTTTCCCAAAACGTGTTCATTAAATATCACTTTTTAATACACGGTTTTTATGGCTATGGAAAAATCAAGAGAATGGTGCATTTTGAACCTCATTATCGCACCCGAGAAATATTTTACCACGGATAAAAAATTGAGGTCATTTTTATATGCAGGAAGATAAATTCTAGAGGTTGCTGACGAATATCATGATCGTGTGGAATAGAATGGTTAAAAAAATACAATACTTCGGAGATCTCTCGAGAGCTTTTTATTAAACATTGCCATGCGAGTCCACGTGGGTTCGTCAAGTGGAAGTGCCTCGTTCGTATGAGCCCAGGCTCCACATGCATATTCGTAAAAATCCTCGCAGGGATCAGCTGTTGAATTCATTGCGGAGAGAATTAGGTCAGCTGGAAATGAAATGTTCGAATAATTAAGTGAAACGAATGAAATTGACCGAGGCTAATTATCAGTTTCTTAATCACTCACTTCTTCATTAATTTATCGAAAATACTGACGTTAATTTCAATGACTTTGATCTCAATGAAAAATTTGAATAATCACTCACCCATCGTCACGCAATCTTCGGTCCTACAAACCACAGGTTTGTAAAGATGAACATTTTTTTCGAGCACATTTTTTATAGGCTCAGCAACCACGATTGCGAAAATGCAGCATCCCCTGGAACGGTCAGAAAAATTGATAATCAAATCATCGTTTCGATGAAGCAAATCGTTGCAACGAAATTTTCGAGTTTTGATTATTTTATTTTATTTTTACGCACAACAATAATTTGTAGGGACACATGATGTTGCCAATCAACAAACTCAATGTTGGCGAATAAACAATGAACAAATTCGCGACTATACTGACGCGAAATAGTTCTCAAATGCGACTGCGAGAGGAATCATCTTACCGGAAATTCCTTGAACTATTTATATTTGTACTCCCGATGACACAATCGGTCGATATGACTGATAAATGCACGACAGACATCGCAGCAACTTCGGATGGAGCAGGAAGAACGGAGACCGGAATTATTCTGATAATTTTCATCCGCCGTCGTGTTTTATCTGACAGTAGATAAGGAAAATGGTCAAGTGCGAACTGCATCTCTTACTGAAGCATTCTGCATTAAATAACATTTTTTTCCGCAACTTTAAAAGCTCCTACAGCAGCAATACACTCGGCGAATTAGTGTCGACTTCTCGTAATCGCTGTATGCCAAATTTCGTACGATAATTGGACAGCGAATAAATAAATACAATAAAAATTTGCAATAAAGTTTGTGGAACTGCAAAATTTTGCAATTTTCATTGTTTTTCCGCATTTTTGAAAGTTTTCCATTGAAATACTAAGTCTGGAGAGAGTTATTCACCGAATTGTTGGACAGTCTTTTTCAAACGTGCCCGGAAGTAAATAAAAACGGGATCCTGGCTTTTTCATTAGAAAGAATTAGAAACACGAATGGGACTCAAGTATCAGGAGGAAAAGAATTAATAAGAGAAAACGTCATAATCGTCTGGTTTAATTAAATATTCGAGCTCCTTTTGCATAATTGTTTGTCCTTTATCCCAAGTGAAGAGAAAAAATTTGCGACAGGTGCTCCGTGGGAGATAAAAATTGGAGAAATTAATTGGGGCGAATGCAGTTGGTAAGGAATAATGGGAAAATGTGATTCTTCGTACTCGCGAGTAGTATGAATTTTTCAGTGAAAATCTGTGCGGCTCGGATCGAAAAGAAAAAAGTGCACTGATGCACGAACAATTTAATTCATCGGGGTCTTGCCTCGCGCGTGCAACGAGTGAAGAACGATGACCCGTCACTCCCGAAAAATCCACTCGACAAAATTGACGCACACGCCCGTCATATCGTAAAAACAAATTGGAGCTCGACAGCCGGATGAATTTTCGTTCTGTTTTTCAAATTTGCTCGAAATGAACAAACAACGCAACGCTGCTCAATCTCACGCGAATTAAATTGAAATATTTGTCACTGGGAATCGCGGCGTGAATCGTTGATATTTTTATTTTCTGCATAACAAAAAAATGAGTGATTCGTCGATCGAAGAATGATTCACTCCGCGTGTGAATATTTCATTACTTCCCAGCGACTTGCAATAAATTAAACGTTTATTTTATTCATTCCGCGCGGTATCCGCGGACGCAGGGAAAAGAGAATGCATCGCGTTCGAACCAACTCGATAAAATGACATATTTTTTTATGATTAATTGTTAGCCTCCGAAATCAACGTAGCGGATTGTTCGAATATTTGACGAAATTTGTATAAAAGCCAGGATAATAATCGAGGACAAACATCGCTGAACAAAAGCTCCAGCAGATGGTCAGTAGCCTATTCATCGGCACACTTTTCAATCATTAAATACAAACATTTACCTTTGCCTTCGTAGAATAACGATTTTTCATCAGGGAAAACAAGGTTTATCGAGAAATATAAAAGTAACGAGAGGGTTGCAGGAGAATTGCAACGAAAATCCAAAATAGCTCGATCGAGAATAATTAGGGTTAATTTATTCGGAGTAGGGATGAGGATCGATGTAACCAAAAACAGCGTGATCTCTGGGCGAGGTTGGACTCGTTGAATAGCGAGAATATTCCTCCGTTAACCAGACCTCGATAAATATGTACAGAATCGGTAGCGTGGCGTCAATTTCTCGATGTGTTCGAATGCCGATGGATCATGCACTTGGTTCTGCTCGCTCGTGTAGTTGGATGCAAATGAGTATCGTGTTTCCTGCGCGTTATATATTTTCTGTATACCAAGTGTTCTCTGTGCCAGGCACATAGCCCAGTGAATTTAGAACACATTGAAGACCTTCAACCAATTAATTATCGTTGATTAAACGGCCAAGGATCATTGGACAACGCTATGTTTAGCTTTTAAAAAGAGCATCGCACAATAAACATGATTATTCATCGTTTACTCCCGCGACTATTTGCAAAAACGAACATTTCATTTCCATCCCAAAGTTTCCACGCTAAACAAGCTCCAAGTTAATTAAGCCACCAAATTACCATATTTCATTAAAACGATACCAGTCGATATTCCCCCCGATAAAACTTCCCGATCCAGCCTCTTTCCGATCCAACATCCGGATGACTAACAAACTGATGTTGGACCTTTGCTCCACCGCCTCGACAACAACGAAAATAGCAACCGATCCATTTCTGCCTCCTCCCGGGACAAAAATCTGCTAAAAAAAATCAGACACAAGTATAAGCTCTTCCGCAGCATTATTCTGCAGAGCAAATACACGGCTATTAGGGAAACCAGAGCATACGTGTCCAGGAATATCAGAGAGAACAGGCTGCTGGTGGATTTCGCTCGAAGCATTCCAAAGTGCCTATGGACTATGGACTGTATGCACGGATAGCTGATGGGCCCAAACCTGGACACAAATGGGTTATTGACCACATATCCAGAATAATCCTCCTGGCATATTACTCAGAGAGGCTTGATAAACTTTGGAGGATCACTATCCTCTCGATATCTATGTATGTAGAGAAAAGAGGGAGCAGCGAGGGGAGAGTTTCCGCTGAACCAATGCGCCAGCACCAATCGGAATCTCATCCTGCTGTACCTCGTCAATCCCAATGGCAGATCTAAATATATATATACATATCTATTCACTGGAGAGCCAAACATACATATATATTAAAATGACCAATTTACCAATGTTCCTCAAACCGGTAACGCCGTTTCCGAAGCCTTATCGCACGTATCACGCGCGTTCACTCATTCCGATCCAGAAACGACACATCCTCTCGACAAGCTCGCTTCTATTAGGAATATGCTCAGCCCGAAACGCTTCCGTGAACGCCAACTGATAGTCGTGCGCTAATTACCAACATTTATCGAATGATTAGCGCGCTGATTTGCATCGGCTCCGAATCCTGGACCAGCCCGGCTTACCATTTCGTTATTAACTGTGCGGAAGCGCTTTTTTTTTCTTTCTCATTGTTTGCTCGTGCTAGGGACCTGGATCGAAATGCCAAATTCGCGTCCTTGCAGTATTTTTTTTCTTTTTTTTGCAAAAACGTAAAAAAACGAATTTATAAATTTTACGCACCGTGTAGGGAATTTTGAGAACTCGATAAATCGACTCGATGAAACCAAGTGTAAGTTACATCGCGATCCGACCATTGGAATCCAACTAAAATAAAAAGATATGTGAAAAGATTTCAAGTTTTTCGGTAACCGTTCGGAAATCGAGCGGAAAACCATTTCGAATCGAATCGTAGTTACCAAAGTTTTTTATACCCTCCGAGGAAATGGTTACGAGTGAAAGCGACGCCGATTCAAACAGAGCATGAGAATGAAGGATCAAAGTTATTGAACCTTTTTGGCGTATCAACAGGTCCTTCGCTAGCAAAAACGAACCCACTCGTGGGGTCAATTTGACCCTTTGGGAGTCGATTCTCAGGGTTGCTCTTTCGAAAACTGATCAATCATCGAAAAACTATAAAATCCAACGAAAAACAATATTTTTTGACAGTCTCGATGACGAGCATTTAAAAACGAGAAAAAAAATTCAGTTTTCAAAAAATTATTTAAGAATTCGTCGTTTCAGACGATCATCGAGAAACTCCTAAGGCTTTACCAGTCGGTGATTCTACCCCACCAACCCTCAATCAAGATTTCTCAAGATCAGCCAATCACAAAGATGACGTTCGAGAAAATCTCGTTGATAATGACAATTATGGGCTGGAAGATTGTTCGGCCCAAGAATACGAAATCATGAAGGTTTGATCATTTATTTGTCATTTTATTCGAACTATTTTTTCGATCAACACAATTTTTTTCCCCACGTGATTTAAAATCGAATTGACGATTCTTTTTGTTTTACACCAGGACAATTTATTGCTGTACAATCACGCGAGACTCATGACTCAAGACAACCACAGCAAGGAATATCTCGTCAGCATAATGTTTTCTCATTACGACCAGAATAACAACGGCAACTTGGAGAGGGAAGAACTTGAGCAGGTAACGCAATACATTATTTTTTTCTTCGTTATTTCCGGAGACTGTCACAGGGGCCAGTATTTTCTTTTTCACTCCATGAATTATTTCTCCACGAAGCTTCGTGTGACATTTTTGTGACTCGAAGCCACAAAATCCTGCAGAAGAATCCGTCGCTGTTTTTTAATTGAAAAATATGTTGAAAATTGATGAAACAACGAATTTTCGTTTCGAAGATCGCGGAACGAGAGGACTTGGAACAATTGAGTAGGGGATGCTCGTTGGGCCACATGATCAGTTACGACGATGCCGACAAAGATGGACGTCTCAATATTAACGAATTCTACATGGCGTTCAGCAAACTCTACAGTGAGTCAAATGGCAATTCATATTCCTGGATAAAAAAAAATGAAAATGAATAAATTTCATTGATCGATGAAAAATCCGCGTGGGAAAATATTTCATGAACAATTTTGCGCAGGTGTGTCCGTAGTTTCGTTAGACAAGTCCCTCGAGATCAACCACATTTCTGTGAGAGTCGGTGACAACGTTGAGATCAAATGTGACGTGACCGGAAGTCCTCCGCCCCCGTTAGTTTGGCGACGGAACGACGCCGATCTCGAGACTCTCGGAGAGCAAGAGGTAAAGAAAAAACAAAAATCTTTTTGGAGCTCACGAAAGTTACGAGCTCCATGGACAAAGAAATCGTTCAAAAATCACGTCCATTTTTGTTTTTCCTCAAGATTCGCGTCTTCAACGATGGAAGTCTTTACTTAACGAGAGTGCAGTTGGTCCATGCTGGAAATTACACTTGTCACGCCCTCAGAAACAAGGATGTCATCCAGACTCACATTTTGACGGTTCACAGTGAGTTTCATTTGAATTAATCACCAAATCAAAATGTGACAAATTTTGCAGCCCACGCTCTGAAAAAAAAACTCTTTTCAATAAATTGTTGTTGCGAATGAATTGATTCCAACAAAAATATTGGACAGAAATGAAAAATAAATGAAAGTGCGGAAAAAAAATTACTCACCGAAATTGCAACTTAATATAAACGAAATTTCAAAGTTTGGCATCAAACGAGAATACACGATAAAATCAATTTCGATTCCATTGAAGGGACTCGTCGATGGAATAAAATTCGATCAAAATACGATACAATTTTATCGTAACTCGACCAATATAATGAATAGAGCGAAATAACCATTTCGCATTGCCTGGTACAATCATCAAAGAAAAATCAGATCAATGTACGAAGAATTCCAATCCGTTTGAGAGATAAAAATTCTCTCGATAGATCGAAAAAATCATAGAAACTTATGGTACAAAGCAATCTCGGAAATTCTTACCTCAATCACAGAAATTTCCTCAGTGTTTCTCTTTTTTTTTCTATCACATCTGCCGATCCAGCGATTCTTCGACGTTTCTTCAGAATAACTCAAACCGACGAGTTCCATTTTTTTCTGATTGCAGCCAAAAAATATTTATTTCTTCAATTAATTTTCATTTTTATTTTTATTTTTCTAGATTTTTGAAAATTCCCAGTTCGAATCGAACGCGACGAGATTTATTCGATTGATAAAAATCAATTTCCGGTGATTTTCAGTTTTTTCTAGTGACGAACGAAAATTTTGAACAAAATAACGGAAAGTTGTTTTCCATTTTCTGGTCCGAAATAATTTCAAGGCGCCGCTAGGAGGATCGATGATAATTTTTAAAAATGTCGAATATTTCTAGTAATTCTGAAATAATTCTTGTCAGTCTTTGCCAATGAAATGCCAACGATTTGATTATTCTCTTCCAATAATGAAAACAGCAATCCCTGAGGTGAGAGTAACTCCGCGTCTGCAATCGAAACGTCCGGGGGAAGAGGCGACAATGTCTTGTCACGTGGTTGGAGAACCGTTGCCACGTGTCGAATGGTTGAAAAATGATGAGCCTCTCCACGAGATTGACAAGTACGAGGTTGTTGGAAATGGCACGAAACTGGTTGTTCGTGACATCGGATACGCAGACACGGGGGCGTACATGTGTCAAGCGACCAGCATCGGAGGACTCACCAGAGATATCAGCAGCCTCGTGATACAGGAGCAACCAACCCCCAGTGAGTTTTGTCAATTCCTTTCCACTCGATGAATAATCCATGGATTCATTCTCCAAATTAATGAAATTATGATAAAATCAATTTTTTAAACGCACAAATGTTTATCCTGATATTGCGATCATCCGGAAAAATAAAATGAAATAAAAACATTATCGTTAACTCGCGTATTATCCACCACAATGTAAAACAGTAACATCATTTTTTTAATGGATCATTGGACCGTAAAGCACAAACGAAAATGTCCATAAATTTCATCCTGAAAGATCGAAACGCAGTGCGGAATATCAATTTTGTTGAAACAAGCCTGGCATGTCCTTTGACAAAACGTTGTACCGCAATATGGATAAAAGTTGGCCACAGATGCTCTGTATATGGAAATAAAATAGCTTTGAGCTTGGAAATATACTGCCTCTTGGATGAAAAATAAATATCCATGGAAAGAGTCAAAAATACGTCATGTATACAGGGATATCGATTGTTTTAATAGACGCCATCGAGGCGAGAGAGAAGTAGAATTCGAAACGCATGCCCCTGTCCTTTTTACCCAATTTTCATTAATTAGTTCTTTTTATTTCGTGTGAAAAGCCACGAAGTGAAAAGGGTTTTATTTTGTACGTTGGACAAGAGTTGATCGATTTTTTATTTTATTTCGCCGGGAAATAAAAAGTTGCTGCTCGTTGCCAGATTTTTTTTTTCGAGTCATTTAAAAACTCGTTGAGCTTTTGAATGTACTAAAATTTTAGTGGATGTTTATTGAGATGCCCCGCGTACGGAACGAACTAACGATTCTCGCTACGATTTTCCACAAATATTTTTCATTTTTTTCTACTTTTTTGTGTGTTTTTTTTTTTTTTTTTTTAGCCTCGGCCAGTGAAGAGCGCAGATTTTTCTCGTTTCACGAATGGGGCATCTCCGTGTACGAGCCTTCGGCCTGTCGGCTTTACCATCGTATCCAATCGACGGATATTATTCCCGGGACACAGGTGAGCACATCGACGTATGAGAAATTTCATCGGTCACGTTCAAGTCCACTATCCTTTTTTTTTGTTTCACCGTGTCCAGGTGTTTTCATGAAACAAAAATAAATGGCCCAATTTTTACTACACGCTTCGCTCACTCCTGCCTACATTTTTTTTCGCACTCGCTAAACGAATTGGCCGGATACAAAATGCAAAGGAATCCTGACTGATTGGGAGACTCTGATTCGTCAGATAGATTTTCCAAAATTGTTCATTTGTTCAACGAAAAATAAAATAAAAATTGGAGAAATATCGAGAGAAATATCGATTTTGTTTGTTCGTCGATTTCAGGAATACGTTTGCGGTGAAAAAGACACTCCGTGCAGTTGGGGCCGTGCGATAAACGTTGCCAATCGTTACGTTTACGTTACTCAACCGGACAAGGATCGAATTCTCGTCATCAGCAAAATTCAAATGGTCGTTGTTGACGTAAGTGAACGCAACTTTTCTTCGCATCCTCTCATCGCCTCCCACAAAGCTCGCCATCATTCTTCCGCGACAACCAAATACAAAGTCCTTTTTTTTCGTTTATTTTTTCGAATCCTCGAAATTTACGAGCTCGTCGAGCAAGCTCGCATTACGTTCTACAGATTCCACTAAAAAACAACGCTTTGCATTTATTTTATTCACTCAGGATTCGTATCTCAACGAAATTGGAAAATTCACCCCAACAACTTTTTTCTCATAAAATTAAAATTCCTGCAGTCCCACGAATGCTGGAACGTAGAAGCCTCGAGGAGAAAAAATATCGATCAAAGTCTGCGGAAAACCGAGACCGATTTATCATACGCAAAACCAAACCCTTAACGCCAAACCTCTCCCCGATGTGGCGCATCCTCCCTCCTCGGTACAAGCAAATACATCCTGCGGTTACTCTTTCTCGGTCAAGACTACCGCTAATGGGCCACTCGATGGTTTTGTTCTACGAAGCAAAGTTTCACGCCCTCACCCTCTTCTCGGTTCACCCGGAGACATTGAATTATTCCGAAACATCGATACATGCAAAACTTTCATAACGAGTTTCAAAATTCCCCAAAAATTATGATGAATTATGAAAAAATTAATAAATTCATTCGACTATTGAAATTTTCAATTTTCATCAATTTTCCGAATGGCCATTCATAGGAATTGTGCAAAAAATTCATAAACGTTTCTCAATCCTCCAAAAATTAATGATGAATTATGAAAAGATTAATAAACTCATTCCAAAATAGAAATTTCCAATTTTCAACAATTTTCCGAATCGTATTTCAGGAATTTTGATTTTTTTTTTGAAAAATCGCGAAAACAAAATTGTAAAACTTTCAGGTCGTAGCAACGGACAAGTATCCGGTAGAATTGCAATACGTGCCAGCGCTGGACCAAGTTTGGGTGTTGAATTGGCGCAACGAGAGAGACATGGGAATAAAAACAATTCAGGTTATTCGGGATGCTGCGCAAAAACGGAAACATCATACGGTACATCCGGAGCCAATCGACGGTCAATTTGATCTTGTGCGAGGGCTCTACATTCCACAATCTCAAGTGAGTATCGGAAAGAAAAAAATATCGTCGATCGGTTGTTTTTTGTTATTTTAAAACTGCAAACTTCGATTCGAATTCCTGGTAATTGATGGAAATAATTGAGTCAATTTGACCCAGTGTAAAAAAATATTTCTCGCGAAAATTTGAAGCTGCGTTAACAAATGTGAACAATTTATTTCTTCCCTGACTCAGGACATTGGCCATACGTTCAAATACGGATACGTTACTCACACCAATCAGAGAGGCATGTACAAACTCGATCTGGCAAACATGAGATACACCAGAAGTGCTGACCTCGCGCCTTACAACTGCGTTCCAGCGAATATCCAATTCCCAGCTCTTTGTAAGTGATTGAGATACTCCGAGGGACTTCTGAAAAAATAAATAAATAAAAAAATCAAAGCAAACATTTTTTTCTACGAAATTAAATCTTTTTTTTCTACCGATTCAATTTTTCGAATGGAATTTTTGTTGGCACCAATTTTTCGTCAACTCCAATGTCAGGCTTTTCTAAATTCATTAAAAAAATTCTATTTGCTTTTTTCCCAGACGGTTTCGTCATCCTCCAATGCGAAGAACCCGTAACTGGACGCGCGACTGGACAACTTTTGCTGGATTATCTCACGGACACCGTTCTTTCGCACAAACCGAGTCTCGTTGGAAAACCCATGGTCTCGCCTGACTCTCGTCACGTTGTTACCCTCGACAAACAAGACAGCGGTGTCACACTCGTGGTCCAAGAAATATTACGTAAGAAATAATGAAAAAATTAATTTCTCCAACTTTTAAAAAATCTCTTTTTCCATCGGAATAAAAATAAGAATCGCATAAATGATCCAATCTTCTGAGTAATCAAACTATGAAACCAGAATATTGAAAAAAAAAATTGACTCGTTGAAAATTTTAATGGAATCGATAAAAAATTGATCATTTTCAGCAAATGGTTTAAAATTCGCGTTTGACGTGAAAACGACGTTGAACATCAGTGACATTACTTTCTACCCATCGCAAACAACCCACGGTTACGATCTCTACGCTTCTTCGACCGACAAAGAGGACATTCTCTTCCTGAACCTTGCGACAGGTAAACAAGCAAATCAACAAGCAAGTCGAGTGGAAAATAATAAACAAAAAAAACTAAACGAAAGTTTGATTTAAAAAAAAATAGCACTTTATTTTTTTATTTTTGAGGCGATCAGCCAAACGCCTCGAAAGTCGAAAAAACTTGGCGTCGATTGGCTCGGAATAAACAACGAAAATCACGCAATTTCATTATTTCATAAATTTCATTTTATTTGCAGGCAAAGTCGAGATGATAACGGGGGTTGGTAAAGCGATGCCAATGAATCTCACGAAATGGGCAAACCCGAACAGGCCGATCGTACAAAGCGGAATATTCGGTAGATACATGGTCAGCCCATCGAACGATGCACTTTTCGTTCTTAACGGTGAGACGAGGACGGTCAATTGCGAGATCGGGGGTCTCGTTCATCCGGGCTCGGTAGTCTGGTTTTCGGTTGCCATCCATTAGAAAAAAACAGGCATACACACACACACACACAAACGAATCTGTAACGAGGTAGAAAAGAAAAAAAAACCAAGGGATGGATTTACGAAAAAAAAACGTGACGATTCGAGATCGGACAAAAAAGAGACAAACGATTCCGACACGAAATAAAAAACAAAACGAGAGCAACAAAAATTCCATAAAAGTAAACTCGTACATTTTCCATTCGAAATAAAAACCAAACGAAACCAAAGTCATGAGTGTCTCGGACGATTTTTTCAACATTCGAGTGCGGGAGAAAACGAAATAATAGTCGACGATTGAATGCGTGAATAATCAGCTTTTTCCATCATTCAATAAATACCGAATGGCAAAGTTTCTAAAGAAAAAAATGTCACAATGCAGTTCTAGACTTAAAATCACATTCACAAACTCGCGAATAATTTTCAAATCGATTAACCAACCCAACAAAATCATCACAGAAACGAAAAAAATATAAAATTACAAAAAAAACGGAGTAATCACGATAACGAGCACTTTCGAATTTGTTGGATATCATTCTCATACTTAAGCGGTAAGGATCAACCCACTGTAAACAATAACTAGTGATAAAATTGCATAATATTATTACGTAATGTTAATAGATATTATATTGTTACGTAATATTATTATTAAAAAAAAAAAAAGGAAAAATAGAAAAAACGTTTCAAGTGTGATTAGCATTTTTACGGAAACCCACTCTCAGCTTCGAGGTGTGAACTTTTATGAGAAAAAACAATATATATTGAAAAACACATGAACTTGGAAAATTCGCGGTGTCGAAATTTCGCGCATTGTTTTTAAAAATAGTACGTCGAAGCCGGAGTGATTTTTAGCACAGTTAAGGCAGCGAAGCAAACTTTACACGACACTGAAGTTTCCATCGTTCGAAAACAACGAAAAGTATATTTTTTATTCGTCATTTTGATCATTCATTGACTCGTTCCAATTTTTCTAGTTGATTAACTTTCCAAATGACAAAAAAGACTGTCTCACTATCGTAGGCAAATACTGTGTGGAAATTTTGTCCTCTGCTATGAAAAATAATTAGTTTTCGTTGCATTCCAACGATGCGAACTTCAACATCGTAACTTTTCTTCGTTTCTTTCGATTTCCAAAACCGCTGACTGCGTCACCTTTTTCTGGATCTTTGCCCCTATTTTTTCGAGGCATTTATCGTTTTTTTTTCTCAAACTCCTCGGTCGGGCTTTGGAAATCGGGGAATGAGGATTTAACATTCACACCTTAATGTAGATATAGTTATAAATATCTGAATAACAACTTTGATGCAATGTTTCGCCGATTTATATCAGCGTCGCGAATGACCACTTTAAGGAGGTTTCAACGTTGTCCCGAGCGACCGAGTGCCGCAGAACATTTTTCAATGAAATACTTCAGTTTTTTCAGTGACGAAATAATTTGGAAGATCGAAGAAAAGTTTCTTGGACTTGGAGACGATTTTTTTCTTGTTCGGAGACAAGCCGAAAAAGTTGCAAGATTTTTCACTCAAATTTAAAATAAAGTCTCCAAATTTCCAAGTTTTATCCCCGACGATAAGAAGCCTCGCGATTCGCGGTTTAAACAAATGACAAGGAATTGAATGATTTGATGGGGAAAAAATACTTTTTACGAACTGTCAAGTGGAACCTCTTTAATAACAAAAAAAAACGTATAGAAGCCCGCGATGCGTTTTCGCAACTAGTTCAGTTGGATAAAGCCGCGAAATTTTCGAAAATTTGTATTTTTCGAAAAAAAAAAAAAACGCTTGATCGAATGAAACACGCGATAGAGACTTTTATAATTAAACGATTCCGAATAGTGGTAGAAGGAAAAATTCGTACTCGTGATAAAATGCGTAAGAGAAACGTCGTTCAAGGATCTCGGTTCGATTTTTTCTTTTTCGATAAATAATTCAACTAGGATTCGAAGCTGTCTTAGGAAAGTAGATGAGCGCGCGGGTGTACGTGTGAATGTATGCTGGCTGTGTGTAAAAAAGTGTCAAGAGTTATTTTGTTAACGTTGTCCATATCGGGATGTGTAATTGTAAAATATCGAAATTCGATAAATTGTGAAAATTGGAGAAAGAAGAATTGACGATGAATAAAACATTGAAAAATAAAAATAAAAAAACACAAATACAGTCATTTTTGTGCGCTCGAGGTATGGGAATCGCATTGCAACTGATTGGGGAATGAACGGGAGCACTCGTGGATTAAAAACGTCGAAGAATCTACGATTCTCAAAAGAACTAAGTCTAAGTTTAGTTTAGCAAAGATATGAGAAAGCAAATATATATATATAAATATACATATATATTTATAATGGAAAGAATACACGTGTATGTATGAATAATTTCTAAAAATACGAGGGCTCAACTTTGACGCTAGAAACAACGTTATTTCTCGTGTCTTTTCGTTCTCCATCGCGACAACAAAAAATCTAATTATATTCAGAGCCATGAGAACTCACTAAATAAATCTCAAATCTTTTCGATACTGCGTGTCCAAAAAAAAAGCACGAAACGTATGTAAATATCGTGACACACCTACTAGTTTAGGTCCCATTAATAAGAACCGAGAATAAATTTGAAAAAACATCGCATTTCCGCACTTTTCCAGCAATTGCTATCGCGCAGCCTTGTTTATACTCTTTATTTTCATTTCGGCTGAATGTCGGGCGAATCTCCGTGTACCTATGCAATGAGACCCCACAATTTAAAAATAAAAGCGACGTACAACGTAGCATCGTAACGACACAACAATAATTATTGTATATTCGTGTGTGTTTGTTAAGATTAAATTCCTTGTATTTAAAATACTGATGTAAGTAATTTAATAAATAATTATGTAAACCCAAACTAATGACTCTCATTATTGATCTCACCGCTTCTTGCCAACGGAATCTATCGACACCGTTGGTCCTATCGGAACAATAAAAAGTGAATTCCATCCGCAATGGCGTCCTGCGTGTACGTAGCGAGAAAATAATATGAAAAATTACTTTTCAACAAGGATACAGCAATTTTCCTTTCACATTCCGTTAAAAATTGAAAATATCGAAAAATTTGACATTTTTCGACAAATTTTGATATTTTCGCGCAATTTCAGATGAAAAATTTCCGTCTAATTGCTCAAACCTTTCAAAGCGGTGATACGGTACCAGGGAAATATAATTTCACAGTGATTTTGCTTGCTCGTGGAGAAACCGTGGACGGTGAAATTTTTTTTCCACCGCATCTGCGCGGAAAGTCAAACTTTTTGGAATCTCGTAATTTAATTTTCTCTCTCGATGTAAATTCCTCTCCGTGAGGGCTGATGAATTTCAATTTCGATCAAAAATTGAAATTTCGAGAATTCGAGGCGTATTCGATGGGATTGTTTGTGATTTTTTTTCTAAATAAAAAAAACCTTTCGTTTTATTCTGAATATTTTTTTATTTCTTTTTTTTCAGTGGCGAATGAACATTTTTATCTCGCAATCTCCTTCTTTATTTTCTAATAAATTAACTATTATTTCGGTTTTCTTATCGAATCTACGAAATGTGCCAGAAAATAGTGTCGAGCAAAGCGTCACGAGCGTCAATCTGGCCGCAGCAAGGCAGGCAGCAGATTTGTAATAAAATTCAAACGTCCACCTCAATTTGTATGGGGGGCGTGCAAAGTCCCTTGACTCGCTGCTTTCTCGGCGCGACATAATTTCTGGAAACATTCTGTACATTCACCTATAGTACAAATTCGATACACGTTGTTAAATAATCGTCTCAAACTCAGTCGAACGCTCCGGACCTTTGGCCCGAGCCTGCAACTCTTTTCAACACTTTTGTCTTTTTTATTTTATATATTTCTCTCTTTCCGACACGTTTACGACGAAAGCCTCGAGGACGCGGCCACGATTCACCGGAATATTGCTTTTTCATCCACGCACACATATGCGCGCCCTCCCACTTGATTTTTGCACGAGCAAAAAGAAAAGCAAGGTCGTTCGTTGATGAGAAAAAAACTTGGCCTCTCGAGGCAAAAGTTTTAAAAATCGGTACAAATTCCCATGACGATTTTTTCATTTTCTCTTTCAATATTTAACCAAAAACGGTAAAATGATTTTTTTTCTAAAATGTTTCTAAAGCGCGAGGGACTTTTCGATCGGCCAGAAAAATCGGCACGAAAAGTAAATCAATTTAGAACAAAATTACTTCGCGATTTTTTTTTTCCTTTACTGTCGCAAAACGTGAGGCTGGAACGGCAGTTTCAAGAGAAAATTTGACCGATTCGTTCGCTCCTTCTCGTCTCCGTTCAACGACAAAGCGAGACCGAAACGTTATCACCAACAATCGAGTCAATTAGGAGAAGAAATACCTCCTTGTCGTTGCGATCGAGCATCAACTCGCACGAGCCGCTGGAACGGAAGATGCGGAAAGTTCGAGTCGATGCCATTTCTTTCTCACGAGGATAACGAGGATATCACAGCAACTATTATATGTTGCACGGTTTCGAGTTGCTTCCTTGCCGACTGTAAAACAGAATGTACGCGTTACTGAAGTCTTCCTCTTGTGGTTTCTGTCTACTCGTTGCTTCGTCGTTGTAATAATGCCAAACATCCGTTCGAGGATTTTTCGCATAGGCCGTGTAATGTCCGGCCGAAACACCTGTCAACAAAATTCCATCATTTTTACCAACAAAAACGACATTTCATAGAGGAAAAGTCCAAAAGTTGTAAAAAAAACAAACAAATCTTTGAAAACTTTGAATTTCAAGTTTTATTTCAAAAGCAAACGAACCAAAACAAAAAAAAAAACGAAAAATTTGCATTTTTATTTTTAATTTCAAGTTCGATGTGAAAGTTTCACTTGAAACGCAAAGAAAAACAAACAAATATTTGAAAACTTTGAATTTCGAGTTTTATTTCAAAAGCAAACGAACCAAAACAAAAAAAAACGAAAAATTTGCATTTTTATTTTACATTTCAAGTTCGATGTGAAAGTTTCACTTGAAACGCAAAGAAAAACAAACAAATATTTGAAAACTTGGAATTTCGAGTTTTATTTCAAAAGCAAACGAACCAAAACAAAAAAAAACGAAAAATTTGCATTTTTATTTTTAATTTCAAGTTCGATGTGAAAGTTTCACTTGAAACGCAAAGAAAAACAAAGAAATATTTCAAAGTTTTGAATTTCAATTATTATTTGAAAGTCCAACAAAGTCAAACGAAAAAAAAAGAAATTTGTGAATGTTTAGAATTTTTAATTCTCTGATTTTCATTTGAAACCCAAACAGAAAAAAAAAGAAGAAATATTTTAAAGTTGCACAAAATTTGGATAAAGTCTCAAGAACCAGAGACCAAAATTCTTACCTCCAAAGTGACAAACGCAGGCGTAGAGATCGTACAAATGCCTTCCCACGCTGAGCCCAGCAAGAGGAAACGTTACCTTGTCGTCTAACTTCATACTCACGCATTCATAGAACACGAATCTGTAACGAGTCGAAAAAAACAAAAAGGAAAAGATGAAAATCGAGAGTAAAATAACGAAAAAAAAATGTGGAACGTCGATATTTACCTTTTGAGGTAAACTATGAGGAACATGGGATAACGATGAACAGTTAGTGTCTTCGTTGCGCATTGATTTCTCTCGCATTTCGGACAAAACCATGGATTGTGTTCGTCCAACATTTCACTGAAAAAAAATAAAAGATTTTTTTTTTAAATCGTAGTTTTTTGTTTACGAACGACGGTGGAAAAATTTCTAGTTTTTCTCCCTCTTGACAAGATTTCCTGGGGCAAACGCACCTTTGACTAAATGCCTGAAGACAATCATAGAGAGACAATGGGTGATGGGGACGTTGTTTGCTTTCGCTTATGTGATCAACGGGCGGAACGATCGTCGGGATATTTTCAGTGTAACGAACGGCCAACGTGTCGCTACTTTGTAAGTCTACCATTCCGCTTTCCGGGACGCTGCAGCCTGTGCAGTGGGCTGTGTACATGCAGCGCGAGCAGTGATGACCCTGAGAATAATGAAAATAAACAATATTTACTCGTCGAATAAATTGGCCGTTGTGAATATTTCCGGAATTTCAAGCAAAACTGCGCAATATTTTTTTTCAGTCGAGCAACTTTGATTTTTGTTCAGTTTTTCTTTGATTTAAATTTCGAATTTTAGCAAAGCCGAAAAAATGAATTCAGCGTTTTGAATATTTTCAGATTTGCAATTTTGAAAAATCGAGCTGATTTTTTTTTTTATATTAATTTTCAATTATTTGGATTTTTCTGGCGAAACTTTGAGGTGAGAAGAAAATAAAAATACAAACCTGACCGGTAACGAAATGAACGGTGTAACTTTCTTCTTGGGGAACAACGCGTTTGACAACTTCGTGAAGATCCTTGGCGTTAAGCCTCGAAGGTAATTTAACGAGATGAGGATAACCGAAGAGTTTGGTGGATTTGCGATTGTTGGTTGCCTCGTTGGTATCGTGTCTCAGGACGAGTGGAACATTTAAGATTCTGACGGCTGGCCTGGGTCTGCCGGTTTGATCGATTTTGGTGAACGACGAGGAAACGACGAAGGTCAAGCAGCCCGGACAGGTTCGCGGTTCGGTTTGGTTCTTGAAGTAGTTCTGTTGGGTAATACGTACTGCTCTCTCAGTTCTCGATTTAGCTTATTTCACAAATGTCATTGGGACTGTCTGCTGATGGCGGAACAATTTTTTTTCTAATAATTTTTCAACATTTTTTCAAAATTCTAAAAATTTATTTATTGTTTTTCAATAAAAAAATTCTGTTACTAAAAAATCGAAATAAATGAGAGCGAAAAACGTGAACGACGAATCGCCAAGTGTAACGATCAATATTGACCAAAAAAAACAAAGCAACGAAACCGAATTTGTGAAACAAACTAATGGTGCAAATAAAAGTGCGAATTTGTCACAAAATTAAAAAGAAAATAAAACGAAAATTGTATTAAAAGGAAAAAGCATTTATTTCTTCGAATTAATGAAATTTTAAAGATTTTTAAAAATCCCTCAGGTTTTCGGCAGTGTCAGACTAGTCTGAATTGAGTTCCGGCCGCAAGCAGCCGGCTCAGCAGATTATACTCAAATAGCTGGTCACGCGAGTTTCCATCTTGATTAATTCGCCACCTCCGTTGACGCGAGCGTCAACATCCCCGGCTATCGGGCAAAAATCAAGCTTTTTCTGGTTCCCGCGCGCAATCATTACAAAGCCGTCCGGCTGGAACGTTTAGTGACCTTTTCTCAGACCTTCCCGAGGTAGTTAATACGTTGGCAACCAAGTGCCTCGCTCGTGTACCCCAACTGCGAGATTGACACTGCCGTTTTCATCATTGGGAATAATTTATTGCAAATTTCAACAAATCAAATCAGGCAAAAGCCTGTGGACTCAAAAAATCGTAAGAATGCTCACAAAAAAATTCAGTTTCACTGGCGAAATGTTTTTTTTTTTTCTCGACTTTCGGTAAAAATCAAATCGGTCCATTTTTTCCCCGATTCCAAAAGAAAATTGGTGTTTTTTTTTTTCCTCGTTAAGCAACGTTCAGCGGTTGAGGGAAAATTTGTAGCGGAGCAAATAAAAATTCAGCCAAGCCCGCAGAGTTAATGGTGCGGAAGAAAAAAAAATGATGAAAAAGTTCTCACCTCGATGCAAGGATCGCACATGACAAAGTCGCAACTATTGCCACTGTGTCGTTTGAGATCGCCGTCCAATTCTTCGAGGCAAATAGTGCAGGGTCCAATTTCCTCGCCGGTGCTAGCGCCGCCGTTGGGACACGGTTCCGTTTCCGTAACTCGGTCGCCTCCGCCGTCCGTTATCGAGGTGTAAGCGTCCGGTGGATCAGAAAGCTCGAAGGCGTATATCGAACGATTCGTGTCGTTGAGGTATCGAAGAAGAGAGTTGTCGTCCTGTGCAGAAAAAAAAACGAAGGGATGAGAAATAAAAATTGGAAGAAATTTGAATTTTTTTGGTTGGAATTCTCTCGATTACGAATTTTTGGGAATTTTTTGTTGATTGGAATGTAGCCCCGTGACTTGGTCTCTAGATTACGAGAGTGTTCTTCCAATTCGTTCATATTGGAGGGCAGTATCGACGGCTATCGATACTACGCGATAAACCACCTTCTTGACCCTCCGTCGCGATAAACAACAAATAAATAACGTGAAGAAAAATAACAAAAAATTTATCAACAAAAAAGTTTCAAAAAATGGAAAAAAAAATTTGAGAAATTTTAATAAATCGCTGCGAGCGGGAAAAAAAATAGTTTCTCACCAATATTTTGGCTATGTGATTTTCGAGGACTTCGGCAAGCGCGACGTTGCTCGTTGGGACATCTTCTTTGCCGAGAGTCTTGAGCAATTCCTCTTTGAGCTTGCCGATCCTGGATTGTTTGTTGAGCGAAACGACGCATCTCACTGGGGGATTGTTGTCGGCGGGTATATACGTCACAGTCAATTGGCGTTCCATGGCATGAGGCAATGGGACGGAAAGGTACATGAAAGGTTCGTAGGTGACGGAAACGTGTTTGCAAACGGCGCAAACAACCTGAAATCCCACAAAACCAAAAATTTATTTCTCGAAAATACGAAAACGATCGTAAAAATTGAATTTTTAACGAGATCGAGATTCGGGAGAATGATTTTTTGAATATTCATTCAGAGAACGTCGAGGAACGGTTTTTAGTTACGAAATCATTTTTATCCAAACAGCAAATTCCTTCGATTCTCCTCGATCGATGAGGAAAATGTTTTTTTTTTTTTTCATGTCGAATAAATAGAGCCCTGTACTCTGATTCACAGCGAGACAAGGAGGATTATTGATCCAGCTTTTTTCTAGGAGACTGCTTCAAGTATTTACGAACAATGGTCGATCAACACCCTCGAAAAGCATTCTCCGTCTGAATTTTCGAAATTTCTTTATAAAGAACGAGCCAGACAAGCTGTAGCCACGTTTGGGTCAATCTGACCCAAGGCATTTTTCAAATCCTCGTATTCCCAAAAATATGCAATCTTTGTTGTTTTTCTATTTTAAGAAGAAGATTTTTGTGGTAAATTCTCCATATTTTGTGGCTAAAAATTCACATTTTGACGAAAACAAAAATAAAATACCAAACAATCGGTGACAGGAAATTGTCGGGGTCAAAACGACCCAGTGTGCATTCGAAGCGTTAAAAATCACGCCTCCTTCAACCGAAGACAAGGACAAAATCGTCAAAAAATGTGAAAATGGAAGAAAAAACGTGACTGAGGCGCGAAAAAAGTTGAGGATACCGATTCGCCAAGGAGGCGAATCTCCGGCTTACCGTGCTCTTGAACTGACCCTGGAATGTATCGACGATAACGCTGCGATTGGATCGCAAGTGTTTCGCCCAGTGTTTGTCAGCCTCGACTTCGTCCTGAGTGGCGATGGCGCCATTTTCAGAGTTGTGTAAGAGTCTTCCGCAGGGAAGGCTGCTAGGACCGAGTCCGTCGGTGCCTCGTCGATGATTTTTCTCGTGGTCTTCGAGCCGCATGCGTTTGACGTTGCATTTTTCTAAGCCGCTGTCGCATTCGGTGTCCGAGCCGCTGGAGGCGCATTCGAGGCTGCAATTGCTTTTCTGGACATTGATTTCCTTGATTCTCTTGGTGCTTAAAGTTTTGTTATCGAAATCGTGATTCTCCGTCAGGTTGGAATTGTCCAGGGCCATTCTGCGGACATTATCCTTCGGAAACTTTTGGGAATCGTAGTGAATCTCGTTGTTGCATTCTTGTTGATTAACGAGGAAGTTGGCGTTGCTAGTTTTCGCTTCTTTGATCATGTCCCACATAGCGACGTAAGGATCGTACTTGGAAAATGTTTTTTGAGGCAACAGAGAATCCACACGAGCGTGAGTCTTGTTGAGGATGAAACTCGATTTCGTGTCGACTGTTTCTTGAGAATCGAGACACTCCTCACCCTCGTCGTCGTTTTCCTCGTTCAGAGGCGAAACCGGAGGCGAAACCGGAGGTGAATTTGCGCTGCTGTGAAACAATTCTCTCATCGGAGAATCGAATCCTGAAACGAACGAGTTTGCGTGCAAAATTTAGCTTTTTTTTACCCTCCGAGTACACACTGGGTCATTTTGACCCTAAATTTTTTTTTATCGCCGATTAATTGCCTTTTATCGAATTTTTTGGCGTTTTTTTTTCGTTCGAGTCAACGAATCAGTGAAATTTATATTTTCCGGGATACAACGGTTTGAAAAACGCCTCGGGTCAATTTGACCCAATGTGCATTTACAGGATAATGCGTTATCGAGACTCGAAAGGTTAATAAATGAGAAAAAGTGATTTTTCTTTTTTTTTTACCTGTCGGCGAGCCAGCCATCGTTATATTCGGACTGTTGGGACATTCGGGCGAAGGAGAATAATCATAAGTGTCCAAGATATCAGGAACATTCGAATTCCCGGAGGCAGTGACGGTGGCGGTCTCCATCGATGCGATTTCTCGCCCAACAGCCGCCCCGAATTTTTTATTCGACGTTATTGAATTGGCAGTTATGGTGGTTGTCGCTGGAACTTGGCAGCTCTTTGCAGACTTTGCTGTATTCATTTGCTCGTGCAACGAATCCAGCAGGAGAGCGAGAAACTCTTGGCAGTCGTGCTGAAAGCGGAATATTGACAAAATAAGAAAAAAGCGAATTTTGTCGAAGCGAAAAAATAATTTAAAGAAAAAGTTTCAAAGATTTTTTATCGAAATTCAAGCCTCAAAACCAGGGAAATAAAAACCTGTCTGTAATCCTTGAACTGTGTGTGATATGCCCCGAGAGTTTGTTTGAATTCCGTGGGTTTGACAACGCTGTATCTGCCGGACCACATTTTACTGAGCAGTGAACTAAAGTGAGCCATCAAGGATCCGGGAGGTGGAAGCTTTTCAGCCCGTTGATGGAGCTCGAGAAAATGTCTGAGGACGGGAGGAGTCGCTGTGAGGCACTGAAGACCCGCAGCCATGAAGCACGTGTTTCCGAGATTACGAAGACCGCAAACGCCCGCTGGTGCGCTCGCCTCTGCAAAAATCATTCCTCGTTTCATTTTTCGCAAAAAAAAATTTCATCTTTTTTGCAACGTTGGAATGAAAATTTTGGTGACTCACCGACTACCGATTCGTCTTGCATGTCGGAAGTGTCGTTAAAGAGATTGTTGAGGGCGGGACTGGGAGGTAAAAAAGGCCCCAGCCCAGGACCAACGGAACTCCCATTATCGATCCCCATTGATTCACCTCCGACGTCCCCGAAATCGTCGAAACCCGGGGGCGGTGGCAAAGGAATCGCATAATCCGACGCTGAAGAATTCGCCTCCGTCCTGTTTTTTGTTCACATAAATTCAATCTATTCGATAACAGAGCGTTTTGTCATTTTTTCGTACCCACAGGAACATCGTTCGTGATAATCCTATTTTTGATGATTCGACTCAAAATTTAGAAGAAAAGAAACGAATATTTCTTTTTTTTTCTCGAATTTAATTTTATCGTTCATTTTATTTCATTTTATTCATTTTTATTCACATAAATTTCATCTGTTCGGTAACAAAGCATTTTGTCATGTTTTTTCATATCCACAGGACCATCATTCGTGTTTATCTTATTTTTTAGGATTTGTAATTAGAATTTCGAAAAAAAAACAAGTTGTTCTTGATTTTTCTTGGATTTACGTTAATTATTTTGAATATTTGAATTTTTAACTCTCTTTTCGAATTACTCCCGAATAATTCAGAAAGATTTTAATGATTTGGAATATTTGAATTTTTCTTTCTATTTTTCGTTAATTTCCATCAATTATTTTGAATATTTGAATTTTTAACTCTCTTTCTCTATTTTTCTTGAATTTTGTGACAATTACTGAAAATATTGGAATTTCAACTGACCAGGTGTTCTCGATCCCCATGTTGACGTCTCTCGTCGGAGACAAATTGTCCTCCTGGAGAGTGAGATGATGATCCAGCGAGGAGGTCAGAGGACTTAGACCCGTGGATTCAGAAACCTCCGGCAAATCAGGCACATCGGCAAGATCGGCTATTCCAGATGGTTCGATCATGGAAATACCTGCCGTTTCTACCGAAGCCGACACAGTGTCCATTCAGACAAAGCCTGCAATGGAATTCAAATTTTTCCGACATTAAAATCACCCCACGATCTTCATATTTTTCATTTGCCGCGATTTTGGGAGAACTAGAAATAAAAAATGATAGTTTTTGGGTTTTTTTGTATTTTTTCAACGAGTTTCCAAAGGCGTGTACTTCGGGGGATAAATAATATATATTTACGCTTAATAAATGGAGTGAGAGTGATTAAGCAAAAATGATTGAATCGTGAAACTCAGAGGCGTTTTAGTTTCAAGGTCAAAGCGGCATTGCTCTGTGCAACGACCTTCTGTGCGGAGAATGCAAGGTCGGCACGCTCACAAACTCACATTTACATGTGCAATGAGGACAAAGTTGTTGGCTCGTTCCAAAATGGCAAAAAAAATTGCCTGAGAAAAAGATCGAAACGAGAATCGTGTGGATAAAGAATTGTAAAGCAAAAATTATCGTGCTCGAAAGAATTCGAAAAAATGAGGGACGAAAATGACGTGAGAAACGTCGGAATCGCGTGGAATTTGGAAAATCATCGAAGGAAACATAACCTCAATTTATTACGAACGCAAATTCGAGCTTACCTCTTTTTGCAAAAGCGAGAAAATACATTCGTCAGCGAAGAATTGAGACGCGTGACGGTGTTGCGCGAAAGAAAAAGCGTGAGAAGGGAAAGAAACGAATGAAAGAATGGTCTTGAACGAGACACGCACCGTTCGCCGTACGAAAGGTGGCGAAACGAGCCGCGAGACTGGAGAACAAAAGCAACGATGAAGAAAAAAATTCATAACCTCTCAATGAGCGAATGAGAAAAATGGATGTAGGAAAAAATCGTTGGAAAAAACGTGGCTGGACGAGCGGAAAAGGGGCAAAGAATGAAGTCTCTTTCGGAACGATCGTAGAGACTTTAATCGGATTTTGGCGGAGCTCAATTTCGCGGTCAAACGAGATTATCATGTAACCGTTATGTTCCCCGCGTCGACTATAATAATTGATGGAAGAGATCGAAGTTTCGAAATGCCGATCGAGAAAAAGGCCAACAGGGACGCAGGGTTGAAGAGAAACGGAGAGTCTTTGAGGAGGAGGCAAAAGAAAGAGAAAAAAAAACGTGATCGAAGGTGAAAGGCGTGTGCGATCGAAAAAGATCGAAAGAATCGATCGCCGTCTCACTTGAGCACAAACCAAACGAAATTTCGAAAACCCATAAAAAAATACTGGATTCTATAAATATTCATGAGAAAGGGAAGAAAAAACGATTTGATACTCACTTTGAAACGAAGCGAGAGCTGAACCGACGTCTGACGGTACTGGGCTATACCGCCATTGCGGAAAACGGCATGGCCGGTGGATGCGCAGATAAAAAAAAAACTTTTTCTTATACCCCGACAGCAGCACCACCGTATCGCAAAATTTCTTCAAGTTTCATACTCCCGGGTTATTGCTCATTTTTTAATCATCCCTTCCATTTTTATGTGAAAATTTACATTTCATTATTTTCAAGATTCTGCTGCTAATGATCGAAGACGTTTCCACCTTTTTTTACTATCAATAATTATCGGAAAGAAACGTTCGCGATTCGTTGTGAAAGAATTGCAAAATCAGAAAGATGGAACGTGGCGATAATTTCTTGATAACCGCCTCGGCAGCCATCTTGTCGTTACTTTTCTACCAACCGCGTCTACGAGCGCTTACGCAAATTTGCAAATGTTTTTCTATATTTATAACAACCAATATAGCCGTATATAGGGTTGAAGAAGACCCACAAGTTCGGTGGGTACTTCGCGCACTCACTATTTGCCGCCAACTGAATCTGGGAATTGGATTTTAGGAGCAAACCATCGCGGTACTCGGCGAGTCAAATCATGAATGGTGTTGACTAAACCGGAAGTTGCGCGGAACAACGTGACGCGGCTCCGCGTTTACCCCGTTTGCGAAAGTTCCGAGACGCATGAGCAAACATACGAACTGTAAATATTTCTCTAAACCGTCACAGCAGCATCAATTTTTTTCGATTGAATCGCGAAAAACTCTTTTCATCGATAAAAAAATACGCAAATATCTGCGCCTTCGGCGGAAATTAAAAAAGTTGATCGCGCGCGAATAGCGGAAAGTTTACCGACCGTCGGTAAGAGCGAAAATATATTTCGATCTTAAAAAATGAACCGCGTGTGTTACGAAAGTTCCATATGGTTCGTAGGTTTTTGAGATAAACGCAAACGTTGAAATGCCAATTTCGTGCCAGCTGAAACTTTAGTTACGAGCAGTACGAGGTTTTTTAATAATTAGGCTAATTAATTGAGAGGGAAGGTAAAGTCGAATAATTTCGATCGGCGGCATAATTCCATCCTCACAATAAACTTTATTAACGTTTACACTAATGAAATATAAGTAGCAAATACATGTAAAAAGATGGAGAGTTACAAAGCTCGTCGATAAGAAAGTCTCGATCCTGGACCGCTGGAAATAGCATGATGGAAAATAATGAATGAAAAAAAATGAAAAATAAATGGAAAAGATGGCTTAAAAGCCAAGTCTTCCCTCCGGATTCGAGTGGAATGCTCAGGACGAATATTACAACATACTCTCTTATTTATATACAATTCTAAGCCCCGAGAAACATCAATGGAAGAGCTTTTTCTCCGGTTTTCTCCGCAACTCCCTAATATCCAAAATATTTCGCAATCTCGATAGTCCCAGCCGGATTTCATTAAATATTCACGCGTAACCGCGAGAAAGTTCGAGAAAAAAAAAACAAAAAACCGTATGAATCGCAAAACATTTCATTTGACGTTTGAGTCAAAAGAAAAGAGAATAATTTCTGCAAAAATAAATCGAATCTCGTTTCGCTCATAACTGCGTGTTTTTCGTTCCTTCCATCGATGCGACAGACTCAATAATTACAAATCGTCCAACTGACGCTCATAAACGTTCATTAAATGCCATTCACTGTTTTTTTATCTGGTTTTTTTCGGTTTGTTTTTTTTAATTGTCATAAATTAACATTTTGAGCTGAAGAGTGAGAACAAAAATGGTGGCGCTTTTGTTATCGTTATTATTTCTTATCATTATTATTCATAGGATTATTGTTATTATTATTATTATTAATAGGAGCAATTAATTTGTCCAAGATTCATGCTGAGCTCTTTTTTCTCCTTCTTTTTGTTTATCCTGATCCTTTTTTTCTATTTTAATCTTGAAATTGTAAAAATTGTTGTTTGTTTTTTCGGTTCTAGTCAAATTCAGTCGTGTCCTTGTTTACGCTTTTGTTTTCTTTGCGTTTGTTCCATTTTTGTCGTCCTTGGAAAGTTGGAATTGTTGCTTCATCCTCAACAGCTCGATCGGCGCTCGAATTCTCAAGGAATAAACGAGCCTTTACGCCATTCTAATACTCTGAATTATTTGGAAGACCGCTGCAAAGCAGAGAAATTGAATTTGTTTTTAATTTTTTTTTCTTTATGATTCGAGCGTTTCGGAGGATTTTTTAGTTTTTTCTCACTCACCCGATCCACAAACTACAAAGATGAACAGCGCCAGCAGCCACGGTCCAACCGGCGACGATTCCTCTTGTGCTTTCTGGCGTGTGGAAAAAATATTTCAATATGCTGACGAATTGTTTTTGAAAACTTTTGGATTTTAAGCCCTCGAGCACACACTGGGTCAATCTGGCCCGAGGCGTTTTTGGAATCGTTGTATTTTGGTAAAAACACGTTTTCTCCTTTTTTTTTTTTGAACAGACGATTTTTGTAGTATTTTTTTTAAATATTTTATGGCCCTCGATGAATTTTTTGACAAAAACGATAATTTAATGCCAAACGATCGATGACGGAAAATTTTCGGGGTCAAAATGACCCAGTGTGCACTGGAAGGATCGATTTTTGGTTTTTATTTTAAATCGGGAGTTTTCTTCGATTCGTTACACTCGACGTGAATTTTAACAGATGGTGCAGCATCGAGTGTGCGAAATTACGAGTTTCCCGGAGGCCGTACGAAGAAATCGGATTTTTGGAACTCGATTTGAGTTGAAAGACGAAAATTGGGGTTTATGGGTTTGGAAAAATTGGTGGAAAAGCGTTTTAATGAATTTTCAATGTGTAACAGATGTCAGAGACGCGTGTCATAACCTAGAAAAACTTGGAGTCGCCGGAACACGAATTATTGTGATTTATTTGGTCGAGAACATTCGAGAAACTGTACGAATTTGTATTGAGATTGGTTGATTATTTGAATGAATATAAAAAGGATAGTTGCTTCGAGAATTATCGTGGAGATTTTGACAGCCAGCTGTTATAAAGATCGAACGTAAACTCGACGTAAATGTGGAGGAAAAACTTACCGAGGATTTGGGAACGTTACCCCGGAGGGTTATGTTCTTGGTGGCCTTTTCGTTGGCAATACGCATTCTTTGTTTTGGTGCCATTTTTGCAGGTTTTATTAAAAGTTGATAAACTTTAAACACTCGTTTTTAAAATCGTCCAAGTTTGTATGATTTTTCGATTTGACACCGAACGACTACCGAGCGCGTCGATCCGGACGAGCCTCAAAGCGCGTGCAACAACTTTGCTTGACTTTTCTTAACTGGAAGCCACCGCGTATTCCACTCTGCAATGATATCCTAACCGAGCATGCGCAATTTTGTGACACGTGAACATGGCAGGTCATAATACTCCACGAGTTTCCCGAACCAGCCAACACGTTTGAACCACACGAGTCAAACGAACTACTAAATATTCGATTTGTTAATAAAATTCAAAATTCATGCAACCAAAACGACAATTTACTTTCAAATGCAATCACTCTCGGAAATACTTAATTTTCAAAACAAGATCATTTCATTTCCAAGAAATAAATCATATTCCCATTGCGTGCGACGAGTGCGAGAGAGATGAAAAATGGCGCGTCGAGCGCGAGAGACGGGAACGTGCGCCTTTCTCTTCCGAAGACAAATTGTAAACAATTATTTCCTGTTATCAAAAATTCATTTCGATGCACTCTGCCCTGAAATTCGCACTGCTCTCCATTTCATCTTAATTTGCCGCTGATACAATTTATAAATCTAAAGTTTTTCTATCACGACGTCTGGTGTTTCATTTTTTAATATTCACCGCCATTTCCGTTAATAAAGATTTTTGAAAAGCGAGTTTTTCAGTCATTCGCTCATACACGTTGGGTGACAGCGCGAACCGAAAGTTTCGTTATTGTATTTGCAGAAAAAAACGTCATTTTTTTAATTGCGAGACGAATGCCTTAGAAATAAAAATCGTGGCCATGAAATGTACGAAGATCGATGACAGTCTCTTTGCGAAGAGTTTTTTCTGTCGTGGCGTTTTCCGTAGCGGTAAATTTAGTAATCGCGGACGAAGCATCGCCCTCCTATTGCTCTACTGTCTCGGTTGAGCATTGAAAACAAAAAGACTGCTTTGTAGGCGACAGTCCGCACGAAATGACCGCTATATTAGCCGAAGGCGGCACGAGGCAACGGGCAAAACACCGTAAAAGCCATTTGATAAAAACATCGAGAAAATAAAACTCAAAAATTCAAATTTAATCCTAAAAGTAGGCAAGAAAGCAGTTGGAATTTTTGCGATAACAAAATACTCAGAAAATCAACAAATTTTCGGAGATTTTTTATTACGTTGATTTTTACGTCTTACGCAGGCAACAGAATTCATTACTCTCCAGAAGTCTCGGCATCGTATAGTTTTTTGTCATTCGCACCTTATAATTCGTTAATCTGCTTATTTCTTGACAACGTGAAATTCTTTCGTGAAAAAATCGTGCTGAGTAAACGAAATTTTTGCTTATATCGCTTGCGGTATAGCGGTAGCGCGAACGTTACAAATATATATACATATATAAACAAAGAATGTAGCGCGCGCGCCGCTGCCGATACAAGAGCCATCTGACGTGGCAATAAACAAAAATTTTTCTGGTTAGGTATATATCAACCGCTACGAAAGTACGAAGTAGAATCCAGCAAGCGTATTAGACAGAAAGTTCGTGATTTTTTTTTCCGATTTTCATGATATTTTTAATAAATTTATGGGGCTCTATCCCCGCCGGGTTTACATGAATTGGTTAGCACAAAAAGCGCGCAAAGTTTGTTGAATTTTCGAGGCTTGTGTACCTGGGCTGGTTATTCCGATACGATGCCTCGTACACGTCAAATACTTGGCCTCTTGGCCCTTATCTTACTCCCAGCGATTTATGCCGACGAGCACAATCACGTTGTGAGTAAACTTTCATTTTTCTTTCTCTTTACATCTCAAATCTTCCCAAGCAACACGATGCGTCTCGTAGTTGATTAAATCTCGTAGATATTCGGCTAAATATTGTAACCGCACTTTTTCGAGCATTTTCACTGGCTGACCTTGTAATTTGTCATTTTTGTCGCGTCTCCACGAATTTCGATCGTCGGTTTCTTCTTTCCGATCGAAAAAATTCAAATTTACCTTCCGATTATTAATTTCCAAGCTCTTTGTCACGATCTACCATAAAATTTCGTTCCCAGTTTCGTCAACATTTCCTGCCACATTTCTTTATTTTTTCGTCCCCCGTGAATTTACCAAAATATCTCAACACCGGAAATTCATATATTTCCATATCTTTTTCCTCCGTTTAGCCCCATAAAAATGTTCTGTCCGTCAATAGCTGCGCGTCAAAGTTCACCAAACTTTTTTCCTTTTTTTTCACAAAATACAGCAAATAAAAACTTGCACAATTCTGAGAAAAAAACAAGTTGGAATATCGATTTTAAAAATGGAGGAAACAAATGAAATTTCTCAATCAATCGCTAAATATTTTATTCTCAGTACGAGGAAAACGAAGAAGTTGTACTATGGATGACAACGGTTGGTCCTTACCACAACAGGCAAGAAACGTACCCCTATTTTTTCCTGCCCTTCTGCCGAGGACCCAAATCCATGGTCGACCATTATCACGAGACCCTGTCAGAGGCGCTCCAAGGAATAGAGCTCAAGTTCAGCGGACTCGACATCATGTTCAAAAGTACGGAGCCTTCGATTTTCAGCCTCGCTTCATCGATATCTCAGGAAGAAATAGTCTAATCATCAATTTCTCTGTTTATTTCCAGACGATGTCGTTAAATCGACTTTTTGCGAGCGGATTCTCACGGAAGAGGATACCAAGGCTTTTATCTATGCCGTAAAGTATCAGTATTGGTACCAGATGTACATCGACAATCTACCGATATGGGGTAAATGATTTCACAACGAAAAAGAAAAAAAATAGTGTTTTTCCGATTTTTTAAGAATTTAGTCTGGAAACTTCGATTCTTAGAATCCAAAAATTCGGGTAGGATTTTATAAAAAACTTAGAGTTTGTTGTTGTTTTTGTTGAGGTGTCGTGGGTGAACTGGAAGAAACGAACGGCGTTGTTTCGTACTACATCTGGACGCACAAAAAGCTAGACATAGGCTATAATGGGAAGCAAATCGTGGACGTTAATTTGACGAGTGAGTACAAGGTGAAGATCGTGCCTGACGCGAGAATAGCGTTCAGCTACGAGGTCAATTGGCGAAAGAGCAACGTCAAGTACGAGGACAGATTCGACAAGTATCTCGATCCAAACTTCTTCCAGCACAGAGTAAGAAAAAACATTTTCCTTAAAACATGTTTGTTGGCCCGCAATGGAAAAAGTACTTCAGGGGGCACGGAAAACTAATGAAACGTTACAAATTCAACAGATCCACTGGTTCAGCATATTCAACAGTTTCATGATGGTAGTTTTCCTCGTTGGTTTGGTCTCGATGATCCTGATGCGAACGTTGAGGAAAGATTATGCGCGGTACAGCCGGGACGAAGAGATGGACGATATGGAAAGAGATTTGGGCGACGAGTATGGCTGGAAGCAGGTTCACGGTGACGTCTTCAGACCAGCGAGTCATCCGATCGTTTTTTCGGCATTGGTGGGAGCTGGTTATCAGGTTCGTTGACAAAACCGAGGCAGAATTATTGGAAATGTGCATTAAAGCAAAAAAATGATGAAAACCCGGTGGAGTACACACTGGGTCAAATTGACCCGAAGCTCAATTCTTCAGCCAATGGCTCAGGCGGTCGTTTTCATCAAAAAATTGTGAAAGCCCGGTGGAGTACACACTGGGTCAAATTGACCCGAAGCTCAATTGTTCAGCCAGTGGCTCAGGCGATGGTTTTCATCAAAAAATTATGAAATCCCGGTGGAGTACACACTGGGTCAAATTGACCCGAAGCTCAATTCTTCAGCCAATGGCTCAGGCGATGGTTTTCATCAAAAAATGACGAAAACCCGGTCGAGTACACACTGGGTCAAATTGACCCGGAGCTCAATTCTTCAGCCAATGGCTCAGGCGATGGTTTTCATAAAGAAAATGATGAAATCCCGGTGGAGTACACACTGGGTCAAATTGACCCGAAGCTCAATTCTTCAGCCAATCGCTCACACAATGTGTAAAGATTTTTTTATTTCATTTTTCATTTCAATAGGTAACGGTCGTCGTGTTCAGCGTCATTATTTTCGCTATACTCGGAGAGCTCTACACCGAACGTGGCTCCATGCTCTCCACCGCGATCTTCATGTACGCTGCGACTTCTCCGATCAACGGATATGCCGGTGGTGGCCTGTACGCACGAATGGGCGGACGGGTTTGGATCAAACAAATGATATTAAGCGCATTTATGCTGCCGGTGCTGGTCTGCGGCACTGCTTTCTTCATAAACTTCATCGCGATTTACTACAACGCCAGTCGGGCTATTCCGTTCGGTTCGATGGTAAGAAAATTATTCAAATTCCATTAAAACCGCCGTCTCATTCAGCGGACAAATAAAAACGCAATTTTCACCGGTTTTTAAACTCTCAAGGTCGCCGTTACGTGTATCTGTATTTTCGTGATCTTGCCACTGACACTCGTCGGCACCATCCTCGGCCGCAATCTCGCGGGAACCCCCGATGCCCCCTGCCGAGTCAACGCCGTTCCCCGTCCGATTCCCGAAAAGAAATGGTTCATGGAACCGTTGGTCATCATCTTGCTCGGTGGCATTCTTCCCTTCGGCTCGATCTTTATCGAGATGTAAGTTGCTCCAATTTTTTACTCCATCGATGCACAAAAAACTCTGTCACCGGAAAGTGCTCCAAGAATCCGTCGCCAGGCGCTATTTCTAGTCGCAAAAACCGTGTGAACAATGAAAAATATCAAAAACTGCAGCCGTCCCTGGAAATCCTTCGTTCGCTTTTTTTTTTCATGAATTTTTCTCTTCCCGCTTCTCAGGTACTTCATTTTCACATCGTTCTGGGCGTACAAGATTTATTACGTGTACGGTTTCATGCTGCTGGTATTTATAATATTGATGATAGTCACGGTTTGCGTGACGATCGTGTGCACGTATTTCCTGCTGAATGCCGAAGACTACAGATGGCAAGTGTCCCACATTCGTATGATTTATCGAATCCTATAAATTCCGCAATTTTTTATCATTTTTTGAAACTAAAAAAAATCTCTTTTCCCCAGGCAATGGACGAGTTTTTTGGCTGCTGCGTCAACCGCGGGATACGTTTACTTTTACTCCTTTTACTACTTCTTCTTCAAGACAAAGTGAGTAAAATTCCGTCGCTGATTTTTCTAATTTTCGTAATTCCCGATTCTTACGATTTTTTTTTTTCATTGTCCATTTTTATTTGAAAAGGAGCAACAAAAAATTGTGGAAGCTATAAAATCGATGGGAATTTGTTGTTTCGAATAAAAATTCACGTTTTTTTACGTTTATTACGTTTACACGAGCAAAAATATAAATTGGTCCATGATTATCAATAAATTCTTGGATAAATTTGATTTCTTCGTACAAAAGGAGCTAACGAGGTGAAATTTTTCACTTTCAGAATGTACGGCCTCTTCCAAACTGCGTTTTACTTCGGTTACATGGCATTATTTAGTTTAGCCTTAGGAATAATGTGCGGGACAGTCGGTTACATCGGCACCAACGCTTTTGTTCGTAAGATCTACTCGACCGTGAAAATAGACTAAATTCTCGTCGAAAAAAAATAAAAAAACACGTCGAATTTTGACTTGACTTCGTAAAATCTGTAAAAAAAAAAAAAAAATAAGGAAAACTGAACTAACGAGAGGATAATGATGGTGAATCATTGAATGGGAATAACGACGAGAACGAAACGACGAATCTTTCGTGATTCTCAACGACGGTATCCCGTGATTGCTCTCGATTTATTTCCATCTCCCCAATCGCCAGATTCTTCGAAGTTGAACTTGAATTTGTTATTCCCTTTTCCTGCTTTTCTTTTCTCTTGGCGTCCGGCTGCTTGGTCCGAAAAAGCGAAAGAAAAAACGGAGAAGCGACGTCTGGCGAAATTGATTGTGAATTTATTTTCCCTGTCTAGGAGCGAAAAACTCATTTTTTCGACGTTCCACGAAGTAACGTCGTTTCGGTTTTTCTCAATTTTTATATATAAATATATAAATATATAGATAAACGTATATGTGGAAGTAACACTTCATTAAACAACTGGTATCGATTGTAACATAGCCGCAAATTTTTCAAGAGCTCGATCACACGAGGTGCAAGACTAATCGAAGGATTAAAAAATAAAAATAAAGAAAACGTAATCTTAATTATTGTATGTGAGGATTTCGAAGCCCCGGCGTAATAAATATAAGTTAATTGAAGTTTTACAAAAGTTCATTCATTTCCAATGTCGCCTTTATCACGATTTTCTCTGCGATTCATTATCCTTTTTCGTTCTTTTTTTTTTTGCATTTTTATGGGTTTGGATTGAACATGGGGTTTTTATCCATGAGGTCCATGGGGTACTTTCATTTTTGAGGTCTAACGACGATGAGTTTTAATTATCAGATCGAATTTCCATGGATTTGAGGTTCAAACACCATGGGTTTGAATTATTTATGGTTAGTATCGGAATTCCATGGATTTAAGGTCCTAACACCATGGGTTTGAATTATTTATGGTTAATTATCGGAATTTCATGGATTTGAGGTCCAAATACGATGGGTTTGGATTTTTGATGGTTATGGATCGAATTTCCATNTCACACGAGGTGCAAGACTAATCGAAGGATTAAAAAATAAAAATAAAGAAAACGTAATCTTAATTATTGTATGTGAGGATTTCGAAGCCCCGGCGTAATAAATATAAGTTAATTGAAGTTTTACAAAAGTTCATTCATTTCCAATGTCGCCTTTATCACGATTTTCTCTGCGATTCATTATCCTTTTTCGTTCTTTTTTTTTTTGCATTTTTATGGGTTTGGATTGAACATGGGGTTTTTATCCATGAGGTCCATGGGGTACTTCCATGTTTGAGGTCTAACGGCGATGAGTTTTGATTGTCAGATCGAATTTCCATGGATTTAAGGTCCTAACACCATGGGGTTTAATTATTTATGGTTAATTATCGGAATTTCATGGATTTAAGGTCCAAACACCATGGGTTTGGATTTTTTATGGTTATTCATCGAATTTCCATCGATTTGAGGTCCAAACACCATGGGTTTGGATTTTTTATGGTTAAGGATCAAAATTCCTTGGATTTGAGGTCCAAACACCATGGTTTCGGATTATTTATGGTTATGGATCGAATTCCCATCGATTTAAGGTCCAAACACCATGGGTTCGGATTTTTTATGGTTATGATTCGAATTTCCATCGATTTATGGTCCCAACACCATTGGTTTGGATTATTTATGATTTTTCATCCAACTTCCATGTATTTGAAATCCCCGACTGCAAATTTGCGTGGCTATCGTTGCCCTTGATAAATATTCCGAGCTCAATTCCCCATGAAACTCGTTCCAACTATAAAATTCGAAAAATCCCCCAAAAAAACAAAATTCAAGATAAAATATTTTTTTCAAAATCTCTGAAAACGAACAAAATCTTTGCACGAATCGAAGCGTGAATTGCGATTTGCTCGCGCCGGCTGAAAAGATAAATCGAGGGATAAGAGGGCGGCGCTTACCTCGTGGGATCACTGTAGCGAGATAAGAATCGAGACTTTCCCGAGTGATGACCGGATTAAGTTCGTCCAGTGAACCGCGCGGTTTGCTTCAGCGAACTTCGTTCGGATCGGTCACCACGACGATCGTTCAATCGTTTTCATTTTCTCTCTCGCTCGTTCCTCGATCTCCATGCCCTCCCCCCCCTCTCGCGATATGTAGAAATTACTTCGAGCACCGAATGGTTCTAAATATTTCGCAATTTAGTCAAATTTGTACTTTACACAGCATGTAATTAATATTTCGAAAACATCTGGATTATTTCTCAATTCATTTTACTGCTGTACCGATTATTACAATCCCCGAAGCAATGGAGAGTCCGCTGCGCGACGAAGAATCCGACAAGGTAACGCCATTTCTGATAATTTCCAGGACAATCGAACAGAATTTGTAAAAACTTCGTAAATCGACAGTTACACGAGCAATCGAAAATGTGAACGATAAAACGTAAATATTTCGTAAAATAACAATTTTCGAAAATGCGTTCAGCCATTTTTATTCGTCGTTGCTGTTATTTATCGTCAATTCCGCGAAATATTTATGTGTATGCGAAATAATAATAATGGTAAAATATCGAGTCCACATTTTGTTGTCACAACGAATGGGCCGAAAGCTTGTTGAGATTTCTAAATAATAGTTCGATATTCTTTCGAGTCCGAACTCTCGTACGTTGAGCTCGCAGAATGTAAACAAAGGAATTCTGGGAAAAACTCTGAACGCGCGGTATACGAGCACTTTGCTGCAAAGGGCTAGGGAAACGGTTGAGACACTTAGTCGTTTATTGAATTCGAGCCGGACCGGAGTCCTGTTAGAGGCTCCGCGAACTCTGCTAGGTTTTTGTTTTAACAATAACTTTTCGAACGGACAGGAGTTGCGAAGTTTTGTTGTTTTTTATTGTTTCTGAGTTTCGTTCGCGTGTGAAAATATCGCTGTGCTTTTTCGTGCGTTATTTGTGCGAGCAGACAAAAAATCTTTCGTTGATTTTCATTATTGCGGGGAAATACGCGAAGAGAAAGAAAAACTCAGTGACGTGAGCCAGACTCGAAATCGTTCGGTGTTTACAGGAGCAGGAAACTGACGCGAAATATGAAACCAAGTTTTTCATCGTGTTTGTGATGTAATTGATTTTTTCGCATTTCGATCGAATCGTATTTCGATTATCGCCTGTACGCAACGGAGCGTATTTTTGTTTACGATGAAATTCTGCGTATCGGGAGAAACGTATCGTAGCTTTTGGTCCTTTGATCATCGTGTTTACGTTTGTCGACCTTTCTTGACCGCAACGACGAAAAGTCACGTAGACTCTCGATGAAATTCTCGGAGAATTTGATCGTTTAATGAAAAACTCGGAATCCTTCCGCTTACTTTTTGCTTTATTCGAAAATGGAATAATTACGCGTGTGCGACGTTGACACAATTTTATTTCGACCGGCGAATTTTTGCCAAGTCCACGAGAACCCTGTTTTTTTTTTCTTTCGTGGAAACGACGTGACATCTCGTGCGACGCGATCTTATCACGATGGCCAAACGTAAATTACCGAGTTACTTCAACGAGGTAACGAAACACACGATAAATCGTGCATTTTTTTTTCTAATTATTTTCAGCCAGGAAATAGTGATTTCTGCAGGAAAACTGAATATTTTTAAGCGCACCATTTTTTCATACAGTCCACGACAGTGGGAAAGTCTTTTTTGCCATTTGAAAACTGAATCTACAAAAAAGTCTCGAAGGATCGACTTAATTATCGACGTAACGAATAGAAAAAACATTTTTCGTTGTTTTCCAACGACGAAAACTTGAGCATCGTGTCGTCTCGATAAAAGGAGTCACTTTTTTCAAATCGTCGTCGTAAATACTCGACGAAAATGACACATTTTGAAACCGAGAACTTTTATCGGTACATCAATTTCTTTGAATCAAAAAACGCTTTANTTTTTTTTTTCTTTCGTGGAAACGACGTGACATCTCGTGCGACACGATCTTATCACGATGGCCAAACGTAAATTACCGAGTTACTTCAATGAGGTAACGAAACACACGATAAATCGTGAATTTTTTTTCTAATTATTTTCAGCCACGAAAAAGTGATTTCTGAAGGAAAACTGAATATTCTTAAGCGCACGATTTTTTCATACAGTCCACGACGATGGGACAGTCTTTTTTGCCATTTGAAAACTGAATCTACCAGAAAATCTCGAACGATCGAATTAATTATCGACGTAACGAATAAAAAAAACATTTTTCGTCGTTTTTCAATGACGAAAACTTGAACATCGTGTCGTCTCGATGAAAGGAGTCACTTTTTTCAAATCGTCGTCGTAACTACTCGACGAAAATGACACATTTTGAAACCGAGAACTTTTATCGGTACATCAATTTCTTTGAATCAAAAAACGCTTTAAAAAAACTGACCAACCGATCGACCGCGCGATTAGATAACAAACTCGACGCTATTCTTATCGACGCGATGAGCGGGTCAGGCCCGCCATTTTTATTTCTTCGATCTACATCAATCTGTCTCGTTCTTTTGTTGCGCTGTTGCTCACGAAGTTTCGAGTGTTGCAAAAGACTCACTAAACGCGACGATTATCACATCGATTGATTTTGCGGTTATGTGAAAATCGATCGTCGATGTATCGACTTTTTCGTCGAATAATATTCATTTCCCTCGTGTCCAGGACACGCAATCATTTTTTTTTCTTTTTACTTTCGATATCGATTTGTTGAGGCGGATGATACGGAAGAAGATGATAGTGCGAGTGATAACGAAGTGCGGATCGCTAGATCGACAGCCGAAAAGCGACGACGACGCGTCAGTGACGTAATCGATTGTAAGGGCGACCGTGGCGAGCTCCTTCCGGAAGGTTGCACCACGCCTATGAGGGACTACGTACAGATGGATCTGGTTCGATTTTTTCAAATGCATTTTATACATTTTTCTCTTTTTTTTTTTAATTGACAAACGAAAATGTTTTTTTGTTCTTCGTTATTTTTATTCAGACCTCACCCGACCAAGGCTATCCCGCGACGCCGGATTTAAGGACCCCGGATTCGGTAAACGTCTTCATGCCCGATTGGCGCAACAAAACGCCCGACTTATCGGATGCTGCTCCGAATTTACCTGGCGAGACTATTTCCAGGAGGTGAACATATTTTTTCAATCATGCCAACAATTATTTCCACTCAAATTTTAAGTCGTCGACGTTTTTCCCAAAATCGATGGCAAAAGTTACGGAATTTCCAAAATACGAATAAAAATTGCGAAAAAGTGTTTCTCTTCCAAAAATTCGAGAAAAATCGTTGAGAACTAAAAAAAAAAAAAAGTTTATTCTCTAGAAAATCGAGAAAAATCGTTTTTGTCCACAAAATCCCAGTTTTTTCAAAATAGGGAAATAGAAATATCAGAATCCAAGTTTCTTGGCTGAAAATTCGAGAAAAAATCGTCTTTACTTTAAAAAATCTCAGATTTTTCCAGAATAAAAGCCAAAATTGCGAAAAAAAACTTTTCTTTTTGAAAAATTCGAAAAAAAATCGTTCTTTCTAAACAAAAATCCCGGATTTTTGCAAAATTTCGTAAATTATCGAGCAAACATGAATTCTTTCCGTAGTTTTTCACTTCCCATCAATAATAATCCATCGAAATGATTTTTGGCTGCAAAATGAAATAACAAAGTGACGATCGAGTTTTTTAATATTCAAGCTGATCCAACGCTCATTCATTAATGTTTTTCAAACGAAAGTAACTCGACAAGTGGAACGGCTTCCATGCCAGTGCCGATGGACGCCGATCGTTACAACATGAGTCACAAAAATCGGGGCAAATGTATTGTCTTCAATCACGAGTATTTCGACACTGGCTTCGAAGACAGAGAAGGCTCGAGCTACGATGCCAAAAAAATTCAGCACACTTTTCAGAATCTCGGTTTCGAAGTGGAGATTCTCGATAATCTTGTGCACGCCGAAGTCATCGATAAAATAACTAAACGTGAGTTCTCATCGCGTTTTACTTTTTCCACATCGATTTTTACATGAATTTCCAATAAAAAAAAACAAAAATAAAATCTGAATGAAATTTTTTACGGAATTTCGTGGATCCAGCAGTAAAAAAATCAAAATTTCGAGTCTGCCTCGGGGCTCAGAAAAAATCTCAGCCAAATATATAAAAAAAAACACAGAACTTTGGATTATTTTTCGTTTCAATTCACGATTTTAATTTCCATTTTTTTTCTCGTTGTTATTTAAAAAAAAAATATTACTTTTTCGTTTTTTTTTAGTGAGCGAGGAAGATCACAGAGATTCCGACTGTATCTGCATATTCGTGCTGACTCATGGTTTATCGAACGACATGATATTCGCTAAAGACGTGGCCTACAAAGCCGACAAGATTTGGAAACCATTTACCGCCGATAGATGCAAATCTTTGGCCGGAAAGCCCAAGCTCTTTTTCCTCCAGGTACGCAATATTTCCAACAACAAAAATTCCGCAGTGGAAAGACAGTGATTTTCTCTCTCTTTCCGATTCAATCGTCTCAAAGTTTTTCTGCATTTTTTTAAACATGAAAAATTGAATTTTTATGTTGATTTATATTTTTGGCAATCAAGGCTTGTCGGGGCAACGAATTGGACGATGGAATGACTCTGTTACGCTCGGGGGCACGCGCCGTCAGAAGTTCGGAAACAGATTCCATCGTGACATCCTACAAAATTCCAACTCACGCCGACTTCCTCATAGCTCATAGTTCCGCCCAAGGTTCGCATTGAATTTTATCATTTTATTTATTTTATTTATTTTATTTATTTTATTTATTTTATTTATTTTATTTATTTTATTTATTTTATTTATTTTATTTATTTTATTTATTTTATTTATTTTATTTATTTTACAATACTTGGCGTCCAACCGCGACTGGGCCTCTTGTTTTATTTTGTTTTATTATAAAAAACTCAAATTCATACTTTTTCTTTTTTTACTTTGATTTTTATTTACCAACAATGATTTTGTTCTGATCGCCTCGACGACCGCTTCACAATTGTCTAACGAAAAGTTTTCTGCTTATTCCTGGAAAGTCTGAAAAGCCAAGTATATTTTTTTGCAAAAAAATAAATGAAGGAATAATCTATCGCCAGGTTTCTACTCTTGGCGAAGTCCAACCGAAGGCACGTGGTTCGTTCAATGTCTTTGCAAAGTTCTGGACGAATACGCGGAGACGACAGATCTATTGAAGATGTTGACGATAACGGCTCGGATCATATCGACCGAACGAGCATCTTATAACGATTTGAGTCCGTTGACCAGTGGCAAGAAGCAAGTGCCATCGACGACGACGATGCTGCTCAGAGATATTTACTTCAGCTCGAAATAAAAAGCGAAAACGATGTCAGATTTTTGACAGCAAAGTTTTTTTTTTTTAGTTTGCTGCTTCAGCGAACGTCGCGAGCGAGTATTCTGGAACAAAAAAACGGAACGTCCGTTGGTTGGATTTAATTTGTTATCATTTTTCCTACTTTCGTTGGTTCGAAATCAATTTCTTTGCAAATATCGAATTGTTTTATTTATCTATTTGCAGGAAAATTCAATTTATACCGTGTATAAATTTCCTAGTTTCCTTCTTTATCATTTATTCTTCGAACAAGCAGAGAACATTTATTTCTCGGTTGTTACTCCCACGAGTTATCAGTATTCACTTTGTATTCTCATTTACAATAAAATTCTTGCAGTTTTCTCAATATTTCATCGAAAATTTCGAAATATTCGACGAACCCGTGAAATTTTTCATCCAATCGTTTCTAATCTTTTTTTTTCGCAGTTTTGCGCTCCTCGATCAAAGTTTTTTGCGGACGACGAATCATCGGCTGCAAACGACGACGAATCAATAACGAAATATTGATTTATTGATGAAAATAAAAGACAAAAATAACAAAACCAAATAATAAAATAAAAAAATGAAGATCCACAAAAAAAGAGAAAGTTTTTAGAAAAAATTAAAATTAATAAAAGATAAAAAAACAAAAAAAAATAAATAAAATTGATGAGATAATTATCCGTTGGAGAAACAAAAGCGTCAACGAACATTCGACTGTGTAGAGATTCACGATCAACTGCGAAGTCGATTACTGGACGTAGGTCTTGGCTAAAATTTTCAGTTCCTTGCGCGCGATTTTTTCCGAAGAGGTGTGCGGCATTTTTTGCAAAAACTTGATACCGCCTCGGAGTTTCATGTAATCCGGAAGTACGTCGGCCACCATTTTCTGGAGTTGTTCTTCAGTGACCTGAGGACAAAAAAAAAACGTTAGCATTTTGCTTTAAAAATCGAATTGATAGAAAAATCGAAATTATAGGAAATGACGCTCACTTGGAGTCCCGGTTTCTCCTCGACGAATCCGATCGGATGTTCTTCGTCGAGTTCGTGAGGAATCGAAACGACAGCGACTTCCAAAACCGCTGGATGTTCCAGGATCACGTTTTCTATCATTGTCGGGGAAACGTGATAGCCTCGGAACTTGATCAACTCCTTCAAACGATCGACGAAGAAAAAGTAGCCTTGTTCGTCGTAATAAGCGAGATCGCCGGTGTGGAGCCAGCCTGAGAAATAATCGACCGTTTTTTCACGTAAAAAAAAACAAGGAAATTATAGCGACGAATCAAAAAAATTTTCGTCCCAGATTTTGCCTTCGTTACCTTCGGAATCTATCGTCTCGCTGGTCGCCTTTAGATTTCTGTAGTAACCTTTCATCATGTCTGCACATTTGAAACAAGCTTCTCCAGTCTCGTTGGGATTGAGAATTCTTCCAGATTCTGGATCGACGATTTTTAGTTGTTTGTTCTCTGCGACTCTCCCGCACGAACCTGCTTTGAACCCTTCTTTCTGGCGCACTCCGATGCCTGCCAGTTCTGTCGAACCTGCACCGATCCAAACAAAATTAATTCATAATTAATTTTTTTCATTAATTTTCTAATCTTTAATTTTCAATTTTTTTTAATGGTCAATTTTTTTTTTCTACATCGATTCCTTTCATCGACAAAGCGGCCGAATGACATGCGCTGGAGAAATGTCCATTTCCAATGAGGAAAATGGAAAAATAGTCCAAACGTACGAATTAATTTCTTCGGGACAAAGAATTGGGTGGAAAATTCAATTCGCCCGAGTCATCGAAGTTCAAATCGTTCCAATTGATAATAAAAATTTCCAGACGCGGAGAAATGAGAAATAATTCGTTACCGTAGCCCTGGCAGATGAAAGCTTGAGGAAAATGTTGAGCCAGACTCATTTGCGTTTCGAATCTAATAGCTGAACCACCGACGAACAGAACCCTCAGAGACGACACATCGTATCTCGATATTTCCGAACATTTCGCCAGTGCAAACGTCGCGCTGGGTCCAAGCAAAGCCCAATTTATCTGCAAATCATTTCAACGATCACCACAATTAAACCTTCTCATTTAAAAAAATGTGACTCGTGTTCATTGTTCCGATCCAAATTTATGAATTCACTTCTTTTACGAGTGAACGTCAGAGAGTTTTTTTTGGTCAGAATCGGCAAAATCTCTGCTCAGTAGTAATTGACACTATAAATGAATAATAATTGATCGATCAAGAAATTTATAATTCGATTTTTATTATTTTTTTACTATAAATTGTTATAAATTGAAAATGAATTTATAAATAAATTATAAATTTATAAGGAATTGAAAATTTAATATAAAATCCATAACAATTCATTTTAAATCAGTTTCAATAATCAGAAAAATTTACAATAAATTATAAATTTATAATTCAATAAATTATAATAAATTTATAATAAATAAATGTATAATAAATTAAAAATTTATAATAAATTATAAATTTATAATCAATAAATTTTACAATTATGTAAATTATAAATTTACATAAAATTTGGAATTTGAATTCCAAAAATTGGAATTGAATTGTTATGGATTTTATATTAAATTTTAAATTCATTATAAATTTATAATTTATTTATAAATTTATAAAAAATTGAAAATTTCATATAAAATCGATAACAATTCAATTCAAATCAGATTCAATAATCAGAAAAATAAATAATAAATTATAAATTTAAAATTCAATGAATTTCACAATTATGTAAATTATAAATTTGCAATTTTTTATAAATTTTTCAAAAGTAAATTTTATACTAAATTCATAATTTATTATAATTTTTTTCATCAATAACTGTAATATCAATAATTATATAATAATGATACATTATTATATCATTTGTTCGATAAGTGAATGAATGAAAATGATTATTTTTCGGCTGAGAAGGAACGAGCAGGAACAAAGTTATTAACTTACTTTGTATTTCTCAATGAGCTTGAGGCAATTTATCGGCGTGTACTCCGGGTGAATGATTCGTCGATCGGGGACGACGATTCCCCGGAGCATCGTGTAAATGCCGGTGAGCCAGGCGAGCGGCGAGAACAGAAGCGTCACGGAATCTTCGAAGGCGTGAAAGTTGGCGTAATGATAAATGTTCTTGAGGAGAGATTTGTTGGAATAAACAACGCCTTTGGGCAGTCCAGTGCTTCCCGAGGTGTAGAGGATGACCGCGGGTTCGTCGAGGCTCGATAATTTCGTGCAACGAAACTCATTGACATTTTTTGTATCCTGCGATTTAAGGATCGCGTTCAAAGAGACAAGATTCGTGGATTCACCGAAAATGACGACTGGAATTTTCGCTCCCGATTCCTCGATCGCTTCGAGGATTATTTTCGCTTTTGCTTCGGCCAAAAAAATTACTTTCGGTCTTGTCAGTTCGATGAAGTGTTTCGCCAGTTCTGAAGGCAACGAAAAACCATTTTTTTGCATCGGTTCAGTGGCAACCATCGAATTTTCAATTGCAACAATTTCTATCGAATTTTTTAAATCGAAAATCGATTGTTTCGAATTTTTTGAATCGAAACTCGATTTTTTCGCATTTTAAAAATCAAAAGGCGATTTCAAATCTTACCTTTCGTCAATCCAATGTCCCACCACGCGTTGTAAACGGCGCCGATGTACAAAGACGCCAAACACGGTACGTACATGTCCATTTGATTATGAGTGCAAATTCCGACGATGTCACCGGTCGCGACCTTTTGCTGTTTCATCCACATCGCGCATTTGACACTCTTTGCCCTCATCTCCTGGAACGTTTCTTGTCTACCGGTCAAACCATCAACCTGCCAATTTCATAGCTGAGTCATTCGCAAAACTCGATTTATTGACGACGAGAAAAAATTGACATTTTCCGACGGATTTTTCGCCCAGAAAAATGATAAATCGACTCGCCTGCCCAACGAATTTGGGATCGGCTACCAAACGATCCAAAACCATTTCTCCAAAACTTTCGTAATTATCTCTCACGTATGTCCTTGCCGGTCCTGTCATAATTCCATTTTTTATTGAGATCTCCTCCGGATCCTGGTGAATCAAAACAAAAAATTGAAAAGTAATTATTAATATAATGAATTTTTATTATTAACCTTAACTAATAAATAATTAGTAATTATAATTAATTATTAATTAGTAATTAAGGAAAACCAGGCTCAGGCCTTTGAGAACATTCGCCAATCGCAAAATGTTACTCTGAACAATTTCCACCACACGATATTTAAATAAATATTAAATAATAATTACAAAAATCGTAAAAAAAAAAAAATAAATGAATGAATGAAAAAAATTAATCGAAAAAAAATCGACGATGTCAGAATCGAAATTGCACCGTCGGACTCGATTAACCGATTCTCTGACCAAAAAGGATGTTTTTTTTTACCTCGAAATTGAAAGTTGAGTCAGACAACATTGTCTTTCGAGTTATTCCCTCGTTCCGAAGCTTCTGCAGCTGCTAACGAACTGTGTTTGAAATCGATAGATTTCCCTTTCGGTTCGGTTAATAACCAGCAATGCAAATGAATGTTAAAAAACGTTAAAAACTGCTTAATCACTATGACATGCACGCGCGAGGTATCTTTCGTAATGATTGACGTTTCCGAAGGTGTTGCATGAGCAACTGACGTTATGCAGCATCCACTTTCAATTGCTTCGCGGCCTGTTGGTCGAACTGAATTTATCCTTCCGTCTCAACAGCATGGAGCCAATTGGAATTTGATCTCTCCCGTCAAATCGACGAGACGATCGTCGACCCCCGCGCCCCTCCTGCGGCGATTCCGCATGCCCCGTTCTCGTGCAATCGCTTCAATTACATCGCCGAATCAAACGCGTGATTGCGAGTGGCTTTGCCCTAAAAATCCTGAGATCGAGATATCGTCGGATCGAGAATCACGCAATTTTGGTCGATTGCGGTCGCCAGGGTCCCGGAGACCCTCGATTTCTCGACAATCATCTCGTTACGCCGTCGGGGGCTCGCGGCCAAATGCATCGGCCACAAGCGTTTCGATCCGACGAAGAAATATCATCAACGACGCGTTGTCCTTCGTATATCAACACACACATACGATATTCCTACCGCGACGGCCTCGTTTCCCTACGTTCACCATAAAACCCCATAAACCCCCATAGATCGTCAAATTACACCATAGATTATCATTTCGCACCATAACTCTAAAAAAAAAACCCGAAAGAAAACTGCGGATACTTTTTCCTGCTGAAGTTTTTCACAACCACCAACGTTCGAGCTCGTGATCGATGTTTCGGCAACAAAAAACCATGTGATTCATTTTTATACTTTTATCGCATCGATTTTTGCTCACGGAAAAGTCTCGCTTCATCTTGCCAACACATCTTCAGCCAGATTACACATTCCTTTGACGCCCCCGATGAGATAACGAGGAGCAATGACTCTCAAATTCTTATCAGTCGAGATTGTATTTTTTTCGTTAAATTGCATCGTAAGCACCGACTTATTCACACATGGACAATGATTCCGAGCGCCTCGGAGCATGCGAATCGTTTATGGTCCGTCAATCATCGTTGCTGGAATTTTTTCATTGAGCTTGCAAATATTTGTGAGGAATAAACTAACGAGTTTGATTTTCGAGGTTTATCAACGATTTTGTGGCGTTTTCTCGAATTTTTCCCACGTGCGATCTCTGGCAGTGAGAGTCCCATGGATGGAAGGAAACGAAATGAGATTTTGCAGCATTCAGTCAATTTTTATTTCTTTTTCTTATTAAGTCTGGCGATTCGAACATTTTTGTTTTTTCATGCACAAAGTAACGAACGTCTCACGTACGTAATTGAGCGAGTCTCGTGGCGTTGATTGAGCTCACGAATTGAAATAATCGAAAAACTCATGACATCGAATTTACTCATTTAATGAATTATTCGTTTGCCACGGAAATGCACGTCAGGGGATAAAATTTGTGGGATAAATATTTTATACACGTTATCACAATTAATTTGGAATGGTCGAGAGTCCATGGGGAATATATGGAGCTATGGGACTTTAAGCACCATAAGATTCAGCCAGTTTTCGTAATTGACTTCTGTTTATTTTGCCCGACGCCGTGTGTGGCAATTCGTTGAGGAACATCACGCCTCCTCGAAGTTTCATGTGATCCGGAAGTGCCTCGGCCACCATTTGCTCTAGTTCGTCTTTCGTGACCTGATTCGACGTTAAGAAATGGAACGAATAAATTTTCTTATTTTCTTTCCGATCGTTGGGCAAAATTCACGATTTTTTTTTCTCGTCGCTCATTTTTCTCGCGAAATTTGATTTCTCGATCCCACTTACTTCGCTGTTGGGGACTTTTGCTACGAAAGCCATCGGATGCTCGCCGTCCGTGTCGTGGGGCACACCAAAGACCGCGTTCTCTCGAACCCCCGGATGTGTTTGCAGCAACTGCTCGATCATCGTTGGCGAGGCATACTGTCCTCTGAATTTTATTATCTCCTTCATTCTGTCTTTTACAAATACGTGGCCTTCTTCGTCGTAGTGAACCAGGTCGCCCGTGTGGAACCAACCTACGGTCACATTTTTATCGTTGCTACAAATCACACTTGCTTTTTGCACCTTAAATTTGCTCGAACTCAAAAAAGCTTCCTTCGTCTCTTTTTTCTGTAATGGTGACTTTTCGATTTTGATTCTCTTGAGAATTCTCAATAATCTTCCTCCACATAATTCACTAAACAATTCTCCACAAAATGTTTCAAATAATTCACTAAACGATTCTCCAAAAAATGTTCCAAATAATTCTCCAAATTATTTTCCAAATCCAAATAATTCCCAATAAATCTCCGAATAATTTCCTGAATAATTCTCTCAATAATTTTCCGAATAATTCTCTAAATAATTTTCCGAATAATTCTCTAAATAATTGTCCAAATAATTCTCTAAATGATTTTCCAAATAATTCTCTAAATAATTCTCTAAAGAATTAATTGCAAATAATTCTCCAAAAAATTACTTAAATAATTCTCAAAATAATTCTCAAAAAATGTTTCTGGACATTTTGACGCCGCATATGGGATTTTTTGGTGTACCTTCGGAGTCGATGCTTTTGCTCGTTTCTTCTGGATTTTTGTAGTAACATTTCATAACGAAGGGAGACTTGAAATAAGCCTCGCCGATTTGGTGCGGCCCTAGGATTCTTCCGGTCTCGGGATCGACGACCTTCATCATCGAATTCTTGACGAGTCTGCCACAAGAGCCGGGTTTCGAAGCCGGACATTGTTGAAGAGAGGCACCGCCCAATTCCGACAGACCTTGCGAGAAAAGAAATTTTTTGTTTTCTTTCCCAAATATTGAACGATTTTCATTTTTCATTTTTGTTTCTCACCATAAGTCTGAAGAATTATCGTATGAGGAAGCGTTTCAGCCATTGCTTTTTGAATATTTTCTTTGAAAACCGAGCCAGTGACGAAAATTAGTTTTAACGAGGATAAATCGTAATTTTGTATCGCTGGATATTTTTGCAGTCTGATGGCCATGCTCGTTTCCATTATCATCCAATTCACCTGCAGCCAAAAATGCATCCATCACTTCTCGGGGTTTATTATTTTTTTTTGCATTTTTCACCGATTGCAACATTTTCTTGGGCATTAAATGAGGATTCCAAGGTCAGTGAGTTCGTACACGATCATAAATGATTTGTTCGGTGAGAAAAAGATTTTAGCGGACTTGGTTTTCGCAATTCGTTTTTTTTTCTTAGCCCCATATCGATCGCGATCCGTTCCCGTGGGAATTAACGAAACAAAACGACCGGGTAAATATTTTTCAAAATACCTGATATTTTTCGATCAATTGGAGCGTTTTTTCTTCTTCGAATGTCGGATAAATGATTCGTCTTTCGAGGCCAGCAGTGGCTCGGAGCATCGTAATGATGCCGGAGACCCAGGGAAGTTTTGAGAAGTTCATGGCAGTCGGAACGTCTTTACCCGGAAAATGTAATTGCTCGACAGTGACATTTCCGAAAAGGGATCTGTGCCCGTGGAGAGCACCTTTGGGCATCCCGGTCGTGCCGGATGTCAAAAAAATCAGAGCCGGTTCATCGACACTCGCCAGTTTTGTACATTGAAATTCAGGAACCAGCTCCTCGTCCACGCTCGTCAAAATATCCTCGAGCGATTGGAAACCCGAGGCACTTCCCAACACTACGATTTTTGTCTTTACTCCCATTTCCTTCGCCATTTTCGACGTAATCGCTGCCGATGCTTCGTCAACGAAAACGATTTTCGGCGTCGTTAGATTCAAAAAATGTTTCGTTACGTCTGCGACAAAAATTTCACTCCAATTTTATTTACTCGTGATTTTTTTCCTGTCGTCTAAGAAAATTAATCATTATTTCATGATAAAGTGTCAAATTCATTTTTTTCACAATTTGACGAACAATACCGACGAGAAATTTTCTGGCGATTCTGCTTTTTGTTACTACGACTAATTGTTTAACCCTTTGAGTCCACACTGGGTCGTTTTGACCCCAACAATTTTCTGTCACCGATCGCTTGGCGTTTTTGTCAAAAAAAAATTTAGGCCCATAAAATATGAACAATTGAGGAAAAAAAAAACAAGCATCTTCACCGAAATACAACGATTTGAAAAATGGGTCAGATTGACCCAATGGATTTATAGGAAAGTGTGCACTCGAAGGGTTAATACCAAAATGATAATTTCTTACCATTTGTGAGTCCGAAATCCCACCATGGATTGATCACAGCTCCAATGAACAAAGTAGCAAAGCACGGAACGTACATATCCATTTGAATGTGAGTACAAATCGCTACAGTGTCCCCTGGCCGGACATTTTGTTCTTTTAGCCAAATAGCACATTTGACACTCTTTTCCAACATCATCGCGAAGGTTTCTTCCTTGCCAGTCACAGCGTCGATCTGTTGTCGTTAATTAATCAAGTTTCGTAAATTATTTCGGGTGTCAAATAATAAATAATGGAAAAAATAATCGTGGAACGAGGCAGAACCTGGCTGACGAAGTCTGGCCGACTTTTCAAACGTTCGACAATCAATTCTCCATAATTTGTGTATTCCGTTAAATAAGGTTCATCGTAACCCTTGAAAATTCCATTTTCGATGTAGAAATCTTCAGTGCCCTGGACCAGAGACGAAGCGAAAAGCGTTTATTAAATTCTGACAAGAAAAATCCATTTTTCGCAGTCGTTTTTGATCCATGGAATTTTTTCCCTACCTTGAAACAGAACGTCGAATCGTTCGCCATTTTCTTGTATTTTTGTCGAAATTCAAATCACCAAAAAATAATTCGAAACGTTTAGATTTTTGTCCAAAAAAAAACAAGAAGATATTTCCGAAATTTCAGTCAGTGAATGAGAGACTCGAACTCTTCGCGGATTAAAATTCAAATTAACGTTATTTCTCAGCGGATCGTTTTCACGACCGATACTTTGGTATAGAGACGCGACAATGATCGTCAACTCGAGAACCTTTTCCACTATGGCCAGCCCCCTGCTCGGATTTCCTCGGACCTCGAACTTTTTTTTCCAATCGCGATCACAACAATCTCTCGAAATTCTCGTGCCCAACGACGGTTCGTTTCCTCGAGCTCAATACTTATTGAATATAAACGAAAATTAAATGAAATTTGAAAAGAAAAACTTGTGGGAAATTTTCGCCGGACCGAATCTCTGGGCGATTCGGTTTATTTACTTTTTTTTTTAAATCTATAATAAGAGGAATTCCCTGGATATTTCGAAGGTCTTTGGTCAAGGAATTCGACGTTGAAACTTCTTAATAGATTTTCTTTTGCTCCGTAGTTCCAAGGAGCTTCTTGAGGGATGGAAAGATTCCGTATTGATTTATAAGTTCCAACCGAGAGACTTTCGACCCAAATATTAATTTATTTCCGTAACGATTGATCGTCGAAAATGTTTTGCTCAGAACAGGCAAACACTCTGCTTAATATGAACGCGTACGAATTGTGTTGCCTTTTGGAAGGTTGTCGAAGAGATGCTAGTGAGTCGATACGATATTGCTGTCCGCGACCGAGATATTATTGATTTTCGATGCTAGCACAATTCCAGTTAATAATTATAATTGCTTCTATTTGGAGAGTTCGTATTTCCGCACGTAATATATCCGATCGATTAATCATTTTGATACGTTCTCAATTTACGCGGAGAGGGTCAATGGCCTGGGGGAAAATTTCTAAGCCGAATATTTTCATCTCAATCGAATTCCTCACCGCAAAAGAGTGCCAAAACACTTCTCATTAGTATACTAATTATTAGATAATAATCAACGTCGTCTATGAATATTTTTACGCAGAAAAAAATCAATTATAAATTTTTATACTTTTGGCTGACGTGATCGCCCACCGGAGAGGCAAACACGTTCGATATTTCGTGTCTCACGAATAAGAATCGCGAAAAAAAAAATCGGTACCGTAGTTCGCCACTGTCGGTCTCCGGGACCGACATTTTTTTTTTTTTTTTAATTACATCGTAACGAATACGTCTATCGGAGTTCAATGGTAGTGCAATCGAAACGCCAGGTCCTGACTAATCCAAAAAAGCAATTTATCGAGCTCTCAAGTTGATTCATCGATTTTTTGAGAGACAGTTGATTTTACGTTAATTACCGAAAAGCAGAGAAATGATATTCGATAACGCGGGCTTATTTCCACGCGTCGCGTTACCGTAAACATCTCATAAGCGACGGATCGGAGAAAAATATGGATAAGGACTTTAATCTAGTGAATTTCACGATCTACTTAGCGTCTAAGCCTGAAGCACAATTTATGCGGAAGACTATGCATGGCGATGAATATCCCTATTGCGGAAAGGAAAGGCAATGCACGGAGATTGAAAGGGAAAAGGTAATCTTGGGAGGGTGAGAGCAGCTTCGGTTTTCTATGTTGCATGTGTAGGGTGAATAGGTGGAGATCGCTTGTGTTCTCACTGGAGATCGAGCCGGGAGGCAGGAAAAGGGTAAACCGGAATACAAATGCATCAGGAAAGTGTCTGCGTGCGATATACATCGTTCGTAATTATCTCGACAAACATGAAGATCAAACCACAAGGTAATACATATTTACGTTACCAGTTAAACCCCTTGTCGGTGAAAACTAGTTTGGCCTGACCGATTTCCAGGCTAAACTAGTTTCGCCTGACCAAAGTTCAGGCCAAACTAGTTTTTCCTATCCCAGAGTCAGGAAAAACTAGTCTCTTCCAATTAATTTGCGAAACTAACCACTTTCTCGAGTCTGGCTTTCCGGCCAAACTAGATTGGCCTCCCAACACAACTGGTTCACGGTATTCCCAAAAAAAAAATGAAAAAACCGTAATTTTCATTAATCCATACATTTTTTCGTTCCAAAGGGAAGAAACATGACAAATGCTGTTTTTAATAGGAAATGATAAACTTTTCCATCGAGCAAGACGTTTCCTAACATTTTAAAAAGTGTCTTTGATTTTTTAACGTGATTAAATTTTAATGGAGAAATTTCTGCAATTATTTTAACGATCGCATCGTTCGTCTAATCTCCGCTGAATTTTCCCTTCTAAATAACCACATGCCTTTGCCTTTTAATTGACATTTCTCGTCCTCTGGAACACAAACCACGAGATGGTCTATTAAAAACGTAGAATATGCTTAATTCGATAAATTTACCGAGGAAACAGTAAGTGTAACAGTGGAAAAGCTGTTGGAGGTGAAAAAAGAGAAGAAAAAAGGGATTGTAAGAGCAAGAGCGTGTAGCGAGCGAGCAGCCGGAGTTTGCGCGGACAGATCAATACTCCGGCACGTGGATCTCGCTAGCCAACCACCCCTGTTCTTGGTCCAGAGCATCGCAGCATCCACCGCGAACTCTCAATCCCTCCCCCTAGACTCGTTCACGTTCGCTCTACTCTTCCTGTTTGCCTTCATGGATGCTGGATTCTAAAACACCCACCGTACTAGCATTCAGTAGGAAATCGTACGTCCGACGCATCTCGCGTCAACCGGGTGCTTCATTTTTATCACTCGTACGTTTCATAAACCACAACTTTATTTATTTCCTTCTTTTTTTCAACCTTTCTATTCATTCTCTTTTCCTCCATGTTCCTTCCAATTTCTTGCGAATAAAACCTCCAAAAAATTCACCTCATTCTCGTGCTAATTCGTGGGTGGCAATATTTATATTTTTGTGCAATCGTTGCATCGAGAAGCGACTACCATTCAAAATATCATCGCGAAATGATCAGGTGAAACTCGGCACGACTTCCCTCGACTTTTGAGAGTCCGGACGCCGGACTCCCAGGTGAGCTGCTTGAAGGATATCACGAAATTGTTTTTTTTTTCTAATTACAATCATTTACATAATTTTTTTTCATTAATTTTGAACAAAATTTTTCCGATGCATTTAAAACGTCATTCCGTTGAGAAAAACAAAAAAATTCGCAACAATGAGATTGGAAAAAAACGAAAAAAGATGATCGAATCGTCGGTTCGATATTCAGACTCGTAACATTTAAATTTACCAATAAATAAATCATTGTTTTGTACTTTTCCTTCGGGTTTGTTTGATCCTTCGATTATGTTGGATTTACCGTTTAAAAAATGCTTCGTAACAGTTTGTGTGTAACTTGGCATGTTGTGAGTATAAATAGAATTGTACAATCAAACTAAAACGTCACTAGGTCGAGGAAAGGAGGATACACGATCGAATAACACTGTGTGCCATTCGATATTGTCATTCACCCTCTGTCGCTTTCCTCGTTGTCGTTAAAAGGTCTCGACCGGCTTTTATTCCGGGACAATGCTCGGCACAAAGGTTGCCGATTATTGAATGAACTCTAAAAAATCAGCGTGTCCTGAGCAGAAAAGTGACTGATTCCGAAATTCAATTTTCTCGTTAATTATTTCGCAAATTTGCTTCGACAAATATCCAGAAATTAAAAAATCATGAAAAACTAATTGGCACGGTTTAGGTTCGTTGATATCAAGTGAATTTTAGTTCCAAGACTTCGTCGTTTCGATTAAACGTTTCGTGCCACTTGTAAATCGAGAAAAACAAAAGCAGGGGAGGATTAATCAGATATACGAAACGTTTAATGAGTACACACGTTTTACGCTGCTTCTTATACTCCGTCACCGGCTCAGTGCCGCCCCATTTTCGATTCAGCATCCAGCAAGCGTATGACAAAAGTACCAACAGAAGCTCTTGCGCGCGGTTCGCGTGTCAATTTACCCGTGGAACAGGCATTCAACGCTAAAGGAAAAAAGAAATAGAGAGAAAGCTCCTTTCAACCGAGTACGCATTATAAACTCTGTCGATTCACGGAGCACAAACTCCCCGCAGCATCCACTGATGGACCATTCTAGCGTGTCCATACAGCCGTGTTCATCCATTGCTTTTCTGTTACGAGAACTGACGAGAGAGCACTTTCGAGTTATTCAACTACCGATCTAACCGATCCATTTTATGTTAACTCTTTCATTTTATTTTATTCACTCTCATTCATCTTTCGAGATGAACAAAAAAAGGAAATCGAATGGCCATTGCAAAAACGCTGGAAGTAAAAATCACGGGAATGATAATTAATTCTCCTTGCGCCGAGAAGCCCCCTTAATGAGAACGTCATTATCCCAATTCAGGAGGATTCAAGTTGCAAAATTACTTCGGATCGGGATCAGGATTAATTAGGAATTCATCCCTAATTCATATCAATTAGGATTTGAGGGATGGGCTCAGGTTTAGTTAATCCCTGATCCAAATTGAGTTATGGTTCCCATGGAAATTCATGGTATTCATTCGTTAAAATTAATTAATTATTTTCACCCCACGAGAAAGGTCCCAATCAGAGGCGAATAAAAATGCCTCATTGCGAGATTCGTCATCGCGATTCCACTTGAAATATGCCTGCGAAATATATGCCAAGATTTTGGTATTAGGAAAAAAAAACCCTCGAAATTTATCGATCGGGTAAACAATAAAGATTCGTGCATATATTTGACGTAGAGAGATCGTCGTTATTTGGGAGAAGGAAAGTTAAAAAAATCGGGGAAGAGATAAGAGCTGTCGAGAAGGGTTCCCGCCGCTGCTTCAAGAGTTTCGAGCCCCATGTTTTTTTCCCTCATGCTCGACAATTCTTTGATACGGAGCACGAACGAGAGAGCAAACTCGTGTGAGATAAAGCTGCATCAAATGCACTTACCCTCCGTAGAAACACCACGCTCTCTCACCCTCTACCCCCCACGAATCCGTAATCCCAGCCTTCACGTTTTATTTCTTTCCTTGAACACTTTGCACCTCTGAATATACTCGCATCTGTACGATTCACGAAAAGTTCTGACTAAATCTTTTTCAAAATTCATAGTCCGATAGATCGGCCAATTCCAGAAAGAAAAGTCCTTTTCCATTTTTTTCTTGTGTGCATTGTTGACGAGATAACGAGGAATAACTGCTCTGGCCAATCTGCAGCTTGACCATTCTGCGCTCGCTCCGCCCACTTTCTCTCATCGCAGCTTTGGATTGGCCCTTACGAATCAATTGATACCTCGTCTCCAAGGGATCCAAAAGAAAAATGATAAAAGACTTTTCTCTCTAGAATTTCTCGGTCTACCTATTCCTCATAATTGCATTTCAATTCTTGCCAAGTCCTGTACAACTTCCTCTCCCTGGTAGACGGGAATCCGGACGTCTCGCTCGACGCTTGCATTTTTTCAACGTTTTATCACGACGCATCCGCTCGCAGGGTTTCTCTCTTTTTTTCGTTTACATACATCGTACTCTGCGGAGAAAATAGAAGGCAAAGAGATACGATAACCGAGCTCCAAGTGCACTTGAATCTCCGCAGACTACACACATGAATATTCAACAAATCCTAAATATTCCAAGAGAGGAATTATACAAATATTTAACCGAGTAGAGAGCTCGACGAATTTATAAGTATGTCCTTTTGTCTAAGAAGTAAATGTCGCAGCTTATCTCCTTCATAATCAATGATCCTGAATAATCCAATTTTTTTTAATATTCACGGAGGCTTTTAAGAAATTATCTGACGACTGACGAATGTTCTCAGAATTCCCACCAGTTTTTTCAAAGTCCACAACCATGTGGATTCCAGAGCATAACTTACTTTTCTTTCTGATCGCATAACCTTATCCTCTTTATATGGTTTTCTCGATATTGAACCCTTTGAAGTGAATTTTCAATATCGACAGGATGAATCGTGGATGCATATTTGTGTAGGGTGAATGAATAACGTGGGAGTACGTCGATGCATACATGATATATTTTTTCATTCAGTCGGAATGCTTTCATGACGTTTGGATTACCTTTCATAATTAAAAGCTCTCGTATCAAACCTGTACATGAAAAACTGTCTGTATAAACGAGATGAAAGTTATTCCTGGACAAACTCACCCTTTATCGAAATAATCGTGTTGCGAGTCGGAACAAATTTTTTATATCAATAAGTACGATGTTAAACCAGTTCTAAAGCCGTTACGAAAAGAGAGGTTCTACTCTGCAATCGCATTGATAGGAAAAGAACAAAGTATATGAGAAACAAACATATTCTATATCGATAAGTGGGATGCGGAGTAAGTTTTCAAGCCGTTACGAAAAGAGAGGTTCCACTGCACAACCACTTTCATAGGAGTAATTATTCCTTGAAAAACTCACCTTTTATCGAAATAATCACGTAGCGAGTCGAAACAAATATTCAATATGAAAAGAGTACAATGTGAAGCCAGTTCTAGAGCCGTTACGAAAAGAGAGGTTCTACTCTGCAATCGCTTTAATAGGAAGAACAACGGTAGGATGCGAGGTGACTTTTAAAATCGTTACGAAAAGAGAGGTTCTACTGTATAAGCACTTTGATAGACAGTACAAAGTTTGTTATTGATTGATAAAGAGGCTGCTGGACTAGTTCAATCGGTGGACGTCGGCTGATAAAGCTTGTTATGGAAAGATTGGAAGAGTGTATCTGAACCATGGTCCATAAGTTCGAGGTTGCGAGTACGCGGTTATAATGATGAGGTCGATGTGTGATGTCACGTGGAAAGACCTTAACGACGTGCACGCTGATGGCAGGTGTTGATGTGCTCGTGGAAAGTAGGAAGTTAGCACGAGGTAAACTTTGTGTGCATCATCCATAATCCCCGTCGGACGAGCCATGCGTACTAATTAGACGACGAGACAGTCCGTGTCCCTGACATTAAAGCTTCCACGATGTATTATCCATCATGTAGAATTCTGTTATAAAACGCGAGGCAGATCTTTGCAGTAAGTCGATGACAAGGACAATGCAAGTTTTCTTCTCCGCGGTTGATCCTATGGAACGAATTTCGAGAGCTTTACATGTAATTTCTCAAAAGTAACTTCAACGTTGCGAAGAATTGATAGTTCGCGAAATGCTGAAGAGAAAAGTATTGAGCACTTTCTTTGTCCGATGGATAGTTGATGAGATATCGACCAAAAGGATTGACAGCCAATCCGCTGCGGGTAAAGGGGCGGGGCGCGCTCTCCCACTCTGCATTCCGCACGCTATCGCTCTGGATTGGCTATCACAGTTTGATGAATATCTCGCAAACGGTGCATCGGATACAAAAATGCGTAAGGACTTTTCTTTTCAGAATCGCACCAGCTATCCATACGCCCAAGAATAAATCCAAATACGCCACAAATATGACCAGGGCATCTAAATTGAAGATCGTTCTGAATCTTCGCCTCAGATTTGCCTCCAGGATGAATAATCTAGCGACGATATTGAATCTTCTGACACACTGAATGCATATCCGGAGTATGTGGCCGTGGTGAAAATCAATCGAGGTGAAATCACGTCCTGCATTCAACCACCGCAACCGACGGGAGTAGATAAACTTTGACCGGACTATTAATGGAAGCGACGCTTGTTTCTGACCCGTGAACTTTGCCCGCTAGGTCGCATACTGTCCATCACAGACTCCAGCCAGATATAAAACGCCAAGAGAGCAGAGAAGGGACGAGGCGGGAGGGATGTTTGGGTATGAGAGGAAAAACCGGAAAGAGAATATACGGACGAGATAGAAGTGGCGATACTGCCCTCCGGACGTAAATACACTCGAAAAGCTCGTTTCAACCACCACAAGAGTTCATTAGGCTCGTAAAAAAAGATCAGTGCGGTTTTACGCCAGGAGCAAAACGACGCTCAAGTTTTTGAGCGATAGCGTCGCGTCGCTCCTCACCCGTGAACCCCACGATTCGCTCAGCGTCCATGACGCCCTCTCTTTCCCTATTCTCAATTTAATAGCCTCCTGCGTTTTCTCTTCCGTCCATTCTCACCTCCCACGTGTATCCCCGATCAACAACGCTTCGTTATTAAGGTGACGTGTCAATTCTAATTGCCCGAATTCATGCCAGCGACTTAAACCACATTGAGCTTAGTATTTTATTTTCTTCTCACAAATTCAATGCTGAAAATAATCCCACAGGACTCTGTAAACGTGTGAGAAGCGAGACCACCAATTTTTAGCACTCCATGCGACCCTGACGAGGATTCGTAATTATTGGCTTGCAACGAGCTCTCTCCGTGATCGATCACGCTCGACAAATATTGAAATAACGGAATCGGCGAATAGTAAAGAGCCCGGAAAGAGCCCGAGTCAATAGCAAATCAACTCACAGTCGTTAACTCCAAACCCGCAGGTGCTTGAAAAAATACGAACATTCGATCCAATTATTATTAATGACCGGTTACCCGACCAATCGAGAAACACTCTATATTTATTTTTCACCTAATTACGAACGCGATAAACAACCCTTGAGTTTTTTTCAACAAATCCACGTTTTTTTATCAGAATAAACCGTTTTTTAACTAAATTTAAAATTCGTGGTTAAATCGACTCCGAGTCAAATCAAGGAGAAGAAAAAAAAATTTGCAAATTGCTTCCTTCCTCCTGGAGGAAGCCAAAAATCTTTTTAAACAAAATTCGTTAAAAACTTCCCAATTTCAACTCCGCACTCCTCTCCATTTTCATCATTTTTTAAATGCAGGGATTTCTACGGTAAATCGATTGAAAATATGCGGATTTTTGGATCCGCTGAATCGACGAGACTCCGTGGCAGCTAGTGATGGGAAATTCAAAACGGGCAAAATAAATGAATGAAAAAATAAAATAGAAAAAGGTCTATTAGGATTATCCATAATCGGGTTTCATGGCTCTATGGATCCATACAATTTTGGCATACGGCGTCGACGAATAAAAAAAAGGAAAATCGATAACAGGCATGAAAAAATGAAAGGGCTTTTATTTGACGTGCCATTGTCTGTACTTATCTATGGAGTGCGTCCTCGGTTGTACGAAACGTTCATATTTTTCAGAGTACTTTCCCCGCCTCTTGTCGATCTTTTGTGAAAATAAAACGCGAGCCTACGAAAAATGAGAGAATTTAGCAAATCCGCCAAGTCGAGAGGTCACTGTCCGTTCGATGTTTTCCCCAGCGTATCGAGTTTCAGGCTTCGGCAAAATTCAAGGGTCGAGTTTGAAAAAAACGACGAAGAAAGCACTCGATTGCAAGCAGAAGCTCGTAATTACCTGCTGCATCGACGAGGCACTGAACTTTTGCGATTACTGTCTTCCCGATCATCCAGTACTTGGCGAATTAATTGGGATAAATCTTCAGAGACCAATTACTGATCACGAGAGATTTTCTATGACTGCTCGGTCACCGTGTCTCGGAGGAAAGCAAAAACTTTGAAGCGACAGCGGGAGAAAAAAAAATTTGAAAAAATATGAAATCGGATAGAAAAAAAAATAATTTCGCGTTATCCCTAAACGCTCCAAGTTCCTCCAACTCGTTCCTGATATTTGGACGGAAAGGCTATTCAAAAATGGTTAGGAATCGTGAAAATGTGAGTTGGCCAAAGTGGAATGACTGCACGCCCCTCGAAATTGCGTTGGAGGTTTTCGCGTCGAGTGTGTTGCGGTTGCAGTTAATTTGCAAAACCAGCGCTAATTAGATTTCCTGCGGTTTATCGTGTTCTCCGGTAGTGGTCTTCGCGGAATAAACCCCGAGCCCTTTGGCCAGCTGTAGCGAGTAAAAGCGAAGAGAAACCTCGGCTGAGGGTAGACGCGAGAGCGAAAGGGAGACCGACTTAAAATCAGCAAAGAGTAATAAGGAAAAATGTACAAAAAAGAATGAAGCGAAAAGAAAAGATGCGAGGAAAATGCATGATTAAAAAAAAAAAAAAAGAAATCGTAGGCCAGGGCGGGCGGTCAGAAACCGCGCCAGACTTTACCTACTCTCGAGCAAACTACGAAGCTCAACGAGGCGTAGACGCTCGAAGCCAGTAACTTTTGTATAAGCTCGTACAACTGACTCCCCGTAATGCAACCTTCCGCTGTATTTCAGCTGCTGGACCAAAAGGCAGCCACTTATCGCCCATTTTCCTCCATAAAATTTCGCTCTCCACTCGCTCTCGCTCTCGAGTACTTTGTGCTCGTCGAAAAGAAAATAACTGACCGAGAGAACGAAGCGAAAAAGATTCCAGCCACAGAAAATCTCCTCCTCACATACGGGAAGTCCTCGAATTTGCGTTTAAAACCGAAATCATTGAAAACTCGTCCATAGTCCGGAGCTGAAGACTTTTCATTGATAATAATTCATAAAAAAAACATTTAAGACGATATTTCGCAACAGAATCTTTTGTAAATATTTACCGAATTTTTAATCATCGTCCTTGGCGACGAATTATAATAAAAAATAAAAAATTGAAAAATCTTTCGAGAATTTCGTTGCCCGGACGAGCGAAGATGATCTCCACGACTTTGACACCATTCGATCGACACCCTCTACATATTTATATCCCCCAGAGCTGTGAAGTATCCCTATCGACCGGCTCGCAATAATATCCTTGAGAGAGTAAAGAGTCAAGAGAGACCCTGGAAAAGCTCTCGAAGATTTTTTTTTCTGGGCCAAGTACCTTAATACAGTAGTTTTATGAAGCTCTTTGGGATACGAAACCTTCATTGGTTAAGTAACGAAACGCGGAGTTTCTCAGGTGGAAGGACTCGCTCTCGTAATACAATAATAAAAAAAAAAGTGGCAGAGATATCGCTGAGCGATCGTTAGTTCGAATTCTTGAGAAACTTTATTCGCTGCTTTAATTGCATGGATCAATAGTTTAAAAAAAATCTTCGAGGGTGGCTCGAGGTTTTTAAATTTAATGAAAAGCCCAAACGTCTCAACCTCCGGGTTTAAGGTCTACGTAATTATCGTCGCGGTGGCATCTACAGTTTCACATTTCCGGATTCTCTATGGTCGCGAGGAAACAAAGGAAAGTTGCTTTGTGCCTCGCCCCTCATTTCCCCAGCCCTGGTAGTCGATTAGCTCGGGCGACGGTGGAGCTGATGACCCGGAGCATGTTTATTGTATTTCCGGCAACCGCGAGCTGGCAATTAAAATTAACAAACGCCCGCTTTTATCTTTTATTTTCAGCAGTTGTTGGAGAAGCTGCGTTATGGTGGTTTATATGCCGGGGATCGCTGGGGTCCTCGTGTTCTACGCCGCTGTCCTCGGGGTCGGTGTCTGGGCTGCGACGAAGAAAAGGAAAAAAAATCGGAGCGGACAAGATGACATGATCCTTGCGAATCGGGGCCTGGGCCTCGTCCTTGGAGTCTTCACCCTCATTGGTGAGTTTTTTACGAAATTGTTATGGGGATTCAAAATTTGTGCAATTTGCGATTCGATTTTAATTCGACGAGGTCTGAGAAAAATTCCCAACCGAAGCAGAAAATCTTGTCATTTTTATTCGTGTCAATCGTTGACGTGATCATCGTCATCGAATTAAAATCTCTACTGTTTTATATAAGGAGACGCTCAAAATAGTTTGAAGAAGCTTAAGAGCAGGCTCGATGGAAGAAAACGTCTTGACATTTCTTTGTGTAAAGCGTACAGTAAAGTAGGATAATGTAATCGCGAGATACATCATCGATGAAGATTACGAAAAGAGGGGTTCGAGTGGAGTTTGACAATTTCGATCGTACCCACAAAATGTACTTGAGATTCACTCGTATAAATAATAAATAACAAGCAAAAGGATGCTCCACGCGAAGCCAGCTCATTATAACGGCTGCACAGGACGACAGGAGCTCCACATATCCTGGCCTGAGGAGGGATCCTGTGAGTTGAGCGAAAGTAGACGAAAGAGGGATTGAAGAATGAAAGAAAGTCTGAGGCGAAAGTTGCTGGCTTTGTCCCAAAATCCTCTGTCACGTGACGCGACATATTCACTCCATTCAAGCGCTTACAAAATACAGACTCGCTGAATTTCAACTCGAGCTGTCGAGGATCATTAGATTACGTAAATCTGAAGAGAAAAGTTCTCATGCAATTTGTTCTACGACGCCCCGATCGTAAGATATGAAAGGTTTAGTGACAGCTAATCCGCTGCGACGATAAGCAAGTGGGCGGAGCAAATGCGGAAAGTCGCGCTTCCCCCACTCGACGCTCTTGCTTGCGCGACGCACCGTATTGGCGGTCGGTAAACAAGGTGCATAACTAATAAACAATACATCGGAGAGAAAAACGCATGAGGACTTTTCGTTCCAAAATTTCACGATCTACTTCGGCTGTGAGTCTGATTTGAAATTTAGTAAAAATTGGTCCAAAGGCTGAAAAGAAATGATGTTTAATGAGGGCAAACTTGAGGCTGTGCGTTTGCAAAGCTGAATTCGCAAGAGCTTCGTAAACGAGTGTACGATGCAGTCAAAATTCATCCAGTGGAACAGAACGAGGAGAAAAGAATAGAAAAGATCGGGTGGAAAATAGTCGAATGAAAAGTTGAGGGATGCACGAATGTGCGGCTATAATTCGCAGAGCTTCCTCGAACCAGGTAGACGGTGAGAAAAAAAAATAGCAAAGAAGACAAAAGATGAATGAAAAGAAGAAGAAAATAAAAGAAAGTTGAGGCAACGAGAGCGAAGCTTTGGGGACGCTATAGATGGGCGACGTTCAACGCTCAGCTCCGTGGACACTTCCTCCCTAATTCACCTTAATTAGCGACGCGTCCGCGTACCTCTTAATTAAGGAAATAATCCCACAAAACAAAGTCTGTCTACATATCCTCCAGCCATTACTTTCCACCACCAAAATACGCGAATATTTATTCGCAAACGACAATAATTTTTAAATATCCAATTTTTTCCTCCACTCGGAATCTAATCCGTCGTTTTTTCAATTTGACGTCGCGGAAAAAAAAAAATAATTTCCCGAGGATTTCAGTCTCCCATCAAAATATTTTCCAGCATCTTACGCGAGCTTCTGAGTTTTCGAACTAAAACAAACATCGCAGCCGTGCAAATGAATTGTTTGTGTTTCGCTCCCGCGATCTTTCTTCGGCACGAGCATTGGCTTCTCTTTGTTTCATTCGGCACACTCGGGACGCGTAGGAAAGCGAGCTGCGAGCAAAACGACTATAGGCAGAGGCAGGAGAACGAGATCTATACTCGGGAGAGTTGCTGCGGTTTTTTCAACTGGCCATTACCTTAATGAACGCGCTCGTGAATACCATCGCCCTCCCTGGTACTCGTCATCCCTGGAGAGCACATCCTCCTCCGACGTTGTTGCAGTCAACGGACCAAAAGACTCGACGTGTATGTCTTGGTGAACGCTGCTCCTTCATCAACGGTTGCTTTACGATCCAGCTGATAATCGTGTTATAATAATAACTATTTCACATCGATACGCAGCCTCAGAACATGCTCACGCCTTTCGAAACGACCCCCATGTCTTTCGTATTCATCTCCCGAACTCGTTTTCCCTTTCTCGACGATTTTCTCCATCAAATGAGGACCGAATCGGACTTTATCATACACCGTTCTCTTCGTTATGAAAAAACGAAGAAAATCGTGTACCATGGAACTTTCATATTGCTCTTGGGGACCATTTTATCCTGAAGAGAAGATTCAACTCTCTTCTGACCCAGTCATGGGGTTCGCGTTTGGAATAATAAATCGCGTCTGGGGTTGGTCGTCGTCGAAATTGTTGAGTCTCCGAAAAAAAACTTGGGAAGACGGAACTGAGCAAAAATGTTGTTAAAATTCAATTTTTTTTGGAAGCTCCACGATTTTAAAAACTCTTCAGACATTTTATCGCTTCGGCTGTTCGTATCGGAAGAGCCACGACGTACAAATAATAAAATAATAATGCAACGGTTAAATGTAAATTCACGAATAGACGTTCATTGTTTACAGCGACATGGGTTGGCGGAGGATTCGTGAATGGGACTGCGGAAGCGATGTACATCAAAGGCTTGGCCTGGTGCCAAGTTCCCATAGGTTACAGCCTCTCTCTGCTCTTCGGTATGTCGGCCAAAACCCTTTCAAATTCAATGCATATTTATTTTTAATCTCGAAACGATTTTCCACCGAGACCAATGGGAAATTACGCTGGACCTGCTTTCGAGTTTTTTTTCGACAATTAATAGGAATTAATAATCGAATTATTAATCGAATTATCAATCGAATTATTAATCAAATTATTAATCGAATGATTAATCGAATTATTAATCGAATTATTAATCGAATTAATAATCAAATTATTAATCGAATTATTAATCGAATTAATAATCGAATTATTAATCAAATTATCAATCGAATTAATAATCGAATTAATAATCGAATTATTAGTCGAATTATTAATCGAATGATTTATCGAATTATTAATCGAATTAATAATCGAATTATTAATCGAATTAATAATCGAATTATTAATTGAATTGATAATCGAATTAATAATCGAATTATTAATCGAATTAATAATCGAATTATTAATCGAATTAATAATCGAATTATTAATCGAATTAATAATTAATTCGGCAATTAACAGGAGCAATGTTGTTCGCGAAACCAATGAGAAAAGCCGAGTACGTGACGATGTTAGATCCGTTCCAGCAACGCTATGGCGCGAGGGTTGGTGGACTACTCTTTCTTCCTGCTCTCCTAGGCGATATTTTCTGGTGCAGCTCGGTACTCAAAGCTCTTGGAAATTCTTTGTCCATCGTCGCTGGTCTCGATCCCAACATTAGCGTATGTGCATCCGCCGTCTTCGTCGCCATGTAAGTTTCTCATTATTTCCTACCTCCAGAAAAAAATCCAGTCAAATTTTCAAGAGGCTACGGAGAACCAGAAAAAAGATATATTCGCATTGCGGTAATTTCATGAATTTTACATTCCATTTCAAACATTTCATTGCATTTTAAAAAGGCTCGTTGGAAAATTGCAAGGAAAAACGAAAGAAACGCGACTCCAATTGCAAACTAAATAACTCGAATTCTAAACGTCAGAATTTTTACTTCACAGGAAAAAACCAGTTTTGGTGCCAAGAACGTGTTTTGAAAAACTATCGATGCGAATGTCTTTTTTTTTGGTGCTCTGTAGCCTCTTGTCTAATAATAATCAACTACTGTAGCAAATTTCATTAAACTCTGAAAGCTAAAAGCGACAGAAGCAAAAAATGAAAAGTTTATCCAAAAGTTAGGATTGGGGATCGTGGTCGATTTTTTTGGATACGAAAGTTTTTTCCAAATTTGTTCCAACATTTTATTCCCGATCTAATGGTAAAAAAAAACGGTGAGGCCATTTTTGAACTTTTATTTTATCCAACGTTTCGCGATGTAGTAGAATTTTTTTTTTACGCGTCTCGATCTATTCACATCGTCGTCGCGGATGTATAATCATTAAATTTCTTCAAAGTGGGATTCTCCTGCACGAGGAAAGCCACAAAAAGAATTGCGTGAGTTGACTATCCGAATGGTGATCCTTGAAGAATTCTTCTTTTTGGGGGGTTGTTTTTTTTCAACGTAGCATGAGACTCGACTCTTGAGAATGAATCCAGGGCGATAACGATGGCCGAAAAGATCAGAGGATTTTGCTCGTCTGGTAGAGCTCGCGCGACGAGGAGAACTCTTTGATCGTTCCACGTCGACCTCGTATATAATCCAATAGACGACGCAAAATCCTCACCCCTTCAAAGCTCGCAAAAAAAAAAAACACAAGTTTTTTCGCATAGTGTAAAATATTGGAAAGCCACCCCGAGAGAGCTCGACAGCTCGGAAGTATTGATTATTTTTATTTCTTGGAGAATAGACTCCGAAGACTCGAGAAATTTATTTATCAATATTTCGAGACTAAAATATCTCGTTGATTTTTTCGTAGATACACAGTCGTCGGAGGACTTTATTCCGTCGCTTGTACCGACGCTTTGCAATTGGCATGTATAGTCTTTGGACTAGCCGTCGCAACGCCCTACGCCATTCTCAACCCTGCAGTCTCCTTGGATAAACAAATTATGAAAAAGGATGGTTGGTTGGGTGAGATCAAGAACGCTGATCTTGCCATGTGGCTGGACAGCATGCTGCTCCTCATATTTGGCGGAATCCCTTGGCAGGTACTGATCAAATTTAGTCCTTCGGGGTCACACGTTCTGAAAAAATAACGCGCTGGTCACCGGGGGTCGTAATAACCCCAGGCACGTTTAAACGATTGCCGCACGTTGCCAATATCGTTCCGAATAACTCATCAAAATTCAGGCTGTTAGTTTGAACTTTCCGGAAAGAGAATATCATGGCAAAATTTTTTTATCGATTTTTCAAAATTACGAAAAAAAACATCAGCAAAAAGGCAACGAGTAAAAAAAAAATTTCTTCAAGCAATCCCGAAGCACCGTGCCGTCTTGGGCGCCCGTAACTTGAAGTAATTCTAACTTCAAGTTACCCTCGGGGTCATTTTGACCCCGGCTGACCCCGAAGGTTTCAGCAAATGAGTTTTTTAATTAGAGTTTCTGCACTTTGACGACCTGTAACTCCGAATGCATAAATTTTCTTCACCGTCCATTGACAGGGTTATTTCCAACGAATACTCAGCATCAAAAGCACCGCGGTCGTGAGAACCTTGTCAATTGCTTCAATGTTTGGCTGCCTGGCCATTGCCGTGCCCTCCGCAATGATCGGAGTAGTTGCGAGAGCCACGGACTGGTCAATGGTCGAAGGTTTCAATAAAACTGTTCTGTCACCGGATGGCAGTGCCATTTTGCCAATCGTGTTGCGCTACTTGACGCCTCAATGGGTTGGATTCTTGGGTGAGCAACACATTTATCAGCTTTTTTGTACCTCGAGATTTTCAGGCTTTCCTAACGCCGAATTTCAATCTTTAAATACTTCGGGAACGACGTGTCGGTGAACGACGGTTTTCTGAATGTTTGACAACAAAATAAACTCGTAACTCGCTTTTTTTAAAACCATTTCCGGTAGAACTCGTCCGATCCCATTTTCATGAGATGTCGCTCACATTTTACGACTTGTTGCACTCGGATTACGAGACTTTGGCGACAGTGAACTAATCCTATCAAATATTAAGGAGAATTAATCTTTGCTCCAGGTCTTGGATCAATATCAGCAGCAGTCATGTCGTCAGCAGACTCTAGCATCCTTGCGAGCAGTTCCATGTTCTCGAGAAACATCTACAGACTTGCCATAAGACCAAAAGTATAGAATTTCATTTATCGTCAATGTGAGATTATTGTTTCTCTGCGTTCCAGTTTTTATCGATGAATCGTTATATTTTTTCATTTTATTTCGTAGGCTTCGGAAAAAGAACTTGACTGGATTCTCAGAATTTCTGTCCTCATTGTCTCACTTCTGTCTGCCGGAGTTGCACTCACCGTGGGAAGTGTTTATTATTTATCGTGAGTAATCGAGCGTCTTGCTGAGCCAGAGAATCAACGAGCTCTAGGGATTGTTTCGTATTTATAGGCATTTGTCTTCGGACCTCGTCTACGTGGTCCTCTTTCCACAACTTTTGGCAGTCGTTCATTGGCCTTCCATGGTCGATACCTACGGATGTTTGGCTGGATACTTCGTCGCTGTAGTTTTACGCATTTCCGGTAAGATTGATTGTAGGCAGTGAAGCTGCAAGAGATTCTATGAATTGGTCGATCAATTTGGTAACTTGTGTTTAAAGGTGGCGAACGAGGACTGGGCATTCCAGCTTTCATCCACTTTCCTTATTACGACATTGAGACCCAAACACAAAAGTCCCCCTTCCGAACGACCGTTATGATGACTGCCCTATTCACACAATTGATTGTGAGCTCATTGACGAGAAATCTTCTTGGAAAAGGCTACTGTCCACGCTGCTGTGATCCTTTGGGTGTTTATTCTCCTGGCAAGACAAAAGAACAGTTGGGCGTTGTGCAGAGCAGTTCCGGGGCAGCCTTGATCGACGCCACGTTAAATGTAAGAGCCGATGAAGTTTTTCTTGCCTCTCGTAGATTAAACGAGGAGTAGGAGAGTCGGAATGATTTAATCGGTTCGTATGTGATGAACAGGAAACCAGCACGTGCCACGGATCGAGTGGAACGCCGGATGAGGATTCGGTCGATCATTGCAGCCGGGGAAGCGAAGGGCCTGAGCATTACCAAGGAATCGAGGATCACAATGAAGTTGGCTTCAGAAGTGTGAATGGCAGCGCCGTCCACAAAGCGAATCGGAGTCTCCAGAATCTCCAAAATCTTCAAAGCAGCATGTACACTCCAGGACGTACACGTCCAAACATTCCAATGACGCCGAGCATTCATTCGGACGGCCAGATACTCGGCGTGAGAAATCTCCAGAATTCGACGACTGGTCCAGCCCACGTTCCAAACGAGATTAACGGCACTCACGTCCCGCTACGGATCGTTAATCCAACCGCGACGCCTGGAACTGTTTCTCTCATGGGTACCCCTTCGTATGGCAAACTCACCAACTTTGAAAAAATTCGGGACATCGATAGAATCGTTGATAGGAGCTCCTTGGAACTTAACTTGAATCTCAATAATCAAGAGACCCCTGGGATCGTCAAGAAGAACGTTATGGGGGTGAAGCTGATTGGAATGGAAGGTGGAACTCTTAGGAGACCTTCTTTGCAGGTAAATCAGCTGAAGGACTTTCGCCACATTTGCCAGGTCGACGGACGTTGTTAATGCAAAGTTACTTTGTCTCAGGGAACCTTTTCACCCACTCCATCGGTGGAGCTAGTCAACATAATGGACAGAAGGCAAAGCGGAGGATCTTACGGTCCTAGTTCTTTGTCCCCGGTGCCAGGTGTTGAAGCCTGCAAGACACATGGTACAGCCATCGGAGGACAAGCTGGCACCGAGAACTGCAGAATCAAACGCGGCATAGTCAGGCATCACAGGTAAAAAGCGACAAACGGGTAAAGTAGAAATCTCCCGAGATCGTTGGGTAACTTGCCCGAAGAGACTAACACTTATCGAATCATTTTCCATCTGCAGCTTCAACGACACAGGCGACCGAGCTTTGACAACCCTAGCGAGACAACCAAACTACCCCTCAATGCCTCTGCGCCCTGAAGATTGCCGGCTGACGCTAATGAAGAAAGACAAAAAATCCAACGGCGTCATAGCCCGCCATTCATCCGTGGCAGACGAGAAAGGACTCTGCGGTCGTGGACTGGTGCTCAGTCCAACTTACAGCATGTACGGGTCAGCGGTAAAGAACAGTAATTACTTTGTTGCCGATGACGAAGCTGTAAGTCGATTTTAAACGCGCGAGAAACGGCTCATCCTTGTAAAAACAAATTATTATCTTTTTTGAAGCGTCTGCTATATTGCTCAACTCTTAGATCTTACACTTGACGTTTCGTTCTTACGTATACCTCTTTCTTTTGGAATTTCATCAAAGCGATGAAAGCCACGTTTCGATGTATCGAAAATCCAACTCTCGATGTAAATAGAATCAAAACAAAGTGATGGATGCAGTATATGATTGTACCTCTTAATACTCCGCTACATTAGACACACGCACATCCATTGAGATACAGGCAACTCCATCAAAAATGGTCATCCCCATGAACTCAAATTCGCCATCAAATGTAATTGAGCGTGCTGCCAGAATGATCAGAGACGGAACAACATCATGAGGACCTTTTTTGTAGGAAATTTTATGCGCTACAAAATTGGTCTCATGCATTTTTTCTGTATCTCTAACCGTTTTCCTGGATTACGCGGTTTTCTGATGCATCACGTGTCGTTCGAATCATTTAGCAAAGTCTAGACGTAATTTTTAAGAAATGTCACGTTGCTGCTTGTATGCTCCAAGTTTGGTTCGTAAGGAACAACCATCTTTGAGGGGAGGCCCCGTATAATGGAAATATAGAATCTAAGGTCTAAGGAACGTTTGTAACGATAATTAAAACTTTACCAATATTTGTACCAAACGTGGTCAGCCAATGCTCATAGATCACACGGTATCAGAGTTGTGAAGTCAAAATAACGCATCAATGTTAAATCCAAACAACTTTCCGGAAGATCCCACCGTTCTCCAGTTTTGCCCAGCGATTCTAAAGTTTATTTTTGCCCTCGGTAGATTTTTTACACGAAAGATATCTCAACGACCGAACATTGATGCGTTTTTCTGATTCTCTTGAGGCCAGAGTCGTGCAGAATTTATGGCGTTGCGTACAAAAATGTGCAAAACCATAATTTCATTAAGATACGATACTATTTTTGCACTGATAGCTCGTTAGCGATAAAACATACTCCTCGTAATTGTTCATGTAAGGAACAATTTGTGCAACAATATTGTAACGTTTGTGGATAATCTCTGCATCGTTCTAACGTATAGGTGTAATAGAAGCCCTGCTCAATAATGTATTTGTACGCGAGAACAAGTCTCGATAGATATTCGATGTTTATTCCACTTTGTAGAGATCGTTAAACTTGAAGCCGATTTTCCGATCTGACAAAGCAAGACCAATTTTACGTGACGTTTGCAATTTTTATAACTTTTCCAACCAAATTTTCTAATCGATCGAAGAACAGTTTGATATCGAACAAAATTCCTGATCCCCAGATTTTAAATACCTGGACCAAACTCACGTTTTCATAATTATAGCGATAATCGTATTGTTGTGAGATATTTCCATCAATTTTATATTCTCCACTTACCAAACTACGCTATTTCGTCTCAAATTACCTTTCATTTTCGATGCGATAAGCGTTGCATTTGTTTCTTACCTGTTTCAAAAATATTGAACATCTGTGACCTGTGCCAGTATTATTAGCTCGTAAGGAGGACTATCGCAAAGCGTCGGCGTTGAAATAATGCAATTTCGATGTCGACGATGATGTCCTCATTTTAAAACTTAGGCTCCGAGTTTAAAATAGAATTAACTTAGCACTAAATATTTCTAAGTGTAAAAAGCAATTTGCCGAGTGCGAATAATTGAAGACGAAGAAATAGTTGTTTAAAGTGAAAAATTTTGTGATTTTTCGCTGATAAGAAAAAAAAGAAAATCTACTGTTTTCCGAACCACCAAAAAACGATCATTTTTCGTTGAGTAAAAACCAAAGAAAAATCTTGATCCGTCGATGCTGTAATCTATTAGTTTGTCACGAAAAAAAAACATCTCGTAAGCAATGTAAATATAAGTATTGTTCGAGCGTGATTAAAAAGGTCCTAATCACGGATTAGGCAATGCAAATTAGTTGATAAATAGAATTAACGATAGTTGCGATAGAATGAATTTTATTTTCTCTTTTGACACAATCCTCGATATTGTGTTATGTGAATTACGTGCCAAAGTCTAGGATTATCGACAAAATATTGTATATCTTATAATAATTAATTCGTGTAAGTTCGCGTAGAAACAAATATCGCTAAAAGTTAACGGAAGCGACGTGTTTTATTATTAAGGAATTTCATGACAATTTTCAGGTGGAATTTGCATCTTTTGATAAAATATGCAAAGTACATCTTTTCGATTGACAATTAATGGTCCCAATTAATGAAGCTGACGATATGGTATTGCTGCTGCTAGGTGTAAGTGACGCTAATTAATCGACAAGGCAGCACTACAACTCTACGACGAATACCGACATTCTTACATACCCCACTCCTCTATAAACACTTCTCTTTTTTAAACTCGACAACAAGAGACTACCGCGTCTGCAGATCCCTAAAAATCTCCTTCGGAAATAATTATATTTTGTTAATTATTGGAAAAAACTTATCGAAGCATGTAAATTTACGTTTACACAAATTTGTACGTCGTCAGAATTGAATTTCGAGAGTTTTTTTCTGGAAAAACAGTGGAACCTCTGTTATCGTAATCTTCTCCATTCTACACCCTCCAATGAATTCTTCCTTGCAATCAGACTGATGATACATAGAATTGTAGTGTTGCCATCGGCGAACCAATTTGTTGCATCAGAAATCAAAGATATCCTGGAGATCCTGACTCCAGATTAGCCCTCCAGCCTTCTATCGAACTTTGCGCCACAACGTTGCAGGAAACTAAAAACGACCCCTTTCCCCTTACTGCCATCTTCGTGAAAACGTGTACTTGCCACACTGGGGTACCATTTTACCCCAGCGACAAAAAATCGTTAAAAATGTAAATTATCGATTAATTTCATGCGCAAATTTTGTTGTCAAAAAAAATAGAATTTGGATGTATCTCACGAGGCGTCAAAGTTTACGATTACTCGCCACACTTCTGTAAAACCACGTACGCCTGGGGAACCAGAGTGGCAAGTAAAGTCTAAAAACTTTTATCTCAGACGACCATTGAACAGCAGTTGCAAAGTTAATATCTTAGTTTTAAGGGCGAAGGCTTCTTCATAACGAGACAGACAATCTTAGCGAAAGCCAAACATATGTGAATACTGTATCATAAACAAACTCATGAATCAGAATCTTGACTAGTTTTTTTAGAGTCCACTTACGTTATGTATCGATCGCACCACCTTAATTGTATAATTATTCAAGAAAAGGCAGCATCCGTAACTTCTGGAAACAGCTCGTAGCTTAGGAATGATAACAATATGAAGCCACCATGTTCAGCAATAGTTTACAATGATGCTACGATGGAGAACATAAATTTGTAAGAATAAATCATGTTTCAAAGCGCCAAATTAAAGTGGCTCAATGTTTATTTCATTTCTTTCGTCCTTCCCTCAATTATCGATTGAATTAACGAAATCCTCGAGTGCAGGCGACGTATACAGTTTGAGAATTAATTCTGCACCATTCAATACAACCCCATGGTACCATAAGGATCGGGTCTGGGTGGAAAAGCTAAAAAGTACGAAGACTCGAAGGAATACTGTAAAATATCGTTTTATTCGTGGGTTCTGGTCTTACAAAAGTAACACTTGCCACACAGTGCATTCGTTACTACGGTGAACCTTCGACCCAGCCTGTCTAATACTTATCCATACAATTTCGCATCAACTTATAATCCGTACACATATATACACGTACGTTTACATGTAAATCATTACTGAAGCTCTAGTTTAACTTCGATAAGCATCAGTGACGGAGAATTTTTAACTTCATACCTAGAACAGTTGTGCCAAGATCTATTTCAACGAGTTTAAGTTTTCTGATCAATACGAAATCAGTACGAAATTGGCAGCGCAAAAAGAGCGTGCTCCGGTGAAATTAAGGGACTTGGTTTCAGCATTTGTTGCAGTGATGAGCAAAAGTTACAAATAAGTGTCGGAACTGTGGTAACTATCGAGTTTCTCATCAGGAAAAACTTCGCCATGCAAGTTCGTTAATTTTGCCCTTATTTTATTCATTTATTTATTTATTTATTTATTCTTCACGAGAAACCCTTTCTTTTGGTTTGCTAGTCTCATACACTGCAGCGATTGTTCGTCGATGGTTTTTTTTAGTTAGCTTCTTCGCAAAGATCGCATGAAATTATATATATCGCATTTTACATTAACAATTGTACGATAGTCAACGAGTTTTTTTAACAAATAGCCCGCGCACTCGAAACATCATTTTGTTTCTTTCATTCGTGTCAACAGTGCAGTCGAAATCACAATGATTTCATCGGCATTTTTATCACACAGGCAGTCACGGTAAAAAAAAATAATAGAGATTCATTTCAACATCCAGCGAACGTTGACGCTCTGGCAATAGAATAACACATGGAGCTTAAATAAACTGTTACTTTAACTACAACTTATTCTCTAGTTTTCCGTTGGAATGGAGGAAACAATAATTTATATCTCCACGTTCTGTTACAACTTTCTCTAGCTTGTTTACTGATTGGAGTATAAATTAATAGTAATTTTTTCGTATTAATTTGAAAAAAATGACGCAGCTTCGAGCACATTAGAAACGGACACGAGGTGGCACTGAGGATCAACAATTTTTGCCATAGGTATTACGGTTGCTGGACGTGGAAACGCGACATTGTTCCAGATGGTGCCTGAGGGTGAGGAAATTGGAGAAAACACGTTGACAGGATGGGCAAGAGTGGGTATGGATGGAGTCAACGTGCTCGCGGAATTGTTCTTCCGTGTCAAAAAGGGCCGAAGTGTTTGGACACTGGGTACAAAGGTAACCGTTTTGTGAGATATTGCTTTGATCAAGGGAATTGAAATCCGTGATACCGTGTACGAGTATCGCGTGATTACGCAACGGTGGATAACTTTTGTACATTGCTGCCTTGCATATTCTACAACGAAAAACGAGTTGGCTGTTGTACAGCGGGTTCGGGGGGAGGTTGTCCGAGTTCAAGGAAGCTTGACACAGAACCGTCTGATTAGAATTCATTTCACTTTGAAATGGTGTCACTACGACAGGCCCTTGGGCTGTATCCTTAACCGTCCAATCGCGAATGGGCTGATTATTCGTCGCTGTATTCACATCTACTGCAGTGTTTTTCGGCAAAGTCTGTTTTCCGTTTCGTCTCACGGATGACGATGTAATGGGATCTACCGATGGGGTCGTGCCTCTCACAGCCGGTGATTGTTGCCACGGGAATGAAAAATGTTTCGTCATGTGATCTTTGATGGCCTCCAAGCTCGAAGTTTGAAACGAGCGGCATATGGAACACAGGTACTTGCTGCTTTCGTTTGAATTTGCGATCGTCGGAGCATTTCTTGCCAGGGAAGTTGGAAGAGGATTACTGGAAGGCACCCGCTGCGCAGCGGTTGCATGTTGATGTTTTTTGGTATGTGTCGTTGGCAGACTAACCATTGGAGGTAAAGTATGATAACCTAATGACGGAGTGCGTGTTTCAGGAAGCCCTTGATTCGATTCCTGAATCCTCAGTGAACCACCTGACAACAGGGGTGATTGATGAGCGGTTGATTGAAGCCTTTCGGCAGCAATAGCAGAAACTGGTGTCATTCTGACGTCGGAGCATGGTAATTGATGAGTGGTTGATTGAACCCTTTCGGCAGCAATAGCAGCAACTGGTGTAATTGTAATGTCGGAGCGTGGTGTCTGCGATACCAGAGCGCGTCTCAGTGCCGATGGTGGTTCGTTCGACAGCGGGGCGTGCTGCGGTGGTTGGTTTGGTTCAGGAGTGATGGGTCGTTCAGAAGGGTCTGGGAGAACGAGAGCTGCCGCTATGCCACGGGGGTATTGATGATTTCTGCCCCCAATCGAGCCGCCACACATTGGCATGCGGCGATGTTCGTCCAGCAGTTTTTCGGATTCAAAAGAGCTGCTGCAAACGCCGCACGTGTAATATCTTGCAGCCTGCAATTCCGACAAATCTTTTACTCGCAGGAAACCTTGTTTTTTCGGTCCTGTCGAGGTAGCGATGTCGCGGTTCGCTAATGACGAACGCAGCCAATTCCATCTTTCTTCTTCGAACGACACCTCAGATGACTTCAATGCTGCTCTAATCATTTTCGAACGTCGAGGAGATCCGGACTTGTTGACTACCGAATTCGAACCAGTTTCTGAACCAGAACCACTTTCGGAAGTTGTTTGCGCCTTGTCGGCCGGAAGACGGTTTCCAGCAGTGAGTGCCATCGTCGATAACTTCTTGAGCGATTCATCATCGATAGAGTTTCCACTTTTCTGTAAATTGGCGGTGGGATTCACTTCTCCTGTGCTCTCCTCGTTTTCACATTCTTCAGTGTCGTCATGCAATTCTATGATTTCCGGTACGATGAAGATGTCGCTTTTTCTTCCACGACTTTTCTTAGTCACGTGCTCGAGCGTCGTTTCTTGGGGCGTTGCTATCGAACTGGGTTCAATGTTCCCTCTGGAATCAGTGCCTTCTGACGGTACTACTTCATTGTTTTGTCTGGCACTTGATCCAGTCAAAAGCGGCGCTACATCGGAGCTCTTCCTTCGCGCTATTTCAATGTTTTCAACAATCGTTGGTCCTTCCAATGGTGTTGGCGTGGATTCGCCCAAAGACGCCGTTGATTCGGAGATTATTAAAGTGGCTTCGTCCGTTCCAACGAGATCGTTCGAATCGCAGCTTTGTGCTTGTGCTAATTCATTATTTTCAGCAACAGATCGCGTCAAAACCGTCTGCGGTTTTTTGGCTGAATCCATTGCGCTCGTTCTGCTTAACGTCATTGTCATGTTTCCTGGAGATGCTCCGTTGGGCAGCAGTATACGATACGACTCGGTGTGAGTATTGTGCCCTGTACTGTCCTTTGATCTCTCCACCGAGTCGCTGATGACCAAGGACGCAGACAGGTTGCTGGCGGATGTTTCTGAGAGCATGAAGTCCACGCAAGGATCTTCCAGGGCTCGTGTCTTTGTCCTCCGATTTCCATTGACATCGCTCGCTAGCGGAGAGGGATCGGTCAGCGGGTTTTCTAGCACTGGGTCTTTGTTGATGTTGGGAACTTGGATGGATTCTGTGCTCGTAATGGACGGCACTGAAACTATCGATGCCTCGTTGCGAGTGAGAGCACTCTGGTTCGTGGGGATGTTTAGGGAAGCTGGAGAATCGCTGTTACTGTCAGCGTCGTCTATCGTAATGATCGGTGGTTCTTCTGAGACTTTACTCTTCTGAGTGGAAGTGACGTCATTGACATTGATTATCGACGCGCTCAGCAGCAATGGATCTTGCACGTTCGTATTCTTGTCTATCGACGAAGTTACGGCGGTAGTTTTACGGAAGGAGGAGAGTTTCTTGGTTTTGGCCAACTCCGCGCCCCTCTTATGCAGTACATCGGTTCGCCAATGCTTCTCGATCGCACTAACCGACGCCGCGAAAGCGGAACACTTGTTACATTTGAAAGGCAACCCCAAAGGCTCTCCCGATATGGTCGTTGGGACGAAGAAAAATCGATCCTCGTGTATATTCTTACTGTGCATGTTCAACCAATAATCATTGATGAACGTCAATTTACACACGTCACAGAACATCTTCGTTTTTATGAGATTTTGCTTTTCGACAGAATTCAAAGTCTGCTGAGGGGCGCGTCCATTCTGTTTGGTGCTGACGTTGTTCTGAACGATCACCGGTGCTCGTACAGGTTGAGGAATGTGACGAGCGGCGCCTCCAACATTCGCCGGCGCCTTCGATAGCTGTTTACTACAGAGCGCGCTTTGTTGGTGTTGCTCGAGATCGCGCCGCGTGGAAAAAGGTTCTTTACAAGTGGCACAAACGTGCTCTGCGACGAAGATGTAATTCTCGTCGGACCTCGCGCCAATAGGCAGTTTCTCAGTCCCATTTATTGTCTGGACCGAAAATTTAGGGAAATTGTACCGCCCTGCGACGAACATGGAATCTTTGGAATGACTGGTCCAGTGATTGTAGAATAACGCTCCGAATCCGACAAAAACAACGCGGCAGATATTGCAGACAAACCGGATCGTTCTTTCGGAGTTTTGATCGGCATGCAGCTCCAAATGCTGACGCATGTCTGCCCAGCTATTGAGAGTCGATTGACAATTGGCACAGAACAAACTTGGACATCTTTCTCTCGTTCGATTGATCGAACAGATTGTGCTCGTTCGATAATGAACTTCAAGACATTCCCGACGTCGAAATATCACATGACAATATTTACAAAGCAAAACCATTTCTATCTGGAGATCGGTCTTGTCCAGCGATGCTAGATCGGTATCCCTGTGACACAAACAAACTGCAGCCGGCCTGGAGGTCAACGAATCTTTGTTGAACGTGTTCGACGCAATTGCGTTTATATCAGACGCGATCATCGGTGTCTCGAGCGCACCGAGAGTCCGGTCAAGACTGTTATTGTTGGGGGGCGTGATGATTGCATCGCTAATCATTTGGTTATTTACAGTTTCGTCACTGCTCACCTGGTAGTCAGCTACTTTTCGTTGGGCCGCCTGCTCCGCTCGACTGTCCGCCATCGCTTTAGCTTTCGCGGCTCTGAACGCTTCTTGAAGCTCTTCCGGGCTGTGCTTGTACAAATGTTCCGAAAGGTCAGTTTTCGTGTCAAAGTTTGTGGAGCACACGTTGCAGGTGAGATTGTCCGATCGACAGCGAGGCATGCTTTTTTTCTTCGGTGGATTTTTCGCAGGCGCCGGCTTTTCCTTCTTTCCTTTGGATTTCGTTTCCGAGGTCGTAACTATCGAATTTTCAGGCTCAACCGTACGAATCTCTCGATGCTCTTTTGGCTCAACAGAATTTCGTCTTTCCAAGTTCTTTCCGGCAAAGCTACAACGATGGTTCGATAATTCTATCGACGTCTTGAACGTACAGCTGCAGGAAGTACAACGAAAACCGGAACTGCAAGTTCTGCTTGATATTTTGTGCTCCTCCAATCGGGCAGCATCTTTGAACAATTTATCGCACGTTATGCAACGGTGGGTCGACGAAATATTTTCCTCATCGACTCCTTGTTGTTCCTCACAATTCGAACGATTGTCAAGGCCAGCGGAATTCCTGGACGGGGTTTTGGCTCCTGGAGGACTTGTCATTGGTTCCCTTGTTTCTCCTTCAGCTTCCGGAGGAACAGACTCATCGACGGTGAGTTGGCCTTCGTCGTCTGATTCGTTCATGTCTTGACTGCCACTATCGGTTCTGCTCAAGGTCACGCCAGATCTCGCTTCTGTGCACGGTTCAGAAACTTTGCCATTGAGTTCCATGTGCTTGTTGCGAGGGCTCGTGCTTTTTTTTCGTTGATTCGGACTCTCGGGAACAGATTGCGGAATTTTGGGGTCCAGTGGCTCTCCAGGAGTGAGGAATTGGTCGCTGGATGCATTCCCCGGTTGGGAAGTGTCTAAATTGGGGCGAGAGAGCGACCGATCCCCATCAGCATCGTCGGTAACGACGCGATTGTGATCCTCGTGAGTTTCATCAACGAAATCGCTCGGAAAATCGAAATCGCCCGTTTCTCCGAATTCGAAGTTGCCAGCAGAGCATTGATTCTCCAAATCTTCGAGTCGCATCAATACCACCATGGCGTCTTTCATGGTGGCCAATTTTTTCCTCGCCAAAGAATTCTCAATATCGTCGTTTCTCTCAAATGGCAGCCTCCGGTTCGACGTCAAATTGAAATCGATAACTGCCGTAGAATCGAGCGATTCCTTGTCCTTTTCCATTTCTTCACTCTCGACAACCTCGTGGATGTTTTTTGTGCCCTCGGGCACACTTCGGATCCCGTTTTCTTTCACTCCCTCGGTTACTTTTTCGGCTTGATCCGAACGGCACGTTCCCTGGTTCATCTTTTCCTCAGACTCTCGATTCGAATCCACAGACTGTTCCTGGAGTTCGTTGGCCGCTGGGAAATTGAGCGAGTTGTCAGTTTCTCTGATTTTTTCGCTCCCAACAACGTCGTGAACGTTTTCCGCTTCGTTGTTGACAACTTGATCCTCGTCTTCGCTACTTTTCTCATTTGCTTCGTCCGCTTCGTCCGAACTGCCGCTGTCGGATATTCGATAAAAAAATCTCCGTTTGTTTCGTCGATGGAACGTTTCCCTGGAATTGAGCGAGTCCTCGTGACTCGAGAGATCGTTCGCTGCTCGCGATTTACTGCGAGTTATCGGAAGCGATATGGGCTCCTCGCAGCTCGAGGCATCCGATCGCGAATAACTGGACCTTCGACTTTTTCGCGTCGATCGGGAGGAGGACGTCTTCGATTGGATTCGTCCGGACTTGGCGCTGAGAGAAGAAATCTCGGATTTTCCATCGTCCGTCGTACTGCAGCTTGGCAGCCTTTGTCGCCGACGGCCTATCGTTTGTTTTGCGCGAGATTTCGATCTGTTTGGTGATGGAGTTTTGACACTCCGACGCGACGATTTCTCATTCGCGTCTAGATCCTCGTCGCTTTTCTTTTCTCGATTTGTTTTTCTCATGCCAGACTTTTTTCTTCGTCGTGCTGCTAAAAATTGGATTATCTCGTCGTCGTCCTCGTCGGAACCGTCCTCGGTACTGGAGCACATCACTATGTCCGAGTTTTTACGAGAATCTAAGGGACGAGGGTCCCCCGAGGCCGGCATTCTCTCCGATACATTTCCAGCGATCCCGACGTCCTCGAACTCTTTTTCATTTTCCTTTTCTAACTGGTTCGTAGACGATGTAGAGATCGATACAGTTTCTCTCAAGTTCGTAGCGACTTCATCCAGCTGAGAAAGATCCACTCTGTTTTTCCATTTCTCGACCAGTGGGCTCCGGGAATCGTCGAGCCGGTTAACAACGACGACAACTTCGTGAATCGGTCGAATTTTCTTTTCCGAACTCTCCGAAAGCGACAACGCAGACCTTGGTTTCTTGGAATCCTGCGACGAACCGCTCTCCGAGAACGAAGAGTTTTTTCTCTTTCTAGCGAGCTTGCTCGGCGATCGACTCCTTTCTTTTTCCTGTTGCCGCAAAAATGAACGATTCTCATTGCAATTCTCCGCAGATAACCGAGTCATGCTGTTCGCATGTTTTTCTACTGTAAGTCCCGAGTTTCTCTCTCCTCCGTTCCAGTGCCTGTTCGGCATCTCAGATTCTTCAGGCTTTGGAAATCCATCGACTCTCGGAGCTGCCGTGTTGATCAAACCTCTGTCCGATATTTTACATTCCTGAGCCTCCGACAATTTCACTTCGCGAGCCGGAGATGTGGACTGTTCCTTTTCCGAACTCTCTCTTAGCGCCGTGCCTTCATTTTCTTCTCCCCTGGGCTCTTGGACGCCGGAGGAAGATCCTCTTGGCGAAGGTTCCGTCGGATTCGAGCCGAATCGGCTTCCCTCGGAAGTTGCTGGTTCCCCGGAATGATTTTCATCATCGCTCGCACGTCCTTCTGGGGATTGTCCATTTTCCGAGGCTTCTCTTCCGCTCTTCCCATTCCTCGAGCGTCTTTTACGGTAATATCCGTTTTTCCAAGTGTGTCTTTTCTTCGCTGGCTTCTTTGCTGGCTCTGCTTTTTTCTTTACCAGCGATTCTGGTAACCGAGTCAGATACACGGACAACGGCCTGCAGAGAAGTAACAATTCGTCCGATCGAGTTTTCCCCTCAGCGCCGTTCAACGCCATCTCATCTTTGTCGTCTCCCTTAACCGGCAGCTTGGGATCGTCTCTTTTCGTCGGCCGCATGACTCTCTCCGTAGGGCTTTCTTGCCAATTGGATGTTTTTTGCCGCAACGGCGATTTCGCCGACTTTTTGTTCTGCATGGCAAACCAGCTGATTTTTTTTCAACAACCCCGGCTTTTTAACTGAATTTCTGCATTTAATCCATTCTTTGGCAACTCACCCATCGAGTCAGCCTGCAAAATGTATTATCGTCACAGAAAAATCAATTTTATACGACGTTGAAGTTTGCATAGATGAAACGCAACGAAATTCTTGCTTTTGAGCGGCAAAGCTCGTTGTTAAAATGCAGAATTTCATTACGACGATGAAACGATCGATTTTTTCGACCCGAAAAGTATATCCGCGCCAAAGAATTTCTAGGATTTCAAAAACTGAACAAATCGTCAATAAAAAATTGTATTTTTCGTTGCATTCGATCTTTGCCAACTTCAGCTTCGTTACAATCTTTTCCCCGAACAATAACGTCTTTTTAAACGTCGAAAACGTCGCTACGATACTTTGAGGACATAGTTATTGTTGACAAAGAAAAATCAAGGCAAAATTCGATCGTACGGAGACTGCACAATGCATAACCTATCGACACTGCTACAAAGTAATACAACGTATTCGAAAAAACGTTGCGATACTTATTTTCCAGTGAAAATGAAAATAAATGTTTATAAAACCGGAGAATTATTGTATTTCCAATTTGGGATCGAAACCGAGGTGAAAAAGTTCGAATTTCTGCGACAGGATCGAAAGCAATTTTCAAAAATTTTGAGTTGAAAGAATCGCGTGATTTTTACGAGAAAGATTTATTGGGAAATGGTCAAATTTCTCAAATTTTGCTCCTTGCGAAGTATCAGAAAAGATCGAACAATAAACTCGGCGTTCCGGCAAAAATAAAAGTTTCAACTAACCTCCAAATTTTCGAGCGTTCGACAAACTGACACATCGAGTTACGCAGGCAAACATTCCTTGCCGGTACTTGTCCTGAACGAATCGATTGACAAATTTGTTGCAACGAAGAACCACGAGCACAAATGAAATAAAAGTTTTAGCTAATTTCCGGTCTTTCCATTATTTTCCCACGTAAAACATCACTGCAGAGTAGGCATATGATTTATCGGAGAAAGTGCACAAACACGCGAAACTGTTTTTTTGTCCGATTTGCTTTTTTTTCACAAGTTACGCCACTGCGAGCGTACTCACGATTTACAACTTATTTCGGGGTTTTAGCCGAGTCGTAGCCAAGCAGAATACCATGAGATGCATTGTCACACGTCGTTTTATTTTTTTCTTTATACGAGCACTGTCCTTCCACTCGAACGATGTAGAATACCCGTTGAATTTACGTTTGAATGTATATTTTCATTGTTACATATACATATTGGTCATGAGCGTTACAGCAGAGCGTTACAGCAGAGAGCGAAAGTGTTGGAGAAAAGGGTTGAGAAAAAGCAAAAGTGAAGTTGTTGCCGTGGAATTATGCTCGAGCTCGAACTTTAACAAAGATTTTTTCTAATCGCTTGCTCATGTATCATCGCAAAAGTAATACGCATGTTAATAATATCGACGGTGGAAGCGAACAACACAACCCCAATGTTTCGTCACGATTGGTTGTTTTGTTCATGCGATTAAATGCGTCTCCGCGAGTAGCCAATAGAAAAAATAAAAGATGGCGGCCTCGAGCTTCCTATTCGGTAAACTGCTCGCCGTGGCGTAACCTCATGATTTGCAATTTGCAATACACAGTCGCCCCCCACCCTCCAGCTGAGATAAAACCCGATTTGTTCGATATTACAAAAGTTTCCAAATGAACGACTCAAATAATAATAGAAAAAAATCAAACGTGTCTCTTCAGGCTCTGAAACTGGTGACGATGCGAATATGAAAGGAAAGGCTTCTCGGAATTTGAAACATTTTTATTTGATAGCAACTGTTTACTTTCGTATCGTGTAACCATAAAGGAACGGACAGGGTTTCATGGCATCGTGGACGTCCAATATAAAGCGTTCAAGGTCGAACGCGTCTTTTTTGTTGATCCTGTACTCGGTTCGACTTCTTGCCGGTAGAGAGCGACACTGCACATTTCTAGATTTCGGAATATTCATTTTTCGAAATCATTCGATCGAAATCTCACTGAAAATCAAATCGCGTGCAAAAATAAAATATCGAGTTGACAGAAAACAGGGTAAAATTTGACCATTTTTTATGGATATTTTCAAGATGCAAAACGAACTTATCCGCCGAGTATGGTGATGAGGTCCGTTTCCTGTTCCTAAATTTCCTCATTTCCCATCCCGCATTCCTCAGATTCCGTTGGGTGGAGGAGGAGCCAATAAGCATAAGAGAAAAGAAGAAGCACGAAAAGTATGTTTTTGTGTACACATGTATGCACATGTATATTTTATTGCCACAGGCGTAGGTGGCGTATGATTGAAAGTGTGTGAAATACATTCTGGCGTAAAAAAAAGTTATTTTGAGAACGATAGGCTAGCAATACGTTAGTAAAGGGTGGGCAGTATTATTGTCATGTGCGCGTCGCGTAAACCAAATTTAGTATAAACTGTAAAATAGATTGTCGGGTTTTAAAATAATTCATTTAATCGAAAATACATGACATTTCCGTTATGATGTCACGACACAAGTTCGCTTTCGATTATTCGATCGGATTTTGTGAAACTCGTTGCAGTGATCGTGCGTTATTCTCAGTTTAGTAATACGATAACTAACAGAGGCTAGATACGCGGACTGCGTTCGTATGTAAATCGTGTAACATAGAATTTAAAACCGGAAATAAATGTTTATCGGGGTAACGCGAACAGGCGTCAAAGTAAAACGTTCCGGTGTTTGACATCCTCCGATAAACAAACCTCGTAATTTATACTTTCTTTTCAATCGCATCAACAAGTTCGACTGTTCCTTCTGACGCAAAATGGAGGTTATACGTTTGACAGTTCTCAACGACGAGACTATTTCTCGCTCGAGAATGACTTGAGAAGGAAACGCATTGAAAGTGGCTTCGAAATTCCCTGTGGGTGAGTCTTCCTCGTACTTTTTTGACACTTTCGTTACCATTGGAAATTTATTCAGCAGAATAAACATAAAATCCATCCTACTTTCGAATGCAATGTTTCGTGTTTATATTCGATGAAGAATCATCGAAATGATCGTATTTCAAAATGTATCTTTGCGATTTATCGTTAGATCGAGAAACTTTGAATATCATTAGGATTCCGAGCGAACTTTTCATCCGAATTTCGGTTCAATTGTTACGAAAAATTTCACAAAATGTCCCATAACCTCAAAACCCCATACATGACTCATTCGCCTCGATGTCATCGCGTGAAAAATTAACCAATATTTACGTTTCGTGTCCAATTCAAATGATGCATGACAAATGCGTTTTTGGCCTGACAACAACTTTTTCTGATACGTAAATGATCATAAAAGACTGACGATTTTTTCACATTATTCTGTACAAAAAAACACCGTCCAATAAATGATCAAACTCCTTGACTCATGTCTCGAATTTACAGCTCGTTCAAGTCTCTCTCTTATCTACTGACAACGAATCAATTGATCCCATTAGTTTGTAGCCAAACTTCTTACGAATATTAATTGATTAATCGGAAATAATATTTGTGACTAACGATGATTAATGGTTGACGATTCCTCGGTGCGTCATCGATCAACAGTCAATTACTCACAACGCCGACGACATTACTCAAACCCCATGACAATTTTCAAACTGATTTTGTGTTTAGATTCTAAAAAGCTTTTGAAAAAAACCGATTTTCGTTGCATTCCTACAAAAAATACTGTTTTCTTTCGATTGTTTTTTCAAATATTAAAAAAAATTAGAATTTTTGTTTGGATTCTGAAAAAAAGCGCTTTTTATGGTCTAGACGAAATATTGAATAAGAATCATGAGTTCTGGTCAAGAAAAAAATGGAATTTCGTTGCATTCCGACAAAAAATACTTTTTCTTTTAATTGTTTTTCCAATTTTTGAAAATTACGATTTTTGTATGGATTTTAAACTTTGGATTGTAAAAAAAGCACGTTTTATGGTCCGGACTAAATATTGAACAAGAATCATGTATTCTGGTCAAGAAAAGAATGGGACTTTGTTGCATTCCGACTACGAAACCTTGAACCTCGTGAATCCCTCATGAACTTTTTTAACTTGCATGGATTTTTATTAATTTCAGGATCAATGACGGACTGGCTCTGTCACCAGCCAATAACATGATAAATAACTATTTGGCAGACAACGCCTGGTTTTACTGGGTCATTACCGCCGGCGCTCTGCTCTCCTTTGTTGGTTTTATTCTCGCCTGCATCTGCAGCTGCCGAAGACACGAAAACAAGTAAAAAAAACTTAATACAAAATCGTAACATTCCAAGATGTCTTGAAAGTCGGATATTTCTCGACGACATTAAATCATGACTCTGAAAATATAAAACTGCCAAAATTTGCTTCGTCCGGAGCTCAAAATTCGTTCGCAGCATTTTTCTACGATAATCACACGTTTTTCTTCGCAATTTGGAAACTAGATTGGCCAGAAAAAATTCGGACGAATCGGTGATTGAGAAAAAAATAATTAAATATTTTTTCGTTGTGTTCCGACGAGGCAAATTTTGGTCACGTCGAAAATTACGTTTTGCGAGCAAAAAATGATGAAAATATGTTTTTCCTTGATTTATTCTGTGGAGAGATGTTCCCCCTTAATATTTCGTAGGTTTCTCCCTCCTTTACATGTGAATAACAAATGATACGCTCAATCGTCAAGGATAATTTGAAAAACGGTTGGAAAACGCCGTTCGATTCATTTTTTCCTAATTGCACGATGTACAGATTTTTCGGAAAAGATTTAATGAAATAATAATTCAATGTCGATTTTTTGTTCTTTTATTTTTCGAAATTTTGCACCCCCGGACAAACTTTTATCCGCTCAGGTTCATTTGTTTATTTAACGACTATTTATTCTGGCAAAATTTGGATTTTGGTTTGCCGCTTGATTACGATACTTCTGTGACAACAGGAGCGAGTTTCTGGGGCTTGAGGGTATGGTTACAATGACCACCGACGCTGAGACCGAGGATTTCGACAGGCCTCCAACTTCCGAAATCTCGCAAATTGTTGCCCAGGACACTGTCGATTGCGCCAAAAGGTTTCAAGACCAGAACCCCTGGCATGATTCGCACGCTCTTTTCTTGTTGGCTACGGAACTCTATTAACTCTTATTTCCTCCTCTGTTTTTTTTTCCTCTGAGAAGATGCTTCGAAGAGTTTTAGGCAATCGAGCAGATTTACGAATTTTGGCTGTCGTTTTCGTAATTTGATTCTGAATTTTCCACAGTTTTCAAAAAAAAACTTTAGACAAACGGGGACAAAAAGCATTTTTTTATTTGTAAAAATTGTGGTCGCTCGTTTAATTATTAATTGACCGAATTCTCTAAAGAGTTTGCGAGAAAAAAAAAAACAAGTTTTCAAAATTCGTCAGTCTGACTCTTCCGGCTCTTGGACTAACAAACGAAAGTTTTGCTACAGCTAAAACTGCACTGTACACAGTGAGAGGAATCCTGAGATGGAAATTGGAGCAAAGGAAAACCTCGACCACTACGGACGATTGTATTTTTATTTGCCTAAATATTCCGCGAAGATTCTAAACGCATCGCCAAAAACTAACGAGCTAACGAAAAAAAAAACGAAATTTCTTAAGATTATTTAGAAAATACGAATACAATCGATTGCTTGGAGCGAATAACAATTAATCATTTTCTACAGAATCTCGATTCTCCATCGTCTTCGGGGATGGTGTTGTCGCTATTTCTACAAAGAGTGTTTTCAATTTTCGACTAGATCGTAGCTGCCTCAAACTTTTTCATTTACTGGCGCACAATAAATCTCTACTCCGTGCAAATTTAACCATTCGAGCTACTTGATCGACTGCTTTTTTTCTTCTGTCTCATGGCGCAGAGTGACCGGTGCAAATCGAAGCCTCCCGGACATTCCAAAGGACAAAAATGTCGGGAGAGACGGTGAGATCGAATCTGCGCCGCAGGAAATTATTTACGAAGCTACTGAAATTCTTGGCGATCCTTCGGAATTGTACGCCACGGTACAGGATAAAAACCGTGAGTTTATTACATTTTTCCTTGATACGACGAGCCGCGAAATCACTCGCAGGCAATGCACCGAAAAATAAAACGACTCCGAAGTTTGCAACGTTGGGATTCAATGAAAAATATTTTATTTATCAATTATTTATTGAATTTTGAAAACTGTGGCAATTTTTCGTGTCGATTGAGTTTTTACGAGCGAGGGAGGAACGTTTTATCGTCCACACCAAATTTTCAATGATAACTACGAATTCTGCTCAAGAAAAAACAGAATTTCGTTGCATTCCGACGATGCAAGCTTCAGCGTCGTCAAACAAATCACAGAAAATTTGAATCGTATGCTCTGGTTAACAGCGGACAATAAAAGGGACTTTGATCGAGAAGTCCGAAGTAACAATCAAGAAACTTCATCGATCCTGGACGACAGTGTGTATCCGTACGCAAGACTGAATACTTTAGAGTCCGGTAACGGTGAGAACGGAAAAACAAAATCCTGCAATCGATTTTCAGCCAAAAAAAAATTTCGAGGCTCGAATCTCGAATTTCCAATGAAATTTTTCCTTCTTTGCAGATGAACACCCTTACGCGCAAGTTCAAAACATACAAAAAACTGAATACAGTCAACAAAATAGGTAAAAATTATTTTTCACCTGCCGCACGATCATTTTTGCAGCTCAACGAAAAATAATGAGTTTTTATATTTCCAGGAACAATGTTAACCAATACACAGACAATAATCAACCTTCGACGTCCACGAGCCACCCTCCGAATGGCGGCAATCCCGTCGCTCCACCGAGAACTCGTCGCTCATCCTCGCACAATTCTCTCCTCAGCGTTGAAACGACGAGCGACATCCAAGCCGCGAATGCCATCTCCGGAGGCGTACAAGCCAATCAAGACCTGCCCTATATGACTCCGCCCATACTTTTGCCTCTGCCTCGTCCACCACAATCCCAACAGAATCTTCCGCATCAACATTTCAGTGGAGATTCACAAGATTCCAGTAAGTTTTCAAAATTTTATCAAATTCTTTGTCCCACGTGATTTTCTCTCAACAAAAATTTCTGCCTTTTGTGAAAAACTTGGTAAAATGCCATGTGAAAGTTTGGACCGTTGCAGTGCAACAAAATTCCTTTTTTTTCGAGCAGATCTCAAGATTCTGACTCAATATTTCGTCAGGACAATAAAACAATTTTTTTCTTCGAATCCAAAGACAAAATCGATACGAAAATCGTCGTGGTTTTCGAAATTGAACGAATAATAAATGGAAAAACGTGTTTGGACCTCAACGTTGAAATCTTCCGTGCGCCGGTAAAATTGACTTTTTGTTTTTTTTTTTTGTTTTTTCCCCCAGAAGGATACACGAGCATAAGCGTTCGAGAGCCTTTGGCAAACATAATCGCACAGACGAAAGGTTTGCACCAAAATCGTCAAGGATCTCGTCCTCTGACGGATCCTCATTACGCAACCGTATCCGACGACTCAGGTATTTGCAAAGATTCTCAAAAATCGACGAGTTTCGTCACAGCGTTTAATCGATTAATCGAATATTTTTCTTCAGACGAAATGTACGCGGCGATCGATGAACAGGACAAAGTGTACACGAGTGGAAGCGAAACTTACGCACAAATACAGCCGATGATCAACGAGATGAATCGAGTCGCCCAAGTCGAGCAGCAGGTTTCGAGCCAAGTGCCATTGAGAAATTGCGTTGAGGATTCCAACGTTTCTTCGGCGCCCCAGCCACCGAGTGTCGACAGTTTGCGCCACGTTGCTCATGCTCATTCGCGACAAGGTACGGTCTCAGCTTATTTTTTCAATAAAATCAAGTGCGTACTGGGTCAATTTGACCCAAGGCGTTTTTTAAATCGTTTTATTCCGGTAAATATACAATTTTTTGTTATTTTTGTTTTTCGAGACGTTTTTCGTAGTAAATTATTCATAATTCATGGCCTTGAAAAGTAATTTTTTAACGAAAACGAGAATAAAAAATTATCGGGGTCAAAATGACCCAGTATGCATTCGAAGGGTCAATACGATTAATTAATAAAAAATAATTAATCGACTTTGAAGCCTCGTCGTCGAGCGCAACGAGTTCGATAGCGAATCCGGGTTCGCCGAAGCCAGAAAAGCGGCAAGCGAATTCGCCTTTGCCGCCGCCGCCTCCTCCTCCACCGCCGGCTCCAACGGAAGCCGGCAACGGGGATTTTTATGCGTCCGTCGACAAGCGTAGCAAAAGCAGCGAAGACCGTACGAGATCGAGTATTTCCTCGGGCAAGTCGCTCGAGGATATGTACGCGAAGGTGATGAAAAAAAAGCGAGAGATCGAGGAGAATAGCGGGTTCGAGGTTGTTCCTGGGGCTTCGAATCACGGGCCGGAAGCGGCTGTTTCGACGCGAGAAACAGCGAGCAACAGAAAATTGAGTTTGGTTGAAATAAGTAGGGCGTCGTGGTCGAGTCACGATTCGGTGGAAATTCAGAAAAGAGAGCCAGAAGCGACGCACACGAATTTACTGAATTCCGTCGACGTTTTCAACGCGGAAATGGATTTGGAATTTTCGAAAATCGCCCGAACGTACGAGCTCGATTCTCCGCCGCTCTCCAACCTCGAAACCGACGGATACGAACCGTTGGCCACTCGCAACAAAGCTCACCAAACGATCGTCGCCCAAAATTCTTGTTCGGCTCAAAATGACCCCAATTACGAAATGCTCCGGCCACAGTCTTTCCCCGCAAATCCTCCGTCGAGCAACGCGAGCAACGTCACGAGAAACGGCATCGACGTGTTGCCCATTTATTCTCTGCCTTTCAAACATCGTCAAGTAAGCAACGCCTCCAGCGACGATCCAGGCTACGAAAAAGTTCGATTACGACGTCCCGTCGACCTCGATCCGGACACGGACTCCGAGCCAAACTACGAGAGCATGCCCCACGAGACGAGCGAACCAAATTACGCTTCGGTCTGTCGACCTGGCGACAGCGACACCGATCCAAACTACGAGTCCGTCACTCACGGCGATCCCAACTACGAAAGCGTTCGTTACATGAGCGTTTCGCGAAACAACGATCCACCTTACGAACAAGTTGATATTAATTATAAAGAACTAAATAACGAGGCCCGGGAGGATCCCGTTGGCTACGAAAAAGTCAAGTCTGCATCGATCGATCCTAATTACGAAAAAATAAGCTTGGCCCATAACGAGCCCATCGCTTACAACGACAGTGGCGATACCGACGACGAACAATACGTTCAAGTTTAGTTTTCCTCATTTTCAATGAATCCACTGAATCCATTTAATCCTCAAAGTAATAAGCTCCCAGCTTTACTGACGTACGAGATTCATTAATTAACCACATAATTAACAACGCAATTACGCTTCGTAACAAACAATTGAATTTACTTGATCAATGTAAATTCAATCGTAATCGACCATTCGTTATGCATCGCTCGCAAAGTGCATGGAAATAGGATTGACAAGAAGAAATGCTGTTGCGATTGATAAAAATGGAAAATTTGAATTGCGACAATATTTTTTCAAGTATTGACAATTTTTTTTTTTTTATTTTTTTTTTTTTAAGGCAGTGCAAACGCGATACTTTGTAAATACGTAGAATTTTTGTATCCCGGTCCCATAGAACATTTATACATTTATCGTATAGTTCATTTACATAGAAAACATTAAATTATTATTTTTATTTATTATCGACTACTCGCATTCCACAAGGTTAAGGGACTTCATCGCGACTAGCCAATCGAGTGCCAGTTAACTCATCAAATTTTCGGCAATTTTTATCGTGGAGAATGCCAATTTTCACGGGGATAATATTTTTAAATTGAAACAAAAAGAAAAAAGATTTGATTTTCACGAAAATTGACAGTTCACACGATCCTGGAAATTCCAGGTCGTCTCTGTGCACGAAGCACGAAGTAATAGAAAAATTCTGCCCTCGTTTGACGAGCGTGAAGTTCGCTAGAAACTCTCGTGGATTTGAGTTTTTTTTTTTCTACTAAATTAAAAAAAAAGCTTGCATTGTGATTCACGAGCTGTCTCGTAGTTTTTTATTCTGGGACATGAGACGAAACTCAAATTTTCGAGTCTCGAAACTCTCGACTCGTTTTTTCGACCAACCGGAAACGACATTTTTTTGCAACTGCATTTTTTTGGGCGAGGAAGCCCGAATCGACAGAAACGACGAATATCACAATGACTCGGAGCTGAAAAAACGAAAATTGCGACATGTTTGTAAATATATGGAACTCGATGAGCCAATTTGCTTGAAAAATAACACTAAAGAACGCTCTCGGGTTCACAAAGCATTTGCATTCGGCAAATAATGGAAACGAAGACTACTAAACCATAAGATTAATCATTAATATATTATACATTCGTAATGTGTATAGAACACGATATTTTGTTAATAGAGACTCTTTGATAATATTATTATACATACTATGAAAGTTAAACGCGATTTTCGTATCCAAACAGTATTGAGGATGCTGCAATAGACAGAATTGTCAATTTTTATACAAACATATACATATACATGCATTAAGATTTATATATATGTATATTATGGAATGCTCAGTACGCAGCTTTTTATACGAGAGAAAAAATGGCTTTTAGTATTGAGAAATAAAAAAACACACACACAAATGCTTCGATTGTTATTCACAATGTGCCAGATATCTGTGCCGTTGCGAAAAACCCTGAAATTCTCATTTCTTTGCATTTTCGAACCGACTAAAGGGCATTTCCGGTTTATTTCGACAAACCGGAAGTCTCGTCTCTTGCTGCTGGTCGAGGAACGTGCAAGGACGATACGTTGAGGACGTTGTTCTCGTGCACTGTGATATAAAATCGACGAAACCCTCGCGTATTGAAAAATGAATGACTGAACGTTTATGCACTCATTTCCTTTTCCTGTCTTTTTTGACGAGCTCCGAAAATGTGATGGCGTCCATTTACGTCTTCAAGCAAATCGCAACTGATGCAAACTATTTTATAGGTCTCATTCACTTTTTTAACATTTGTTATTGATAATTACGGCATTTACCGACAGTGGGTAACTTATCGACTGTCGGTAAAACGTAATCATCCGTTCCGGAGAAAAATTAATTGATTTATTATCAAATTTTCAAGCACAATCGCGTTTGATAATTTTCCAATGAGTCATTTTGTTATGAGGGATGGAAAATATTAAATATGCGAGTAGAAAATAATCCGAATCGATTCGGAGTGGGGAGGGTGTATTTAAAGGCGCTCTCACGCGGCGGTACGTAAGTTTCATACGTGATTCGTTGACGCTCAGTATTTGGCCATCAGTCAGTGTCAACTCACGTGAGTGTCTCCATTCTTTTTCATTTTTTTTCGGTATTTCGAAGATTTTTGTAACTCATCGCAATTCTCATCGCAAATAACTCCGGGCTTTTTTTTCGCTGCTATTCCACAAACCCCACGTTTTTGTTTCGTCTCGAAAAGCTTCCGTTACCGGCTCAGAGAAAATAACTTACACGTGTTCGCTGCAGTCCTTTTTTTTCGTCCGCCTGCTGCTAATAATTCAAATCTGATGAAATTCCAAACACAAAACAGCTGAGTGTAACATTTTTGTTCGGAGCTTTCGGAGCGTACACCATTCTGTGGAATTTCGAAACAATTCTCTTGCACTAAGAAATATTCCCAAATATATTATTTCGACGAAAATTCGTGGACTAGTTTCGGGCATCCAAATAAAATGCCATAAACACGAACGCTGCGCCCTAGCAAAAGTGTTTGAACGACATGGCATACCGAATCAGCTGGTATCTTGACGCATCAGTCCAACTTTTCCAATTCGAATTTTTTCACGTGCATTTTCGATACTTTGTAATCCAAGGCCTCGCGAGCGTGTAAATTAGATGCAGACTTTCTCATTTACGATGTAGAGTCTCAAATACATTCTCGAAAAAGGATTTTCATCGAAAACGGCCAAAATATTTCACCAAAATCTTTCGTTTCAATAATTTTTATCACTTTTTTCAAATTTTTCCTCAGCAATGAATGTACAATTCCTCTTGCACAATTCCGAGTTCTTCCGAGAAATCGAACGTCTCGCCACTAAATTACTTCGGAAAACTTGAAGGATCATCGTCATTCAGTTTTTCCTAGTCATCTCCAGATGCTAATCACTTTCCTAAGACTCTGTACTGCCCAGATACACACATTCATGGTGTGGACGAGGATTTAAAATTTGCTATCGATAAAAAAAATAAAAAAATCTGGAAAAAAAAAGCAAGAAATATAATTTAATCACAATATTACGAAACGGACATGTCACTGACTTATTGTTGATTTTTTTTCGTCGTTCGAAACGCACGTTCGAATTTGCTATCGATAAAAAAATCGAGAAAAAAAAATTAATCATATTACGAAATTGATATATGCCATTGACTTATTGTTGATTTTTTTTTGTCGTTCGAGAGACACGAAAAAACCCACAACGTGTGTGTTACGGTGGCGAAAAAACCCACAATATTCTTGTGGCTTTACGGCAGTCGTGTGAAAGCTCCGATAGCTCGAGTTACTCTCGATTGTATGACGTACGAGATTATTTCTTTTCTACAGGGTGTCTTTGTACGTCGTAAAAAAAAAAAAAAATTAAATGGTATCTTCCGTCCTGACGCTTAAACCGCTGGAGATAGAGAATCGCCGACAGGAACTTTTTTATAGAAAAACGTTTGCTCTACAAATTTAGTCCTATTGACTTTTGCCCTATCTCCTACCGTTTCGATGCTATCTGCGATCAAAGAAAGATTATCTCTCAAACTCACTGATCAGTATCGCGTCCGGAGTGAGTGACCTGAAGAAAAACACTATCAGGCTTCCCGACTCGAAACTAGATCTTCAGCGGTGCTTACACAAACAACAAGCTCATTGGGACACCCTGTATCTTGGTATTTTAGTTGCTCGGTGCAAAAGACTGATAGGACTGCTCTCGAAAGTATCGTCCGTTATTTTCTGTCAAGTAACGTAGATAAAAAAAAATATTCACGTGTCCCGGTATTTCTGGCAAAATAAAAAAAAAAAATTGAATAAAAAAATTATTTTCCAATATTCGTCGAGTCATCGGCCGATTATTTCGTTTGGATAAAAAAAAAATATTCACGTTTGTTCGGTAAAGTTTTGAAAAACAATGAAAAATAATTTTGCAATATTTTTACATCAACCACGTCGAGTCATCGGCCTCTTATTTTGTCAATCTTCGTATTACCGACATTTTCGTAATCTGCTTTGTGTAAATGGAAAATATTTCGGAGCCTCACGTCCTCTGTGGATTATCCATGTCTCGCCATTGCGAAATAAGATTCGCAAAAGCTGATAAAACTTCTGAGTAGATTATAAAAATGAAACAATTGCTGGGGCACATGCCAATTACGACACACCCTCTTATTTGCTCGTTAAAATAGGGGAGAGGGTCAAAGACTCGAGAATTGATCTCGTTCGAGTCCCTCTTGATGTTTTTTTCATCTCTGGACATTTTTTTTTCATTTTTCTTTAAAGAATCATGAGTCAAGGATTCGCTACCAAGGCCATCCACGCCGGACAAGATCCTGAGCAATGGCATCACCGCTCGGTCATTCCGCCGTTAGTTATGTCAACGACTTTTCGTCAAGACGCTCCGGCTCAACACAGGGTAAGCATATCTGTTCCATAATCCTGTGGACAAGACCACGAACCTCGTCGGAGCTCCTCGGGATTTTTGAATTTCGACATTTTTCTCATTTTTTCAATTTTTTTTGTTTTTTTTTCTTCAATCGTTTTATTGAAAAATTCAATTTTCTTTGAGTCAAAAAATCCACGACACCTTGTTGAAGCAAATCTTGGGAAACGTCCCATTCACCAGGGCCCCATGGATCAGCTTATTTCGTCGAGTTGCTTGCCACGACAAATTAGCGTCAATCAAAGCCACTTGAAAATCTCAACAACGCTGTCGTTGGGTCTGGGCATTTTTTTACGTCACGTAACGTTTCATTTCTTCATGGCAAATGTTGTTGAAACATTTTGTCAACGTTTTGTAGGGATTCGAGTACGGAAGAAGCGGAAATCCAACGCGAAATGTGTTGGAGGAATGTTTGGCAGCTTTGGAAAACGGAAAACATGGATTAGTCTTCTCATCGGGTTTAGGAACAACCACGGCAATCACAAGTTTGTTGAGTTCCGGCGATCACATCATTTGCTGCGACGATGTTTACGGTGGCACTAATCGTTACTTCCGTCGTTGCGCCTCAAAATTCGGCATCGAAACTTCCTTCGTCGATGCCACCGATCTTGACAACGTTGTCAACGCTCTGCAAAAAAATACCAAGGTGATGACTCGAGTTTCTTTCATAAGCACAACAAAAACCGAAATTTTCGAAAATTTTTCGCTTTTTTTTATCGCGTATTAATTTTGATGTCGAATTTTTTTTCAATTATCAATTTTTCCATTTTTTTGTTTTATTTTTTTAATTTTAAACTTTCGATTTTGATGATCCAATTTTTCAAGCGACAATTTCGAATATTTATTATAAAGAATTAATTAATTGTTTTTGCAGATGGTATGGCTCGAATCTCCGACGAATCCGTTGCTGAAACTGATCGACATCAAAGCCATCGTGGATCTTCTGAAATCGAAACGCCCCGATATCATTATAGTCGTCGACAATACTTTCTTGACTTGCTATTTCCAGGTAAAAAGGAAAAAATATTGTTGACTCTGTTTTGACGGAAGGAAAGAAATGTTTGACGAGTTTGACTGATTTTTGGTTTTCTTAAAAGGCAAAAAATAGCGAGCAAAACGAAACTGAACGATCGTCAGAATTTAACGATTGAATTTTCCTTTTTCTAACTTCAGCGACCGTTGGATCTTGGAGCTGACATCGTTATGTACTCGTTGACCAAGTACATGAATGGCCATTCTGATATTATAATGGGCGCTGCGATATTACGCGACGACGAGCTGGCGAAACAATTACGATTCCTGCAAAATTGTTAGTTCAAAATTTCCCGATTATTCAAAAGATCAAAACGTCGTGGCGATGAATTTTACAATTTTCTAACAATGCTCTACTGTTACAGCCCTTGGTATCGTGCCATCGCCGTTCGATTGTGCTCAGGTTAATCGAAGTTTGAAAACTTTGGAAATCCGAATGCAACAGCACATGAAAAATGGCTTGGCAGTTGCCAAATTCCTGGAGACTCATCCGTTGGTAGAAAAAGTTATGCACCCACGTGAGTTTTTCACTCAGTCCTCATTTTTGTGCCAATGGAAATTTATTCATAAATTCCATAGAAATCACGGAAATCATAAAAATTCATAGAAAATTATAGAAAATCTATCGAAATTTATAGAAACTCGTAGACATTCATTAGAAATGTCCTGCAAACGTTTTAATTGGGAAATTTGGGACCTACGTACGAAAAAAGAGCCAAATCCCTTATAAATAAATTATAGAAATTCATAGAAACCCATAAAAATCATAGAAATTCATAGAAACCCATAGAAATTCATAAAAATGATGGAAATTTATAGAAATTCATAAAAATTCTTAAAAATCATGGAAATTTGTAGAAATTCATAGAAATTCATAAAAATTCATAAAAATTCATAAAAATGTATAAAAATTCATAGCGATCCACAATGATAAATGGAAATTCACAGGGAACATAAAATTCATAGAAATCATAGACATTCCGATTGATAGAAAAACAGAAAAAAACTTATTTTTATCGTAGCGATTGTTGAACCTTAAATTTACCTTCTTTTTTTTTGTGCAAAATGCGTGCAGTTCTTCCGTCACATCCGCAACACGAACTCGCCAAAAAACAAACGACTGGGCACAGTGGAATGGTGTCGTTTTATCTCAAAGGGAATGCCGACAAGTTTTTCAAGGCCCTGAAAATTTTCACCCTTGCGGAATCCCTCGGAGGCTTCGAGTCGCTCGCGGAATTGCCGTAAGACATAAAAAAAAATTAACGAAATAATTTCAAGCTTCAAAAATGATTGTTTCCCTTTTTATTTTCATTTTTTTTAAATCACGACAGATCGGTAATGACCCACGCGTCAGTACCTGAGGCTGACAGAGAGGCGTTGGGAATCACCGACAAACTCGTGCGAATTTCCGCAGGACTAGAGACCGAAGCCGATTTGTTGGCGGATCTTGATCAAGCGCTAAAAGCGTCGCAGGACTGAGAGCGAAAAATCCACATGCTGATCCTGAAATTTTACATTTTCGCTATTTTCTGTCCACGATCGTGTGGCCCTATGAATTGTGTCCCACGAAAAAGGAAAGAAAATTTTCATTTCACCTTTTTAATGCCAAAAAAAGTTTATCCCGTAGCTCGCTCAACTGCCGCAAAACCTGCGAACACGAACAAAATTTCCAAATTACGTCAACGATTTTAATCCAATTTTTAAATTATTACAAAAGTATTTTGCATCAATAAATTCTTTCAACTCGACTACGGTTTCTGCATTTTCGACAATTCATTATTCGAAACCCATAAAAACTTTCCCGAGTCCGTACGTCCTTTTATTTCCGCCAAAGAGGAAAACTTGACGTTAAAAATCCACAAGAAAAAAAAAGCACGAAAAATCCATTTTTTGTTGAGGAAAAAAAATCAGAACAATTCCGAAAATCCTTGGCTACGAAGAACCGAGTCATTGTGAACAGAATTCTCAATAACCTTGAATCTCTAGTACAGAAAAATTAGCGTTGAGCTGCTTGATTCTAACGAATAAAAACAAAACCTCTGCCTTTGCTCGGTGCCTTAAACTTGACCGGTTTAGGAGTTTGAACTCTGAAGGTTAATAAATATACACGAGGCATTCCATGTGCAAGGTTCGTATTTCAAATTCGATTGCTTTTTTTTCTGGTCGAGAAATTTTCTTCATTTTCTTTCGCTCTTTCGCTATTTCGATCGAAATGTTTGTATTTTCTGATTTAACAAGACGGTCCCACGATTTTTTGGAAGTTGAATCGAACGACTGAGGAAAATAAAGAATTTTTTCATTGGGACTCGTCGAAATTTTATCGCTCCGAAGTTTGTTAAAAGAATTTTGACGGAAATTCGTAATTTTGGAAACTCGGATTCAGATTTTCTGTTAAAAAATGTTGACGAAGCAAGAAACGACGAAAATGAGTGAAAAATAGGATCAGAATTTTTGTTGTTTCGCTCAAATTCAAAGGAAAAGCAAGTCTCACGTCAATGTGGCCTGGAACGTCCTGTGTATCAGTGTCAAGCCGGTTTTTCATTAAAAATGAAACATTTGAAAGGAGAAAAAACATTCCGATCATAAAATTGTAATAAAAAGTCATGGAAATAAATTGAGCGCCAAGGATCGACCGGTTTTCGCCCTGGACGCCGAGGGTCGGAGGTAGGGAAGGATATCGACACTAGATTTTGGCTGAAAAAAAATTAAGAGTTAGTAAACGAAGAAAAAAATGTTTAACAAGCGAAATAAAAATCCAGCGACACGCGAGACTGCAAATTGGCCAAGTACGTAGACTTCGTATCGAGCAATTAAATGGTAGTTTATGGAAAACCGTAGCAATGTGTATAAAGGCCAAGGAACGAGTGGAAAGTGTCGCTAGGCGAGGAGGAGAGGAAAGGGAAACTGAGACGAGGAGGTTCGTCGGTGTTCGGCCGGAGCATAAAAGCATCGGTTACAAAATTGTTGGCTGACCAAACGAGTCGCAGTTTGTCGAGATCTCTCGTAGTCGCTGGACAAGTGCCCACAATTCTGAAGGCAGTTGCGACACTCTGTTCAATACGATTTCCTCGGATCCCGAGCGATGAGGCTTCCGGTCAATCAGTGTAAAAAAATCCTCGGTTCGCCCATCATGATTTTTCTGTGAGTACGAAAACCGAGTATTTCCAAAACCAATCAATTTTGATCTTTTCATCCATAAAAACAATTTCCCTTCTTTCCATACCTCGAAGAAATAAACTGCGAACCAAATTTCATCCTCAATTTCCAACGTAAACAAAACGAATAATTCACGTCGTTGCTAATATTCAAAACACAAACAAATGGCGCGAAATCCGAGCGTAATTCACGTGCGCCTCGTGTCCCTAGTGAATTCATAAATTCCATCATCGGAATGTCCCCGAAAATTCGTCCCATTGCTTGGGAACGAAATTAACACGAAAATAAAGAGAAAAATATTTCATTCGATCAGGAGCTATGATTGCAAAGAAAAAAAATTGAATGAGATCCAAGAAACCCAAAAAAATTCGTTCGATCTCTCAGAGTTTCGGTGAAGCATGGAGCTAAATGTTTTTCGACATTGTGTAAGCTATTTAGGGTCGAATGTAGCACATGGTTATAGCGGAATAATTGGGGATTGTGAAGGAGATTACTGTCACATAATACGTGTACGAAGAGCATCACGTAATTCAGAGATTTGCATGTGACCGCGGAGATAAAAATGATGACAAGAATGGGAATGAGAGTTTTCGAATGGAAACATTGAGTCTTTGAACCGGAACGTAATTATCGGCATAGCCATCGAGATAGACGGACCGAATCGTAAGAGGAAAAAAAAACAACAACAAAATTAGCTGTTCAAGGACGCCACGAAATTGATTAAATTCGTTCGGCATTTTATTCGCGCGTTCCGGTTCGTTTAATTCATCATTTACCGTGACGTAATCCTCAATAAGGGTCAGTTTGTCATTGTAACCAGAAAAAGCACGTGCGAACCAAAGCCAATCGCGTTGAAAATCCCACAAGTTCGTTTAGCTTGAAAAACACGTTTTCACTCAAGAAAGTAAAAATAAATTCGTCGTTGAAAATCTACTCACGTTATGGACACGAGCTCAGGAAACAAATTAAGGTAATTGACAAGAAGGACATTCGCGCCAAGATTCGCATCACGAACTCCGAAATCGTTGTCATACGCGGGAAGAAAAAAATAATCAAATGACCTTCATCTCGTGTTCGCGATTGATTTTCGAGGACTTTAGAGTTTATGAAAATGTCCTTGTGTCTCGCGTATCGACGCAAGGACACGAATTTTTTTGTCGATTCACCGATAAATGCGAAGCTAAAAAATCGATTTTTCCAAAATTCAATTCGAAATGAATAAAAAATCATGTTTGGACAAAAAAAAAGAGAAATTTCCATAAATTTGAAAATTCACGAGTTTCTCATTCCGTTTGACGCAGACTCCTGGCTCTTTTGACACTGTCATCGTCCGTAAACTGCGAAAATGCGACAGACCCAGTCGCTGACGATCCAGCTTTTTTGGCGCGTGCTAAAGAGTTTTTGGTCCGATTGAATCGCGACCAGGGCGAATGGAACAACAAACAAACGAAAGCGGCATGGGCTTACGCGTCGAATCTGACCGATGAAAATCTCGCAGCAGCGCTCAATGTTTCGGCCCAGTACGCCGATCATGTTCGCAAAACGTGGCAAGAGGTCAAAGATTTCGGTTGGCAAAATATCTCCGATTACGACACTCGCAGGCAGTTCGAGAAACTGGCGACTCCTGGTAGCGCCGCACTTCCGGAAGCGGTGAGTGTGTTTTTTTAAATCGTTTTTCTGCTTTTTCTTCCGCAGCAGGCAGAGTAACGCGACGGTCAAGGTCACGAATCCTTCGTTTTTGTTAATTCCCACCGAATCCTAAAACCGAGAAATTAAATTACAGCAATACAAAGAATTCGGAGCAGTAACGAGCAAAATGCAGAAAATTTATTCGACCGCCAAAATCTGTGACTTCAAGCAACCGAGCAAATGCGACCTCAGCCTCGAGCCCGAAATCACAGAAATAATTGTCAACTCCCACGACCCTGAAGAGCTCAAACATTTGTGGACCAAGTGGAGGGACGCGACTGGTAAAAAACTCAAAACCGATTTCGTCCGATACGTTCAACTGAGCAACGAAATTGCTCGGCTCAATGATTTCGAGGACATGGCTGCCTATTGGCTCAAGGATTACGAGGCCGAGGACTTTGTCCAACAAATCGGTAAACGAATTAGCCAAAAAAATGATTCTAAAGTTTCTTTATAAAAAAAAATAAAAAAAATGCTACACAAAAAAAAGAAATTGAAACGGAAATTCAACTTTAATTCGATTTTGCCAACATTTCGTTACAGAAACATTGTGGACAGAATTGAAGCCTCTGTACCTGCAATTACACGCGTACGTGAGGCGACAATTGCGACTGAAATACGGCGACGATATCGTTTCGAAAGACGGCCCGATTCCGGCTCATCTTCTGGGCAACATGTGGGCCCAAACCTGGAGCGAGATCGCTGAATTCAGCACGCCATATCCTGGCAAAAAACTGCCGGACGCTACCGAAGCGATGATCCAGCAAGGTAAATCGTCGACTAACCAAAAAATCGCGCAAGACGTTACATCGATTTTCGTTTCGTTCACTGGAATAAACGAATTGAACGAAAAATTAGAAAAATAGAAAAAAATCGAGTGAACAAAATTTCAAAGAAAAAAAAAGTTAAAAAAAATCGGAAAATTAATTTTGGAGTAGAGAACAAATTTTCGAAGCTACAAAAGCAGCAAAAAACACAAAATTCCATGAGCTAACAAGAAAACGAAAAGAAAAGGCGAAATATTAGGGAAAAGAATTTTCAGGTGATAAAAAATTTTCAGGCTACAACGCGACGAGCATTTTCCGTTTGGCGGAGAGTTTTTTCGTCTCGGTAAATCTGAGCGGAATGCCTGAGCTATTTTGGCAAAACTCGATCCTAGAAAAGCAGCAAGGAGTCGATATGATTTGCCACGCTTCCGCGTGGGACTTTTACGATGGGGAAGACTTCCGCATAAAGCAATGTACGCGAGTGAACATGGTGGATTTAGCGACCGCGCATCACGAGATGGGCCACGTGCAATATTATTTGCAGTACAAAAACCAACCGACTGTTTACAAAGAAGGAGCGAATCCAGGATTCCACGAAGCGGTTGGCGACACGATATCGCTGAGCGCATCGACCCCCGGCCACCTTAAAAACCTCGGCTTGCTCGATGAAGTTCTCACCGATAACGAAGCCGGTCTCAATCATCTTTACTTAGTTGGCCTGGACAAGATTTCTTTCCTTCCCTTCGCCTTGATGATGGACAAATGGCGTTGGGACGTTTTCCGCGGCAAAATTCTTCCGGAAACTTACAATTGTAACTGGTGAGCAAAAAAACAAAAGAAAACGAAATTAACAAAAATTCAATGTCCAGAAAAATCGACAATTTGTCGAAAAAATCATTTCGAATTCTGAAAATCAGAATATTCTCGATTTAAAAAATGTAACGAACCTAAAAAGTTCGATTTCTAGAAAGTTACTCAAAAAATATTTAATTACGTTATTAAGAAAAAATGAAAATGGAATTTTCCCAGGTGGTCTCTGGCCGAAGAATACCAAGGAATCGAGCCGCCGGTAGATCGTTCGGAAGACGATTTCGATCCAGGCTCAAAGTACCACATAATCGCGGACGTAGAGTACATAAGATATTACGTAAGTTTCGTCATTCAATTCCAATTCCACAAGGCTCTGTGTACGGAAGCAGGCCAATACGATCCGGCCAATCCAGCGAGCAAGCCGCTCAGCGAGTGCAACATTTATGGCAGTCAAAAAGCCGGACAACTTTTCAAGTAAGAAGAAAAATACGAATCCGTTGAGTAACGACAAGTTTAGAAACCATGGAGCTACGAAAACAAATATTTGCCCATTCTGTATTGATACAAACACGAACATCTCAGCTGAGAATAAATTTGAAAATTTATTTCAACATTCCGCGGATCGTATGGGTCTTTTTGACCCAAGAGACAACTTTTTCCGAAAATCTTGTTTTTTTTTTCTACCAAAATTCGCATCAATGGCGAGTATTTTAGAATTTTTTAGAATTTTCGATTTTTTTTAGGATTTATTACAATTTTTTTAGAATTGTTGTATTTTTCAAGGATTTTTTATAATTATTTTAGAATTTTTATCGAACTGACGAATTTTTCAGAATTTTCCAATTTTTTAAGGATTTTTTATAATTCTGTAGGAATTTTCAAATTTTTAAAGGATTTTTCATATTTTTAAATAAAATTTTCGAGTTTTTAAATAATTTTTGAATTTATTAATAATTTTTTTTCAGGATTTGTAATATGATCCGCGGAAAATAAATTGCGCGCATTATTCTGCTATTTTCAGATCGATGCTCGAGCTCGGATCGTCAAGACCGTGGCAAGACGCGATGGAAAAAATAACAGGTCAGCGAAAAATGGACAGCAGCGGACTTTTGGAATATTTCAAGCCCCTGGCGGACTGGCTGAAGCTCGAGAATGAAAAAACGGAGGAATACATAGGCTGGAAGGCGAGCAATCGAAGTAAGTGACTCCCTAAAACAGTAAAGTAAATTTGCGCCTTTGCCGAAACGTCGAATCCGACATGATGAGAAAAAAAAATTCCAACATTTTCCAGCCTGCACGCCGAACATGGAGACGGACGGAAAAAATGCAACGACTGCTCGGTAGGCGAGCAAGTTTCGAGACCAAAAGTAAAAGCTGACTACAGAGCCCTGGAAAATCGTAAAAAAAAGGAAGATTATAGCGGAACTCTACGAGTGCGTGTACTTATCCATATCCGTGAAAATGAATAAAAATCAACGACACGAATCTATTCCCTAAGACGTCCTTGGCGACGAGCACCTGCAGAAAAGCCACTTCCCTCGGCCCAGGCCGCGAAGAACTCTTCTCTGAAAATAAAAAGGATCGGAACTGCAAATGCAACAAAAAGTATCAACGGTCAAGAAAAAAAATGTAAAAAAAGTTATTCGGCTTCGGAGATTTCGTAGAAAAGGAAAAAAACATGGATTTATTTTTTCGATATCGATTACACAGACAGATGACACAAGATTAAGTGCTGATTCATTTCAAATCGACGAAAACTGTACGTAATAAAAAAAACAAAGTGATGGAATTTGTACATAAAAATTTAACGAACTGAAAAAATAAATAAATCGTCAAACTGACGGAAGCGTTTTGCGAATATTTCAATGATAAATGTACATGCCTTGATCGAGATTCAGATTTTCTGGCTGGAGCAAAAGAACGAAAAGAGGAAAATCTCCTCACCAACGCGAGATTTTCTTCTCGTCGTTCCAGCGATTATTTTCATTCCCGATTCGACGTTCCTCAACAGATTTTTTTTTCAGATACTCAACAAGCCGGAAATTGTGAATTAAATTCTCCACGAAACGGTAGGGTATTAAAAAAATCACGATTTAAAACAAAATAACGCCTGGCAAAGCCGTTACTTGGCTTTGCCACGACCACGCCCTCGGGTCGTCGCTTTTCCTGGGGCTTTGCTCGTCGACGCAGCTTTCGTGCTCGTTGCTTTCTTGGCCTAAAACCAAAAAAAAATATAAAAAAATTGGAAAAAATTAATCTCGATAATTGACCAATAAACAATGAGATTTTTTCGCGACAAATCCTCGGACGAATAGGCGGAAAAATACATTTTCATTTCCTGCTGGTAAATTGGGATGAGGAAAAAAATCGTTCAAATAAAATAAAAGGCACCTTGATCATTTTGTCAGTGTCGACGTCATCCTCGTCCTCGTCAGAGCCTTCGTCCTCCATATCGTCGTCCATGAAGCCCTCGTCCTGCGAGGCTTGATTGTTTTTTTTCTTGGGTCCGACGTTTATCAGATACGGCGCTGGAGCGGAAGATTTATTGTAGGCTCTCGTGAACGCAGCTCTTACCTGTCGAGAGCGAAAGAAAAAATGGACCATTCGGACTCGGTGATTATTCCGAGGAAATAAAATTGATGCGATCCATAAATTCGCTGTTTTGTCTTTCATAATTATGAACTGCGATGCTCTCACCTTGCTGTCGATGACTTGCCAAGGATCGCGCTGTCCTGGCCACAAGGAAACTTCGACCAACGACTCCAAATCCTCTCTGGCAGAAAAGAAAAATGGAAAAAAATGTTGACACGTGATTTTTCGACTTTTCGATGACATCGTGGCGAAAAAATTAGTTGCGCGATCGTTACCTGAGTAAATGGTAACTGTTCATGACCTTGAGGGATTCCTCGATGCCTTCATTCTCATGAAGCGCCAAAGGCCGAAGAATAGCGTCTCTGAGTTGCTTCAAATAATCGATATTGATGGATTCCTTGCTCGCGCCAGTTGCGAGTCGCGTGTGGACTGTAATTTCTTGTAAGAGCCTAAAAACGAATCAACTCGATCAACGACCTGACCAAAATGCATAGAAAGTCCGAATCTAAGCCGGAAATCGACACACGAGCACTGAATCCGCCGATTCTTCAAAATCAAACAAAAAATCGAACGAAACGTGAAAAAAAAATCATTATTTTCATTTTTTCCATCGTACCTATCGAATTTTCCACGTTTCGAGTTCCTGCCCAGCCAGGAGGGGAAATTCGCTTGAGCATTGAGACGACCAGCCATCAGAGTGCCCGGTATTACCGACGAGAAACACGCCTGAGTGGGCAACAACGACCAAGCTCCGTTGCCACGAATCGCGTTCTCGATCAAATCTCCCACCGCTAAACTGTCGGCACTGCTTGCTATTCTCATCAAAGTTTCTTCCCTAAAAACATTCCGAAAAATGTGTAAATAAAAAAAAAAAAAAAAGTACAAAGAAAGCGGAGACTTGTACACAAGACCTTACAAAATTTTCAAAAACTAAAGCGATGAGACGATTTTTCATAAAACTCAGATTTTCATTAAATTCGAAAAACCATCAAATTTGAACTCTTCGAACGATTTTTCCCAAAGTCAACATTAACCTTTCTATTATGATAATCTAATGATAGAAAAGAAATTATTAGACACACGTTTCTTTTGCAAATATCAAAAAGTCGGAAAATTCGTATTTTTTCTAGTAATTCCGACAAAATTCTCAAGATAATAACCGTTCTCGAGTTATAAACGTTTGAAGAATACAGTGCCAGAACATACACGCACGTACAGAACATTTCAAGGACATTGACATTGAAAATTGAAGAAAACAAATTTTCACCGTCCCAAAGTTTTCTCTATGAGGAAGAAAAATCATTTTTAACAGCTGTGAGCGACGGCTTATCATTTGATACCTTAATGAGCCTCCTGGAATAAAATTCGTGGGGAATAAGAGTCGCATGCCTGAGAAAGCAAAGAATTGTTACGAAAATCAAAAGAATTGCTTACTTTGGCCTGTTGGGCGTGACGGAAAGATAGTTTTCTTGAACGAAGAGGCCGGCAATGTTGTAATCGTGAAAGAACAAGTTGCTTTTGTCGTGTATCGACATATTTTTATGTTCTTCAGCGCTGAAGACTTTGCGAATGACGTCCCAAGGCCCGAGTCTCAAATCTTTGTCAGCTTGTTTATATTTCGACTCCTCGCCTTCTTCCTTCTCCTTGCAACTCGACGAAGCTCCTAACATCGCTAATTGATTAATTACTTGTCGAACATCCTGATTCGTCGATTGTATCAACTGATCAATCTGCTCCGTCGTTACGTTGATGTTTTCTTTGTGACACAAGGATTTCATAGCTCCCTGGACGAAGTGATGAAAAAAAAAAGATAAAAATTGAATTTTTGATTGAATAAAAAAATTATAAATATAAAAAAATCAATAAATTCAATTAAAAATGGAAATTATTATTTTTAGTTAAAAAATTAATTAAATCATAACAATTAAAGTGAATACAAAATAAATGAATAATTAAAAAACGAATAAATGATAAAAATGTGGTTAAAATTGATTTTTAAATTAAATGCAATAGAATTTTTCGTTTAATTCGATTGTCAATCGAATGTCATTATGAAATCAATATTTTACAAATTATAAATGTGGAAAAAATGACACCAAGTTAAAAAATGGGGAAAAAATGAATAAATGAATTTTTAATTAAATTGAATTATCAAATAAATTTGAAAAAAAATTATAAACGTAAAAAAAATGGAAAAAATATATAAAAATAAAAAATCATTTGATTCCTGCGAAGGAAACTTTGATTTATAATGCAAAAACTACTCACTCTTATTTGTTCGACTCGGGGCTTTTGGAAACGGAGATCGAAAGTGTAATTTGCGAGAGTTCGCATTTTCGGATGATTGCGATCGTTGCAGATGCAAATAATCGGAACATCCGAAGATTTAATTAACGCTATTAGTTCCTGGAGACCACCACGATCCTCATTCCCCGCCATACCGTCCACTTCGTCCATCAATAAAACGTGATTCTTCGACAGTTTGTGACTCGCCGTTCCTGCACAGGATTTTAAAGTCGTTAAGCCAATTGTCGAATTCTTCTTCTCATTGGAAAAATCGAAGGGTTTCTCAGAACAGGAGAAAAGTGAAGCAAAGCCAAACCTGAGAAATATCCGGCTACGGTTTTATTTGACAAAATCCCGGAAACTTCCTCCTTCAACAGTCTTTTACTTCGAGTGTCCGAGGCATTGAATTCGAGAAGATCGAGACCAAGTTCCGCACAGACGACTTGGGCCGTTGTCGTTTTGCCGATGCCCGGCGGACCCGATAACAAACTCGCTTTGAAAAAACCTCCGTCATCGTTCTTTGCGTATGGACCTGGAATTCCATTTTATTTAATAAACAAAAAAAACGTTTTTCGACTTCGTTTCCACCTGAAATTTCAAACTGTCGCTTTTTTTTTAGAGAAAATATTTCGAATAGAAAGAAAATCGTACTTGGGCGGCTGATTTTGACGGTTCCACTTTGATTTTTGTGCCAATTGCTCAACCACGTGTACAGTTTTTTCGCGTTGCTTTTATCGCCATGCTGTCCGATTATCTTGCCCATAGTTTTCGGTCTGTATTTTTCAACCAATGCGATGTATTCGCCGTCGATCTGTAATTCAGTTTTCCCAAAAATTACCATAAAGTTGTCGAGGAATCGATTTTTTTATGGAGGATTTCGTTAAATATTGAAAAATTTATAGACATCGATGAAAAAAGAAAAACCTTTGGAGTTTGGGCGACGCTGTTCGAATTTTCTGGAGCTCTCGTTGCTTCGCTTTTCGAACTGCCGGCTACTGGTTCTTGAATTTTCGAAGAACTCGCTTTTTCCTCTTGGGCTAAAGTTTTCGTTTCTTTCGGAGTGCAAATTTTTTTGGGGCTCGGACTTTTGTCCACTTTCTCAGGAGATCTCGATCTCTTTCGACTTTTCGGAGCATTCCGAGGCGGCACAGCAACGTTGCCAGGTTTTCCGGGTGGTCTCGTCCTGATCAGGTCCAAAAATTCGTCCTCGGATATTTGCTTCGTTCCCAGACCCGCGGCCTATGGCAAAACATTCGTCCGGACATGAATTTCAAATGAAACGAGAATCAGCAGGAAAAGCGAAACTTTATTCTGTCGAATGGAAGTTAAAAATCATAAAAATGAATTCTCGTGATGACAAAAATTACCTTCTCCAGTTTAGAGACTCCTGCTTCATCCCCCACGATCATGTAATCAGTTTTTTTCGATAAAGACTTGACCACTCGACCTCCATATTTCTGAATCAATTCTTCCGCTTCCTCACGTTCGAGCGAGTCCAAAACGCCCGTTATTAAAAATACGAGACCAGATAAGCAATTGCTGGCGCCCTGGAAGCGATCGAAATTTATTTCTGCCTCGTAAATAAAATTTAACAACGAAAAAAACGATTTTATCGATTTTTCCGTCGAAATTACGATTTTTTTTTTTTTTTTCCAAATACTAAATCGATAATTCAAACGATCGATAATTCAGACAAATCACGTACATCGGGAACTGGTTTGGAGCCTGGATTTCGAGCTCCGCCTCTCTGCAAATAGCTGTTGTACAAAACGTTCCTCTGTTTCTTTTTCTCAATATGTTCCTCGAAAACATCAGCAGCCTCCACGTTTTTTTCTTTCTTTTTAGGTTCGTGCTTCTCAAAAACAATGTCTGTCTTTTTCTTTGAATTTTTCAAGTTTCCGAACTTGAGTTTGTTCCCATTTTTTGCGACCTCCGTCGATTCCTCCGTGTTCGACTCTTTGGAACCTTTTTGTGGCGAGGCTTTCTTCGATTTTTCTTCCTCATTTTTCTTGCTCGCTTTTTTTCTCTCCCCGCTGGAATCTAACGAAAATCCAATGATTCCCATAATCACGTTTTTCACACAAAATGCGCATGCAGTAGAATTTCGAATGGAAATTTTGAGACAAAATTGATTTTTTTTAAGGCTGACGGTTTACCATCGTCCCGTCGTGGCTTTTTTGTCGCCACGTCCTCGGGAGCTTGATCCACTCGCTCTCTCTTCCCCGGGGCCTTTACGTCGTTCGATTCCGTTTTACAAAACTCTGCTTCCAGCTCCGACGTGTCTAATTGGCTGAGAGTTTTTTCGAAATCGTCATCTTCGTGAAATTCTGCTTCCTGTGACGAGATTTTTTGTTTTTCAATGGAAAACGACAAAATTCGCCGTTGAAGCGAATATATTTGAGTTTCTCGGGAAGATTGAAGAAATGGAAAGGTTAAGTACCTTTTTGAGAAGATTTTTGGCGACAGGATTGGCGTTGACCCTCTTGGCAGTCCGTCCGCCAAAAAAATCGGAAGAAGAAACGATTTTCAGTGTTTTGTCGTTTTTGTTGTTTGCCGGCGAGTTTTTTTTAACAACTTGTTTTTTCGGAGCTTCGTCCTCGGAGTCGCTCAAAATGGCGGCTTTTTTCGTTTTTTTTGAGACCTGATGTAAAAAGAATTTGGAAGAATGTTTGAGCGATCGAAAGTGACAGCTCGATGCGATAAATTTGTGCTTTTTGTTCGTACTTACTTTGGCACCTTTTCTCGACGTTTTCGGCTTCTTTTCATCTTCGTCAGACGAAAGGATCGAATTGTTTTTCGCTTTTGGCTTATTCGGGTCGGCCGAGCCTCGAGGTGAAACTTTAAAATAGGATGTTATGTCCTAGGAAACGCGAGAGAAATTATTTTTAGTGTGGAAGAAAAACTTCAGGATTTCACGTTTTTCGCAACGTCAAACATAACCTACCCTCTGCATTTTTTTTACGATGTTAAACGAGAGGAGAGAAACTCGGAATTTTCAGCACGAATCACAGTCACGAATATATCGAAAGATTATTTTCGCTGACACGTAAGACTGAAGATAAATTCAACAATAAAACACGTCGATGACAACATTGAAATTATTTCCTAGCAATCAGGCGCTATCCCGCGTAAATCGACAACGTTTGAATTTTGCGAATCGACTTTTTTTAACTCTCGCCATACATAGAGGCGCAGGTGTACAGCGTGTGGCAAGATTCTCTAGTAATCACTAGCATTTTCGGTTCATCGGGAAACCGAAAGAGTGCGTGAAAACGAAGGTTACTTTATCGACGATCGGTAAGTTACTGACCGCGAGTAACGCTTTCTTGCTCGATCGAATTTACCAGCCAAAAGTTGAGATTTTATCGCGTACTCGAAATCACGTTTCTGCCTCGATTCGGCATGCTATCGAAAGTATTTCACGCAACATGAAACATTATTCGTTGGCTGTCTCCACAATGACGCATATTGCGATGTATTGATTTGAATCTGAGGTCAGAGTCAATGAAAAAAAATTGCCATTCACCGCAACGAACGCGCTGAACTTGTAATTAATTACGTACAAATCGTATTATCGCGCGAGTTTATTGATATTTTGATATCTCAAGAATTTTCAATCGAGATTCGGCAAAACGAAAATCTTGATTCAGATTTGCAATTGACTTATCGATCGTTCTCAAGAAATTCATAATTACGTGCGAGATAGAACCGACGAGGCTCTTCGAAAGAATATTATTTTTTTATAATTCGACAAAATTTCCAAAAATAATTCGCACGTACTACGCCCAAGTTTTTGTTTTCATTTAATGCAATGGAAATACCCAGCACGAAAAATTGAGACGTGATCGACGTAAAAAAAAAAAATCAGCTTCCGACTGATTTAGTATCTAATCTGCTCCGGGATATCCATGCGCGATTGCTCCCAATCTTTTTTACTCTCATCAAGACAATGCAATAATGCTATACTTACGATTAGCGATTTCCTGGATCGCGAGAGGTCGAAAGATCGTAACGTCGTTGAAAGAATAAAAATAAAAAACCTGAATCGTGTGGCTTTATCTTTTGTTGTGCTCGGCCTCATCTCGCGTATATTCGTCGCAAATTTATCAATGGATCTACGTGAATCTTGATTGAGTTTTACGCAATCACGCGTCTGATTAATTGATACAAACAAATCAATATTTTTATTACGTATTTTCCTTTTTCATCAGAATCTTCATAACAAACGTAAATCGTTATGGAAAACGAACGTAAAACAAAAAAAAAGATTTTCATTAAAAATTCCACGAGAGCGAGAACAGTACTCGGTTGGGTGACCGCTTATTGATGCACCGGTGCGTTTACCCGGCCGAAAGGAATGTCGGAACCTCAGAACGACTTCCTGGTGCTCCAAACGGTCACCCAACCGATTATTGACCTCGCCGGATGTCGTTGGCATTCGTGGATCCGAATATTTGCGTTTTATTCGCGCTGCGGACGTTTATTTGGTTTCCAGGTCGTTCGTTTTCGTGTGTGAGAATTCTCGACGCGTTTGGCGCGTCAATTTGACGTAATCTCGAGTGACACACTTTTTTTAACAAATTCTGTGGCTCGATCCATCATTCGAAATCCCCATTAAGACGCGAGGAACGTGATTCAGTTGTTGCTGGAAAAATAATGAAATCCAGAGTCGGAATGAACGTCAAAGAAATTGCATCATTTTTTAAAATTGATCGATCAATCGTTCGTGTACTTTATTTTGTAATTAATCTTCCGTAACAAAAGGCAATTAGCTTGAGACCGATTTGTTTATGAAGAAATTCATTTTCTTCAAAGATTCTTCGGAGATTTTCTCACATTTGTGGATAAAAAACGATAAACGATATCTCGAGCTGGTGTGAATCGATGCGACGATTCGTCTCTCCCTCTCGATCGATCAATCTCTCAATTCTGATCTCATTGATCGAAATAATCTTTTTTTTATAATGAGATCGATTAAATCTTTGCGTTATGCTGCCCTTTATACGCAACGCATTTTCGGGGATGCCGACGACGTATCGTGGCCTTTTGTCTATCAGAGAATCCAGCATGTGAGGGACAGGAGCGGGACGCTCGATATATAAATGGCGAGACCGCGATGTAAATTCAGCCAAACGTTCGCCTTATACGATCAAGGGTAAGCCTCGACTTATTCGCTCCTCGTGTCCTCAATTTTTCATTATTTCGTCAATTTCCAGTGAAAATAAACAAAAATTCAAATAATAATCGACTATTTTTTATGGTTTTTTTTCGAATGAATTTCGTGGCGTCGAACAGAGAAGGAAATTTTAATTTTGTCCGATTTTTTTGCAGCGAAAAAATGCTGAAATTGACGATCGCTCTGGCGTTGGTCGCCCTCGTCGCCGGGGAGCGCGAAAGCTATCAAAATTACAAGGTCTTCAGGGTCACACCGACGACCGATGAGCAGACGTCATTTCTGCATTACCTTTCCGAAAATTCTCACGAGGTAAGAGAGACAATGATTCGACAAATTTCAGTGAAATCCAATCGACCCTGGTCGACCGGTGCGATCGTGTGGAGCTGAAAAATAAACCACCAACTTCTAAAATCATTCCGAGACATAATTCAAGCTGATGGCACTAAATTCGTAAAGCTAAATTTCCCGAAGCTGCTCGTTCAATCGCGTCAGCGAGAATTCACGTTGCGAAGAATTCTGGGGCCATGGATGCAGAGCCTCAAGGGTCTCGCTCAGCCCAACAATGGCAAAGAAAACGATCGATTTTCACGGTCGTTTTGCCTGTCGAAAAAATTCGATAATTAGTTCAATTTTTTTTTGCTCATTTAATAAACGATCGCGGAGAATTTTAGTTAAATTTTGGAATTTTGTTTCCAGTACAATTTTTGGAACGGGCCATCGCGGACGAACGTTCCGGCTGATTTGATGGTCGCGCCAGAAAGGATCGAGGATTTCGAAAATTTGATGAAAGCGTCTGACCTTCCTTACGCGACTTACGTTGAGAACGTGCAGGCATTGATCGACACTGAAAACCCACCGCTATGGAAGACCAGTTCTGCTTTTGATTGGACCAGTTATCACACCCTCGAAGAGATTAACGCTTATTTGCATAAAATGGCTCAAGATTATCCCGACAAAGTGGAGGTTGTTTACGCGGGTAAAACTTACGAGAAACGTGATATCGTCGGCGTCAAGGTTTCCTTCAAACAAAACAATCCTGGCATATTCATCGAGGGTGGAATTCACGCTCGCGAATGGATCTCACCGGCCACCGTAACGTATCTATTGAACGAATTGTTGACCAGCCAAGATCCCGAAGTTCGTCAAATGGCCGAGGCCAACGATTGGTACATTTTCCCTGTCTTCAATCCGGACGGTTTTGTTTATACTCACACGAGGGTAAATATCCTAACGAGGCTCCAACAATTATTTACCAACTTTGAGCAAAATTTCTTGCTCAATTTTTTTTTCCAAATCGAAAAAAAATTAAATAAAAAAAATCTTTTCAGAATCGTCTCTGGAGGAAATCGCGTCAACCTTTCCGTGCCTGCCACGGTGCGGATCTCAATCGTAACTGGGGCTACAAATGGATGCGTGAGTATTTCGTTTTCCTAATCAAATTCAACGAAATTTTAATTTCGTGCTTTTTATGGAAACTTTTCATTCAATCGGGCGATTAAATTGTAATTAAATGATTATTTTCGTGTTGTGGAATAGATGGTGGTGCAAGTAGCAACCCTTGTTCCGAAACTTACGCCGGAACAAGCGAGTTCTCGTCCATTGAGACTTCGTCCATGTCAAAATACATAACGTCCGTCTCCGATAAAATCTACGCGTACATCTCGTTCCACAGTTACTCCCAGCTGCTTTTGTTCCCTTACGGACACACAAAAGAACATCTTGACAATTATGACGAGATGGTGAGTCGAGTTGCGTCGTTAATTAACGAGAACATTTCATTAATTACCGTCTCAATTAATTCAATCGATTAAATCTCGTTTTTTTAGAACGGCGTCGCAAAGAAAACAGTCGAGGCACTCGCCAAGAGATACGGTACCAAATACGTCTACGGAAACATCGCCGAAACGATTTGTAAGTGAAAAAAAAAACGCGTAAAAAGTATTTTTGATAATTCGATGAATTTTTTGTTTCTACGGAAAAATATTTTGCCTGCAGACGTCGCGACCGGAAGTTCAGTCGACTGGGCAAAAGCTGTTTTGAAATTGCCGCTTTCCTACACCTATGAGCTTCGGGACACAGGCAGATACGGCTTCGTACTTCCGGCCAACCAGATCATTCCAACTGCCGAAGAAACGGTCGACTCACTCGTCGCACTCTTCAAGGAAGCAACTGCCCGGGGAATCCCCACAAGATTATAAACTCGACAAGTTTCTTATCGATCCTTGAATCGACGTTTTTTTTTACCAAGAAATTCTGAAAAATCATCAAAACTTCGAAATCTTCACGCGCGACTTTTGCGATAATAAAAATATTGAAATAATTTGTTGTTTCATCATTTTTACTCCGAAACGATTCACCAGCCGCTTGACGCTGCTTCTCTTCGTCGTCACGTTATCTAATCCCACGAGGTCAATTCGCTCTACTTACGTGCCGCAGATCGTTAATGCCGTCGCAGCATGAGACGCGATTCATACGGACGTACGATCTACCGGAAATTCGAATCATGGCAATGCTCCGGTTCAGAAAGTCAAAAAAGTGATTTTTGCGAATTTTTTTTTTTCGTGTGAAATAAAATACGAACAATTCTGAACTTTTGCACAAGTTTCAAGAACGCTCGGAAGTTTTAACTACAAAAAAGAATTCAGGTTCATTTTTGAAAAAAAAAAAATCATTTGGCTCCAAAATTTGACAAGGTCACGAAGCGTGACAGTTTTTTGACTTACCCCCTCGAATAGTTTATCTAATCTCGCGTGTTCCGCTCCGTGCTCTACTTACGTGCACGAGCAGTCAATGGGGGTCCGACCTGATGCCAAATTAATATAAACATTTGGGCTGGCGAAAACGAGAGTCAAAAATCGTTCCAACGAATTCAATGGCATTTCGATGTTTTTTTTTAATTCGTAAAAAAATAAAAAGCTTCCCAACAAACACAAAAATATTTGATTGAATTGAAAATCATTTTTTTTCGCATTATCGATAGAAAAATTGGTCGCTTTGCAAATTTCCCACTCACGATGCCAACGAACGTTCGTTCCACTTGGATCTTTCGATAGATTCGATTTTTTCTAGTCGCCTGACTTTTTTTCATTGGATAAGAAAACTATCGCACAATTTCTATTTACCGTCGTAATCGCGAGAATAAACAACGGGAAAAAGTGAGAAAAAAAGTAGCAGAGTGTGCGGAATATCGACGTGGGAGCAGAGGACGTGATAAATACAGAAGACGTGAATGAGATCGGTACACGAGTTCGCCATAAACGATAACGGGTAAGTCAGCCAACAATGAAACTGCGCGTTGTGCGGAGTCTATTTCACACGTGCCAATTGTTTCGAAGCAGCACCGAACGAAATGTCAGGTTCATTGTACGCTCGTTTCTCACTCGATTCTTCCTTTTTTATATTTTTCCCTCATCTGGCTGATTGTTTTTTCAAACGGCAATCTTTTCTTTCCGGATTTAACACGGTTCACAAGGTCGTCATAAAAATTCATTTATTCGCACCTTCCCGTCCCTTTTTATACCTCAATTATGGACACTCGAAGAAATCTTCGCCAGTCTTGATCGAGCTCTTCTTCCAGCAACATCATGGCCAAGCTCTTCCTCCTACTCGCCTTTTTGGCCCTTGTCTCAGCCCAGAAAAAAAATTACGACAATTACAAAGTCTTCAGAATCGTCCCGACTAGCGAAGGACAAATAAACTTCTTGAAACAGTTTGGAGAGTCTCGCGATAACGAGGTACGTACCAATTCGTCGTAAAAAAGTGATTTTTGTCTTTGAAATTCAACTTTTTTCTCTTGCTCATTTTTCAACATCGATTATTTGACGAAATATGAATTTTTACGAAAACAAAATAAAAAATAATAAAAATTAGGCAAGGGTTTGTTGATTCTTCATCCTTCCAGAATAATTCATTGAAAAAGTTGCTTTCAGTATTCTTTTTGGAAAGGGCCGAGTTACATAAACGAGTCGGTAGACTTGATGGTGTCTCCTGAAAAATTGTCAGAGTTCGACGACATGATGTTGTCGTCGAATATAAAATACGTGAGTTACATAGAAAACGTTCAATCTCTCGTTGACAACGAGAATCCATTTTATGCAAGAGATGGAAAATCGACATTTGATTGGACGAGTTATCATACGCTCGAAGAGATTTACGCGTATCTGGAAAAGATGGCAGCGACTTATCCCGACAAAGTCGAGCTCATTATCGGTGGGAAAACTTACGAAGGACGTTCCATCAAAGGCGTCAAAATATCCTTCAAGGAAAACAACCCCGGGGTCTTTATCGAGGGTGGAATTCATGCTCGCGAGTGGATCACTCCAGCAACCGTTACTTACATAATAAACGAATTTTTGACAAGCAATAACCCGGATATTCGGCAATTAGCGGAAAGTAACGACTGGTATATTTTCCCATCCTTCAACCCTGACGGCTACGTTTTCACTCACAAACGGGTACTAATTCATTATTCAATACTCCATTTAATTGTTGTCCATCGGATTCACAAAATTTTCCGAACAAACGTTTTAATTAATTAATCAATTAATTAATTAAAACGTTTAAATTAATTAATTAATTCAACGTTTAAATTAATTAATTAATTAATTAATTAAAACGTTTTTCCGAAAAATTTAATTAATTAATTCATTTAATTCATTTTAATTAATTAAATAAATAATTGATTGGAAAGAATTAAATAAATTTAAAATTAATAATAAATTTAGCTAATGAAATTTATTTTAATTAATTAACTAAAAATAATTAAATAAATAATAATCTAATTAATCGATTAATTGAACAATTAATCGATTAAAATCTCGTTAATTTTGAAATTCTTAGGAAATCTTGCGACTCGAAAGCGTTTTCCAAATATTTTGATTTTACAGAATCGTTTGTGGCGAAAAACGAGGAAGCCGTACAGTTTCTTTTGCTATGGGAGCGATCCGAATCGCAATTGGGGATACAAATGGATGCGTATGTTCGATTGCCAATAAAATAATGAATATGGATAGTGAGTCTGTTGGAAAAAATGGAAAAAGTTCGGAAATTGAATATGTGTGTGTGTTTTTTTTTGTTTTCACGTTCGATTCGATCAGAGGGCGGAGCCAGCAGTTCACCGTGCTCGGAAACTTTCGCTGGGACAGCACCGTTTTCGGATATTGAGACGAGAACTTTGTCTGAATACATAAAATCGATTTCCGACAAATTTTACGCTTACATTGCGTTTCACAGCTATTCTCAGCTGCTCCTTTTCCCGTATGGACACACCACCGACCATCTTGACAATTACGACCAGCTTGTGAGTACACTGTTTGTTTGAGGAAATTTTATTATTTATGAAATTTAATTTCGAATCAGATTCGCTGGTGAGTTTGTGCGCGAGGCCATTTCGTCACTGTGACTCAATTTTTCTCTCTATTCTTCCGGGTTTCTATTCTTGTTCGCGGTAAATTCGATGTTTTCTCGAATTTTCATTTTTTTTTTTCATTTTCAGTACGCGATTGGTAAAAAAACGATCGAGGCTCTGGCGAAAAGGTACGGGACCAAATACGTCACGGGAAATATAGCCGAAGCAATTTGTGAGTAACTTTTCATTGATTTTTCCAAGAAAACAAAAAACAAAAATGAAAAAAGTTGAAATGCAATTTTTCTGTTGCTCGAATCGTAGATATCGCGACCGGAAGTTCTCTCGACTGGGTGAAAAGCACGTTCAAAACACCGATCGCCTACACGTACGAGCTTCGGGATACCGGAAAATATGGATTTATGCTCCCGGCCGAACAAATTATTCCTACGGCTCAAGAAACCATCGATTCTCTTATCGGATTATTCAAAGAAGCTGCAGCTCGTGGGATACCGAAAAGGAAGTGAAAAGCAAGGCGAACAGCAATGGACCAAGTTCAACATTTTTTTCCACATAATTGTTTAACCATTTATCAGCAGGAGAAAATAAATAAGTAAAAACATCGGATTACAGATTTTGTTTAAATTATTTTCCATGATATCAAAGAGAATTATGAACGTACGACCTTGCCAATTTCTTGAGTTCAGTCCGAGCTATTTTGTCTGCTGCGGTGTGAGGCATTTTGTCCAAAAAGTGGACTCCACCACGGAGTTTCATGTAATCCGGAAGTACGTCGGACACAATTGTTTCAATTTCCTTTTCCGTTATCTACAGAAAAAAAAAATAAAAAAATAAAAAATATATTTATGGATTTTTATATTTTGATGCAAATTTTGAATAATTGCGATAAATTAATTGGACGAATAATTCGCAAAATGACGTTCCATCTCCATGAACAATAAAAAGATCGAAAATGATCGATTTCGAATTTTATTAAGCTCCGAACCGTGATTTTTTTTTTTTTTTTACAAACCGACGTATTCGTCAATGAACGCGAAACGGTGTGCAAAAAAACTCACGTAATGTCCCGGTTTTTTCTCGACGAATGCTACGGGATGCTCGTCACCAGTTTCTTGAGGAATCGAGACGACGGCAGCTTCCCGAATAGCTGGATGGTCGAGCAGAAGATTTTCGATCATCGTTGGAGAAACGTGATGACCTTGGAACTTGATCAAGTCTTTTGAACGATCGACGAAATAAATGTAACCTTCTTCGTCGTAATAAACGAGATCGCCGGTGTGGAACCAACCTGTACGCATTATTGTTATGGTGTCTTAAAGGCGCACCCCATAAGAAAGCTTCGACATCTCTTTAATTGCTTGCTCGTCAAGACTTACCTTCAGAATCGATTGCTTCACTCGTTGCTTCAGGATTTTTGTAATAACCATTCATCATGGACGCAGACTTGAAACAAGCCTCTCCTGTCTCGTTAGGATTGAGAATTCTTCCAGTTTCAGGATCGATTACTTTCAGCTGTGTGTTCTTCGTCACCCTTCCTAAGGAACCCGGTTTGAAACCTTTTTCTTGCAATATTCCAAGTCCAAATTCCGTCATACCTTATTTTCGAAAAACAAAAAAAACCGACAATGAGATCGTCGATTATGAGGAAAATGTGATTTTTAACGTCGGACGAATAAATAAATGTGGAAATACTGAATGGACAAAAAAGCTGAGAAATTCTGAAAGAAAAAATGGAAAAATGCCTTGAAAAAATTGCATGAGCAAGGAATCGTTACCGTAACATTGAAAAACCGATGCTTTTGGAAAAGATTTTGTCAGAGACTCTTGCGTCTTTTCGTGGATAGCTCCACCACCCATTGCCATAAATGACAAGGACGATACGTCGTATTCCGATATTATGGAACATTTCTCGAGTGCAACTGTTGCATTGAGTCCAAGGAGTAGCCAGTTGACCTGCAGGTTATTGTAATTACGTTTGTAAGAAAGTAAGAGATAACATTTGTGTCAATGGACATTGAAAAATGTCGCACCAGGGGATGGAGATGAAATTGGACGAAAAGAATTGAATTGAATCACCTTGTACTTTTCTATGAGTTCCAAACATTTTCGAGGCGTGAATGCTGGACAAATAATTCTTTTATCGGGCACAATGACTCCTCGGAGCATCGAGAGAATACTGGTGCCCCAAGCAAGTGGCGAAAACAGAAGAGTAACGGGGTTGCTCTCTTTGAGATGGTCCATATCCATATAGAGACGAGTATTGATATAAAGACGGTTATTAGCATGAACAACACCTTTGGGGGAGCCAGTGCTTCCGGAAGTGTAAAGAATGACGACCGGAGCTTCTATGCTCGGTAATTTTGTGCAACGAAAATCAGCTACTTTGATCGAATCCTGGGATTTGAGAATGGCGTTTAAGGAGAGATAATTCGTATTTTCTCCGAAGAGAACGAGTGGAATTTTTGTCCCGATTTCTTCGATCGCTTCGAGGACGATTCCGGCGGTTATTTCGGTCAGAAAAATTACTTTTGTCTCGGTCAGTGCGATGAAGTGTTTGGCCACCTCTAAAGAAAAGGAAAAATCATTTATTGCGATCAATTTCGTTCGGAATTAAATTCAAAGATTTATATCGCATCGTGGAATTTAGAGATTCGATTTTTATTGCCTTTTTTTTTTTTAATTTGTACCTTTGGTCAATCCAGCTTCCCACCATGGATTGAAAACGGCTCCTATGTACAGGGAAGCAAAACATGGAATATACATGTCCGTTTGATTGTGAGTACAAATTCCAACAACGTCTCCGACCCCGATGCCTTGCTCTCTCATCCACAACGCGCACCTTACACTCTTTTCTTCCATTTCCCTAAATGTCTCTTCCCTCCCCGTCGTACCATCAACCTGTGGAATTTAAATTGACTCATTATCCACTCAGTAATAATCAATTATCACTTTTTCAAAAGACAACTAAGAATCAACTAACCTGGCCAACGAATGCGGGATTTGCTCTCAAACACTCCAAAACCATTCGTCCCAGACTCTTGTATTCGTTCGTGAATTTTTCATGCGTCGCTATAATGATTCCATTTTCGATCGCGACATTTTCGGAAACCTATTTCATTCTCACCATAAAAACTTGCATTTATTAGAAAAAAAGGACACAATTAAAAAACAACGAATGTAACGATTGCCGTTTAAAAAAAAAAAAACGATCCGAAATTCTTGACCCTCAGTCAACTCTGTAACTTTTGGTAACCCGGGTAAATTTTCATCAAACGACAGACCTGCTAATGTCCGTGTCCCGAAACTCTGCCGAGTGTCAGAATTTCAAGGAAATTCCAGGTTTTAGCGAATCTATCAGGAATTTTCTTACCTTGCGACTGTACGTCGAGTCCAGCGACATTTTTTCCGCGAGTGAGTTTTTCGAGGGCTCATGCAATGAGAACCGTTCGTCAGCAACTGTTTTTTTATCGATAAAAATTCGGGTTTATCGGAAGGATAAATATAGCGTCGACGGAGAATAAAAGTTGTAGCTGATCTCACGCTATTCTATCGCGAAACCATATCAATAACTACGCTCAATCTGCACGGACAGAAAACGATGCGTGAAAAAGCTGTAATGCGAATTTATCGTCCGAGTAAATGGAGGTAAAGAGGACGGCAAAGCTAATCAACAAGTTTTTGTTGGTTCTCCGAGACGCAGATCAAAGTCCGGGAGGCAATGGCGAGGGAAAAATGATCTAAATCAGAAATCGAATTATTTCGAGGTGTAAGATTCAAATCTTTGTCCAAACGATTTTTTCTACAGCAATAAAATATTTTAACGAACGTCCAGGGCTTTGGACACCCAGAGTGATAAAAAAATTCAAATTTTTCGTCGTAAAAAAAATAGAGATCGTCGATAAAAATGCTTGTCAACGATATCGTTACTTGAGTTCAGCTTTCTGCGTGATCATTAGTTCTTGAGATATTGATGATCTACGAAAAAGCTGTTTCTTTGGTTAAATGCCAATTTCTCAGCGACGAACATTTAAGAATGTGAAATTTGGAAAAAAGTGGGACAACCCTGTACGATTTTCCTTTTTTTTTTATTTTCCATGGAAATGCATAAAAATGCATCCATTGCAGTGGGTGTAAGATGGATACTGACCCACGCGACAAAAATGTGCGTGGGTCAGTATCCACGCATCCATCTAGCTTCTTCAATCGCACGAATCAGTCAATCGACTAAATGCTTTTAGTTGCATTTTAGTCCGTCATACTCAACGGTACTCTCAGTCGAAATTCATATTGGAATCTTTTTGGATCGAGTTAATTGGACATGGCAGTTTTTGGATATTTCGATCTCCTTCCTTTCCTCTTAGCGAGCCTCACAGTGTTTACCAGCGATGCATACTTACGGAAATACGTTCCACTCATCATTGGAATTAATGAACGCTACGGGCCCTCGAGCATTCGACTCGTCATGCCGTATTCCAGTGATCGTAAGTCGCGAATGCGAATAGAGGAAAAAATTTGTACGGTGGTGATTTTTTTTCTATGTATCGAGTTTTTGAGGTTTCTTGTTTGAATTCGAAGTCTTTGGTCGTTTGAATTTTGGGAATTTCGTTTATCAGTCCATCGTGGAAATTTTTCAGATTGAACTGATGGGAGGAAATTAAATCGTCTCAAGTATTTAAAAAAAAAACTTGTAGGTGTCGATGCGAGTGTTTGAAAAAAAAAGAATCTGCTTGAAAAACGACGATTTTCAATTCATTGTCTAACAGATGGAAACGATCCTACGTTGACTTTCGCTCTGACTCGTGAATTTTCCCGAAATGGTATACCGTCTCTTGTGATAAATTCGGAAGAGACTTTAAAACGTGTTGAGAAACACCATGGACGTGTTCGACCTATAGTGGTTGTCGTGGTGACAGCTACCGAGGACATCGATAAATTTGCATCACTCAAGAACAAAAATGGTATTTCGTATCCCATCTGGTTGGTCATTTTTGAGGATGAATTTGGAGCTTCGATATGCGATTTTTGTAACACACCAACAAATAACTTTTTTGGTCTACGGTTCGATACGGAAATGTTGGTAGTTTGTTGCAAAAATAAATCGTTGCAAGAATGGTGGTCGGACCATAGAAACAGAACGGAAACCGCGTCCATCGGTGAATGGACCGTAAAAGACGGATTGACATCGCTAGTAGATCAGAAACTGTACGAGAGACGTTCCGATCTTGGAGGCATGGAGTTTCGAGTCGGTTTTCCCACTGTAAGTTTGGTTCCATGTTTTCCCTTGACGGATTTCATCGCTGCGTCTGCAATGACATTCTACGTCGAGCTAGCGCAGTAAGAACGTTAAAAATTTCCGGCAGAGTTCGGCTTTTTATTTCGAAGAAAATGGCGGCCAGCCCGCAGGATTGTTCAACGATGTTTTGATGGAATTAGCGCGCCGCATGAATTTCAAGGTTACGAAAATTTACAAGCGAGCTGCCTTCGGTTTTTGGGAAGCGCAGGAACAAACCTGGATGGGTATCCTCGGTCTCCTTGACAGAGATCAAATCGAACTTGGCGTCGGAGAATTCACCATGTCGTCGAAGCGTCTCGAAGTCTTCCAATTCACTCAGTTATTGATGGTCTCTACAGACTTTTTGTATTTAAGAGCTGTTGATAGCACAGCGGCTCAGTGGGCAAGCCACTTTAAGGTACATATCCAAAGCGTTACGAAATGTTTACGAACTCGTGAGAAATTACTTTATTTCAATTTATTTATTGTTCCCGCACTTCTGTGGCTTTTTACGAGCCCGTCCCGTTCGTTAGTTCCCCAGCTAATAATTCCTGTTCCTGTTACCGCGAGATCCTCGAGAGTGCCAGCAACAGGCTCAGGAAACCGTGGAAAACTTCATCGACATTGGGTCTTGAATGTCAATGTTTTGACTTCACCCGAGGCTGCTGATAATCCCTGCAAGGCAAATACTGATCTTTGATATACTTTTGTGAATCCTTTTCTTCATTCAAGGTGTTTGCTTCAGAAACTTGGATCGCGATAATACTCTTCGTAATCATATCACCCTTATTGGTGGCACTGATGAAGATCGGGACAGCAGATGACTCGTTTAGGAATCGTATTGCCGAAGTGTATCTCGATGTCTGGGGGATTTTTTGCCAGCAAGGATTGGCCAGTGAGAGTTCAAACTTTTCTATGAATTTCACTATTTCGTCGATGAAGTTTATTCGATGATGATTACGGAACTTCAGGAAATATCTTTACTCTGTTATAGCTTTTCCCATGGAAACTCCACTTAGAATCGCTTACTGTTCGATGTATATTGCTGCTTTGATTGTTTTGGCGTCTTATTCAGCCACTTTGATAAGTTTCCTCACAGTATCAACGACCATTGTGCCATTCGCTTCCTTGAAAGATTTTGCAGATGACGGAACGTACGCTCTCTCGATCCTCAAGTACAGTTATCAATGGGATTTATACCACGTGAGTCTACTTGTAGGTTTCTTAATAAAAGCAGAGATCGCAATTAATCATTGTTTATATTTGTTTATAATAATATGTGATAACATTTTTAGTTTGAACCAAAAATTTCTGTCCTCGCGAGCGTTAGGAATTGTGTTTATTTTTACGAAACGTAAACTCTCATGCCCATTTTACAGCTTTCGAAAGATCCTTTAATAATGAAAATGAAAACTCTTCTGAAGCCAGTCGATAAACTTCCCGCTACCATGAAAGAAGCGTTCAATGAAGTACGTACAAAATTTCACGTTGCGCCATGTTGCAAAACGATTAAATGTAACGTCGTAATGTCGTCGATATATAGATCATTATGCACATTTCGTTTGATCGTTTCTCGGCACCTTTCCTAAGAATGCAAAAGATATGCGTCGCTAAAATAAAATTTTCATAAGACCAACATTTCTTAAGGTTTGCAAAGAAAAGGTTGCTTTTTGCTTGAGCGAATCTATGGTGACAACGGGGATGAGTCATCTCCCCTGCAAAATTGCTCGCATCGATATGAAGATTAACAGTAATGACGCAATGATATTGAAAAAGGGAAGCCAATTCGCGGGGATCATCAATTATTAGTAAGACAAAGACCCGAATGAATCGATGTCAACACCATATTCTATTTTTCGGAATTACATTTTCGAAAAGCGTTAGGGAGAAAAAATTTTCGTGTCAGTCAATTATTATCAAGCGAATTCTGATAAGATCATTAATTCCCCCAATTTTTTCTTTTATAGTATTCAACGATTCCACGAGGACGGAATGTTGAATCGTCTAAAACAAAAATATATGCCGCGACCAACAGAGCCTCAGTCTGAACATACCGGAGTAACTTTTTCGGGTATCGCATCCGTGTTGTTGGTGTTGGCTGCTGGATTGGGCCTGTCACTTATCGTGATAATGATCGAAAAAATTATTGCGTCATTTCATCGAGTTGAACGAAAACGGCCCAAGTCGAAAGAAAAGACGATTTATTTTCGGAAAATGAATATTCATAGAGTGTTCTTCAGCAAAAAGAAAAATGCAACATCTCGTTCGCAGCTTTTTTTTAAACGACGAACCCCAAGATCGAATATTCCAGCGATTGAATTTTCTGTGTAATTTTTTTTTCTCACCTCATCAAATGCACCTAACGAAGTCCTTGTCAGGTTGAAAGGATCGGGACACGAATTGTCATAAATGCAACGCATCAGGTCAGATGGTCATCCGATATGCATGCATGCAAACTGGCACCGCATACGCGGCTCTCTCGGGTAACGTGATTGTATAGACGGAGCTTGCATAATGACGACGTTAATCGTTGCAATAAAAAAATGTTGTGTCTTCTTAGAAAAAATCAATTCAATCAAAGCTTGTAATCTTGCTAATAGAATATTCAAACACGTAGTGCGTCACGCACAGAAAGGACGAAGAATAAATATTGGAATGAACGGATTTTAGAAAAATATTATCTGTCGTCAATTTTATTATTTGTCACGCGAGTTTATAGGCAGATCTTGCATAATGACCACGTTTACTATATAATAATAGGAGTGAGATCATCGACGTTATTTTTTAAGCAACTGACACCAGGATGAATTTCGATCATGGATGAACTCGTTTTTACCTTCGGAATCGATCGTTTCCCTCGTCGTCGTAGGGTTTTTGTAGTAACCCGTCATTATGTACGGATTTCTGAAACATTCGTTCTAATTATTGAAGTTACTCAATTTTTCTGTTTCTTGAGGAGTTGACATTTTTTTGATTGGACGTGCCAAGAGAACGTGCCGTTGGATTATATGAATCGAACGATGTAAAAGAAATAGAGATCGAGGAAAACAATGCCTTGTTAACGGTATGGTTGGTCGTTACTCAGTAATTTAACGTGAAAAACGCATTTAATGCATTGTAAGCGAGAAACATGCAACCAAAAGGTGCAGGTCTGTATACACGTATGCATCTAGATTCTTCAATCGGATAAATCAGTATGATAGACGAAATGCTTTTAGTTGCATTTTGGTCTGGCATACTGATCGGTATGAATAATTTTTATTCGCCGGAAATTGCAGCTTGACGTAGATATGAAGTTTCTTTCTTTTCGAAATAAGTTTTCATAGGTTGAAATTCATCTTTCAGCCTTTTTGGATCGAGTTAATTGGACATGGCAGTTTTGAGGCATTTTCATCTCTTTCTATTACTCTTAGCCAGCCTCACAGTGTTTACCAGCGATGCATACTTACGGAAATATATTCCACTCATCATTGGAATTAAGGAACACTACGGGCCCTCGACCATTTGCCTCGTTATGCCATATTCCAGTGATCGTAAGTTGCGAATGCGAATAGAGGACAAAATTTGTACGGTGGACATTTTTTTTCTATGTTTCGAGTTTTTGAAGTTTCTTGTTTGAATTCGAAGTCTTTGGTCGTTTAAATTTTGGGAATTTCGTTCATCAGTCCATCGTGGAAATTTTTCAGATTGAACTGATGGGGAGGAAATTAAATCGTCTCAAGTATTTTTCAAAAAAAAACTTGTAGGTGTCGATGCGAGTGTTTGAAAAAAAAAGAATCTGCTTGAAAAACGACGATTTTCAATTTATTGTCTAACAGATGGAAACGATCCTACGTTGACATTCGCTCTGACTCGTGAATTTTCCCGAAACGGTATATTGTCTCTTGTGATAAATTCGGAAGAGACTTTAAAACGTGTTAAGAAACACCATGAACGTGTTCGACCTATAGTGGTTGTCGTGGTGACAGCTACCAAGGACATCGATAAATTTGCATCACTCAAGAACAAATATGGTATTTCGTATCCCATCTGGTTGGTCATTTTTGAGGATGAATTTGAAGCCTCGATATGCGATTTTTGTAACTCACCAACAAATAACTTTTTTGGTCTACGGTTCGATACGGAAATGTTGGTAGTTTGTTGCAAAAATAAATCGTTGCAAGAATGGTGGTCGGACCATAGAAACAGAACGGAAACCGCGTCCATCGGTGAATGGACCATAACAGACGGATTGACATCGATTGCGAATCAGAGTCTGTATGCGAGACGTTCCGATGTTGCTGGCGTGGGATTTCGACTGGCTTTCGTCACCGTGAGTTTGACTTTTTATCCTTCCACGACAAATTTCATCGTCGCGTCTGCAATTAAGTTCCATGTCGACCAAGCGCAGTAACCCAGAAACATCTGTCAGCAGAATTCGGCATTTTATTTCGAAGAAAACGGTGGCCAACCCGCAGGATTATTCAACGATTTCGTGATGGACTTGGCGCGCATTGTGAATTTCAAGATTACGAAAATTATTAAGAATGAAGGTTTCGGTTCTTGGGAAGCGAAGGAACAACGCTGGACCGGTGTGATCGAACTCATTGACAAAGGTCTTGTTGAACTTGGGGTCGGAGAATTCAGCATTTTGGTCAATCGTCTCAAAGCCCTCGATTTCACGCTGCCAGTCATGGTCACTTCCGAAACGTTGTACTTCAGAGCCGTTGATAGTGCAGCAGCCCAGTGGGCCGCCCATTTCAAGGTACGAGACATTTAAAAGCTTCACGCACTCGTACGAAAGTGATTTTTCACCCATCGTTGTCGCTTTTGTACCGAAGGATTTATCGGTTTTTTTTTCTTCGAGGTTTTTACTTTAGAAATTTGGATCGTGATAATCCTTCTCGCCATCACATACCCCTTTTTGGTGGCACTGATGAACATACGGACAGCAGATGATTCGTTTAGAAATCTCATTCGCGAGCATTATTTTAATATCTGGGCAATTTTTTGCCAGCAAGGATTGGCTGGTAAGAGTTCTAACTTGTTCTATTAATTTTACTAATTTGTTTCGTCAATTATTCAACGATGTCTCGAGTCTTCTTGTCAACAAACAGGATTTTGTTGACACATCGAATTTCAGGAAAATGTGTTAATCTTTTCCAGTTTATCCCATGGAAACTCCGTTGAGAATCGCTTACTATTCAATTTCTATTGCCACTTTTGTCGTTTTGGCAGCTTATTCAGGCACTTTAATAAGTTTCCTCACAGTATCAACGTTTAGTGTGCCATTCGCTTCCTTAAAAGATTTTGCGGATGACGGAACGTACGCTCTCACAGTCCTTAAGCACAGTTCTGAGTGGGATTTATTCCACGTGAGTCAACTTCTGGGTTTAGTGATAAAAAAAGAAAAAAAAAAAGAAAAAATAGTTGGTCCACTTGATCATCGTTTGTAACTTTTATAAAATTATGTAATAATGTTTTTTGTTTGATACAAAAATTTCTGCTTTCGCTAACGTTAGAAATTCGCTTTATTTTCACGAAACGTAATTCTCAAACCCATCTTACAGTTTTCGCATGATCCTCTAATGAAGAAAATGAAAACTCTCTTGAGGCCATTCCATACACTTCCTGGTACCATGGAAGAAGCGTTCGATCAAGTACGTAAAAAATGTAATATTGTGCCATGTTGTAAACGATTGAACCTCGTCGTCGAAATGAATTATTCACACAATACCAACATTTTTTTAAGGTCTGCAAGGGTAAGGTTGCATTTTGTTTGAGCGGAGCGATGGCGTCAACGGTCATAAGAAAAGTTTCCTGCGAAATTGCGCAAATCGATGCGGGCATGACCGATAATTACGCGTTGGTACTGAAAAAGGGAAGCGAATACACGGGAATCATCAATTATCAGTAAGCAAAAATCCGAATGAATCGATGTTTACGCCATATTCCATTCTTCGTGGTTCTGTTTTCGGAAATAGTTGGAAAAAAAAAGTTTCGTGTCAGGCTTGTAGGGTAATCAATACCGGAAATGGAATTTGAGACAAAATTGAATAAATCATATAATTGCAGTATTGCATTATTATTTCTCATGCACAAAACGATATTTAGAGAAATAATCGTCGATTTCATCGAGTAAATTGTGATCATCCGTTATCGAACGATTTTTCATTGGAATTTGTTCATTTTTTTCATTTGTAGGATTCAACGATTACAGGAGGCAGGAATGTTGAAACGTCTGATACAAAAATATATACCCAGACCATCGGAGCCTCAGTCGGTACACCCGGAAGTAACCCTTTCAGGTATCGCATCCGTGTTGTCGGTGTTGGCTGCTGGAATAGGCTTTTCTTTTATCGTGATGTTGGTCGAAAAAATAATTGCGTTATTTCATCAAGTTGAACGAAAATGGCCAACATCGAAAAAAAAGACGATTTATCCTCGGAAAATGATTATTCCTAGAGTGTTAATCAGCAAAAAGAAACTCGCAACATCTCATTCGCAGCTTTTATTTATACGACGAACCCCAAGATTGAATATTCCAGCAATTGAATTTACTTCGTAATTTTTTTTCTCCACCTCATCAAATGCACCTAACGAAGTCCTTGTCAGGTTGAAAGGATCGGGACACGGATTGTCATAAATGTAACGCATCAGGTCAGATGGTCATCCGATATGCATGCATGCAACTGGCACCGCAAACACGGCCCTCTCGGGTAACGTGATTGTAGAGACGGAGCTTGCATAATGACGACGTTAAACGTTATAATAAAAAAAATTATGCCTCTTCGTAAAAAAAAATCAATTCTTTGAAAGCTTGTAACGTCGCTGATGAAATATTCAAACACGTAGTGTGTCACGCACAAAAAGGACGAGTAAATATTAAAATAAACGGATTTCGAAAAATACCATCTGTCGTTTATTTTATTATTTGTCACGGGAGTTTATAGGCAGATCTCGCATAATGACCACGTGTACCATAATGATAGAAAAATATGTGTCTCTGTAGAAATGTTTTAAAAAATTTGTCTCAATAAAAATGGAGTGAATAACTTTTTAAAATTTATTCATTTGTGTAAATTCGACACTCAATTGACCAGCGTGAAGCAGTCATTTTACCTCAACGAGTTTCGTATCTTTGTGAGTGCGAAAAATTCATACGATCAGGGTCTTGAATTTTGGGGGGAATTGTGGAAAAAATGACAAAATTAACGCGGAAGTTGAACTGAGAATTATATATATTCATGGCACAGATAGTGAACTGTCGGACAATTTTATAAATAACGTTTCAATCTACACAAACGAACGTTATCGTTAAAGTTTACTGGAGAATGCGAACCGATCGAATTATTGGATGTAGGTCATCGCTAGTGTTCTGAGTTCTTGCCGAGCAATCTTTCCAGTGGGTGTGTGAGGCATCTCGGTCAAAAACTTGACACCACCTCGCAGCGTCATGTAATCGGGAAGAGTGTCCGACACCATTTTTTTGAGTGCCTCCTCGGAAATCTGAGCACACGAACACAAGAATTAATTCTCCATACGACGCCATACGAAACGAGTCGACAGTGTTTTTAAAAAAATATTTCGAATGGTTTAGTTCATGGTTTTCACTATCGCGGCCATAGAAACTTTTCAATGTAATCCAGAGAAAAAAAGAAATAAGAGATAAAAAAAAGGAACTCACTCGGTGTTCGGATTTAAGGGTGACGAATGCGATTGGATGTTGCTCATCGATTTCGTGAGGAATCGAAACGACAGCAGATTCTTGTACAGCCGGATGTTGGAGTAAAACATTTTCGATCATTGCAGGAGAAACGTGATAACCTCTGAACTTTATCAACTCTTTTGATCGTTCGACGAAGAAAAAGTACCCTTCTTCGTCGTAATAGGCGAGGTCACCGGTATGGAGCCAACCTGTGAGATCGTTGACATTATTTTTGAAGCAATTGACAGCGAGGCGAGTTTCGATTGTGTATGAACTCGTGGATCCGGGGGATCGATCGAATCCACCTCGTTCTTACCTTCGGAGTCGATCGTTTCTCTCGTTGCCGTAGGGTTTTTGTAGTAACCCGTCATTATATACGGATTTCTGAAACAAACTTCGCCTGTCTCGTTCGGATTCAAAATTCTTCGAGTTTTAGGATCGATCACTTTCAGCTGATGGTTCTCGGTGACTCTCCCACAGGAACCCGCTTTGCATCCTCTTTCTTGTCTCACCCCTACGCTCCCCAACTCCGTGGAACCTTTGTGGCAAAGAAAATTTACGCATTTTGTAATCGTTCTTTCGTTTGTCCATTAAGGGGATTTTTTAAAAATGATCTGAATGGCTGAAACGTCGCCGAGTCAGTTTTCGCGATTACGCGAAAATTATTCAGACGATCAAGTTCAAATTTGACACACAATTTATTGATGCTTACGTCCAATCGGTGAACCTGAGACTACGTAATAATTTTCAAGTGAGCAAGTTGAAAACAGATGAGAAAATGGTTTGAACAAGGAGAAATTAAGGAAGCAGGATATTTGGTTACCGTAAGCTTGGCAGAGGAAAACGTGAGGTAGCAATTCGCCCAGAGCCGTTTGCGTTTGTTGGCTGACAGCCGAGCCACCAAAGAGAAAAAATTTCAAAGACGATAGATCGTATTTCGACGTTTCGGAACATTTCTGGAGGGCGATCGTTGCACCGGATCCGAGTAGTAGCCAATTGACCTGTAGAAATAATGACAGGGTGTTGGTTGAGGAATGTGACTTCGAGAAGAAGAATCGGAGGTCACGCGAAACGAAACGAGAGGGAAAGTGACTTATACGTACTTTGTACTTTTCGATGAGTTTCAAGCAATTTTCTGGGGTGTATTCGGGGTGAATAATTCTGCGATCAGGAACGATTATTCCTCGGAGGATGCCGTAAGCACCGGAGAGCCAGAAAAGCGGCGAAAATTGAAGGGTGACATGAACTTCCAAGTCGTCCATGCTCACGTAATGATGGATGTTTGTGAGGAGTGATTTGTTTGAGTACACAACACCTTTAGGTAACCCAGTGCTTCCGGAAGTGTAAAGAATGATGACCGGTTCTTCTTTGCTCGGTAATTTTGTGCAACGAAAATCAGCTACTTTGATCGAATCCTGGGATTTGAGAATGGCGTTTAAGGAAAGATAATTCGTATTTTCTCCGAAGAGAACGAGTGGAATTTTCGTCCCGATTTCTTCGATCGCTTCGAGGACGATTCCGGCGGTTATTTCGGTCAGAAAAATTACTTTTGGCTCGGTCAGTGCGATGAAATGTTTGGCCACCTCTAAAGAAAAGGAAAAATCATTTATTGCGATCAATTTCGTTCGGAATTAAATTCAAAGATTTATATCGCATCGTGGAATTTAGAGATTCGATTTTTATTGCCTTTTTTTTTTTTAATTTGTACCTTTGGTCAATCCAGCTTCCCACCATGGATTGAAAACGGCTCCTATGTACAGGGAAGCAAAACATGGAACATACATGTCCGTTTGATTGTGAGTACAAATTCCAACAATGTCTCCGACCTCGATGCCTTGCTCTCTCATCCACAACGCGCACCTTACGCTTTTTTCTTCCATTTCCCTAAATGTCTCTTCCCTCCCCGTCGTACCATCAACCTGTGGAATTTTACATTGACTCATTATCCTCACGGTAATCAGCAATAATCACTTTTCGAAAAGTGAAATGAAAATCACTTTGCCTGGCCAACAAATTCGGGATTCGCTCTCATGCGTTCCAAAATCATTTCTCCAACGCTGTCATAATCAATCGAATACGTTTTTTCCGCTCCTTTCATAATTCCATTTTCAATCACGACACCCTCCGGAACCTTTCCATCCAAAAACATAATAAAAATCCGATTTCCCATAAAAAAGCTTTCGTATTTTCAAATTGCATCAAATTCCAATTTTTTTTACAGAAATAATAAATTTTACCTTGCGACTGTATCTCGAGTTGGACAGCATGGTTCTTCGCGTTGATTCAATTCTCGAATGCTGCAATGATTACCTAATTTTTATCATTTTCGTCGATCGAGATTATTTTCCTTGCGATGGACAAATTTCGATTATAATCAACGGTTTACACAGAGAATACTGAACATTTTTATCAAGCGATTGCTCTTGGACGTATTTTTATCGTAAATGGCAAATAAAAGCAACACAAAAGCGACAAAATTAGAGTCCAATTTTTGGCAGGTACATAAATTATCATGTGACGAGTATTTGACATCTGCTTTTTGAACAAAACTGCTAAAACGTAAATTCCACCAAGAAAGTACACTGAGAGAAAAAACTCTGGTACTCGTTACAATACACGTATTATTGGACGCTCTATGGTGAAATTTACCATAAAAAATTGTCAGGACAACTATTAGTTAGTTGATTATATTATAGTTGTATTGTTTATCTAAGCATATGAACCGAATGGTGCGTGTCACCATGTGTTATTTAGAAAGGACTAGAAGTTATAGTCAAATATTTTACAACGATCAAACAATCCCCGTAATGAGTTCAGCAAGTTGCTCTAGGCATGAAAAGTATGGTATGCTGTAGCATATTCATTTTTGGATCTACTGTCTATCGATTTTACCATGTTTACCAAGTATCTGATAAATTTTGATTAGTACGTCTTATTAAAATATCTCGTATCAGGAACTATGAATGTAATCTCGCGGCAACTTGTGTTTCCAGTTATATGTGACGATTTATTATAGTAATAGCGAGCGTTGCAATGGCACGATTTCTAGTAGTGGGGACATCCGCCAGAGGGCTACGGCTGAAACGATCTCGCTCAAGCGACGTATCGCCCGTACGCCTATAAGCTCCGTACCGTTCCCTAATTCCTTCTTCAATTCCGAATGCCGAGTCGAGCTATCTCCTCGGAGCGCAAGACTGGGAAATCTGAAGATGATGACCCATCCCGGGGAAGACTAGCCGGTCAGTGCACGAACCTGCACACTGACCTCTCGTCCTAAGCTAAAATGTGACTTTACTAACAATTGAGGATGATTAAAATAGCGTATGGTTACTCGAAATGAATTGTATAGGACTCATTCTCTTCACTGTATAGCATTCTTGGCTGTAGTAGCGTTGATTTGACTTCGTGAAATGGCAAATTCGATTTCACAGGTACAGTCCGCAAGTTCATAAAATAAAGCATTATCAATTTGGGTTGTTGATTGAGGAGTGTCTATCGTTTCTACTAAAAATACTACTATTTGTTTGTCACCAGTACACAACATATGTTTGCCACGGAGATTGTAGCAGTTAATATACGCATGTAATGCAACCTACCAGAAAAATTATGGTAAATCAAACCCCATTTTTTGGGTTGGCATTACCTTCAAAGTATTATTATCCTCTCAGGGAAACATCCAAATATGGTAGTCTAAACCAAAAATTTCTCTCAGTGTAACATTACGGGAACCTGGAGAGGGCAAAGAACAGAATGTTTATAAAAAATCAGTAAACGTATTTATTTTATTCGTTTCCTTATCTTTTTTTTTTTTATTCGGGAAGATTTTTTAATTTACAAATAATTAATGTTTCTATGTACACAATTGACTGAGCGATAACTCGATCGAGTGATTAATGTCCGAACTATAGTACATTTTGCAAAGTATTTAACAATTAACTTAAGAAGATTCATCCGCATAATAATTCGTTGACTAAAACATTTCGAGTCGTTAAAAAAAAAAAACGACAATTAACAAGCATACGATTGAGCGAGTTTTCTCAATTGCGTTCTGCCAACCTTGCCGGATGACGTGTGTGGCAATTCATCAAGGAATTTAACACCACCTCGGAGTCTCATGTAATCCGGAAGTGCGTCAGCCACCATTTTCTGTAACTGGTCTTTCGTGACCTGGAAGGAAAAAAAAAATACAAAAAATACAAAAAATTGAATCCATGAGTTTGTCATACTTATTTAATTTTTTCAACCGTCATCGACGTTCCGTCGACTACAGATCGTCGTGGAAAAATGGAAAACGACTCGAATGTAATCGTACAGTGGATTTTGTACCAATTAGAATAATTATTCTAATTAGCACCTCCTGCACAATCCACTCGCGTTATGTCGTCGGCGGGATTCGTCGACAATGAGTCGTGTCATACGAAAATTGCTCATACAAGCGAATCGAGGAAAAACAAACTTGTCGTTCGAGTGAACACGAAAAAACTGATTGGGTCTCTACAATTCTTGTGAAAATTGTTATCGAATCAAAATTGTTTGCAATTACGAGTTTACAGATCTGTTGAAAAAAATTGAGCATTTCTGGTAAAAATTTGTATAATTTTTTTTCATTTCTTTTGATAATATTCAGAGTTAACGAAATCCTTGATTTCACTTACTTTGGAATTTTGCGTTTTGGCTACAAAAGCAATGGGTTGTTCTTCGTCCTCATCGTGAGGGATACCGAGAACAGCAACTTCTTTGACTCCCGAATGAGTTTGTAGCACCTGTTCGATCATGGCAGGCGAAACGTGATGTCCTCTGTATTTGATCATCTCCTTAATCCTGTCGGTTACAAAAACGTGTCCCTCTTCGTCGTAGTGTACGAGATCGCCAGTGTGGAGCCAACCTGAAATGATTTTTTTCAACCGTATAATCGATGAAGCTCATTGTTCGATTACGATGATTGCAGGGAAGCTCGTAAAATTTTTGCCACTGCTAATCAAGTTTTTGACGCGATTTTTCGTCTCACCTTCGGAATCGATGGTTTTTTTTGTGCCTTCAGGATTTCTGTAGTAACAGGTCAACATGAAAGGAGATTTGAAACACGCCTCGCCAGTCTCGTTGGGCCCCAATATTCTTCCGGTCTCCGGATCGATGACTTTCAGCATTATATTCTTGACGATTCTCCCACAAGAGCTCGGCTTATAATCCGGCGATTGTTGCAGAGACGCGCCTCCCAATTCCGTGGCACCTTGAATCAAAAATCCCATTTTAAATACATGGAAAAACAAATTTTGTTGGAAAAGGTCCATCGAGTCTCTTGAGTTCGTTGGATACGATCAACCAAACGCGCAAGAAATGTCCTGGAATATAAAGTCTCTTTGGAAATTAAACTTTTGACGTTCCGATCGTAAATTCTGATCGTAGTTTCTTGAGAAACCAAATTCACTGCCAAAATTATGAAAAATTTGAAATGATCCAAACGATTTAGTTTATCATTATTTTTTTTTTTGCATATTGCAATTTTCACAGCTCGATATATCGTCAAGGAAGAGAGAACGTTTTTTTTTTATAATATCGTTTTTCACTGCTCACCATAAGCCTGGAGGACCTTTGTATGGGGGAAAGTTTCAGCCATGGCTTTTTGAGTCTCTTTTTTCAGAACAGCACCACCGATGTAAATGAATTTCAACGAGGATAAATCGTACTTTGGTACAGTTGGGCATTTCTGGAGCCTGTAAGCCATGCTCGTTCCCATGAGCATCCAAGTCACCTGGGAAAAAATTCCACCATCATTTCTCAGGGTTCATTCATTTTTTTTTAATTTTCTACTTATGCAATACGTTTGCCATGTAATGATGAAAAATTTCAACGGATAATGGGAGCGGATCGTAAAATCGTTGAATTGCTCGGTACAAAGTCTTTCCGTACTAAGTGGCAGTGTTACGTGATGCCAAATGAGTTCTTCGTGAACTCAATTCAACTCCATCATCTCATTTACTGATCTAGTCAAATAATAATCCACTGAGAAAAAAATTTCCGACGAAAATTCATTCCCAGCCACGATACAATGGAAATCGTCGATTTATTAATTTTTTACAATTCTTTCATTTTTTTTTCAAGCGAATAGAAAAAATGGCCTTGAATGTTCAGTTGAAAGTAATCAACACTGATCGATGGTGACCAGAGAGAAATTACTATTCGTTTCAGTGATTATCAACAATTTACAGAACGCCCATTTCGTGCATGAACCATCGAACCAGGAAGACGATACTCGGCAGTAACTTGTCATTACGTTCCTGCTTATAACTTTTCTTCGTGGTTTTAGTTCCAAGCAGTTATACCCAAGAGGACAAATGAATTTTTTTGAGGAATTAAAAATTTTAATAAAAATTGTGCACCGTGAAATAATTTCGATGGAGTACATTGAAAAAAAATCAGATTTACCTGATATTTTTCGATCAATTGGAGAGTTTTGTCTTCGCTGAATACCGGATAAATAATTCGTCTCTCGACGGCCGCGGCTCCTCGCAGCATCAGAAGAACTCCGGAGATCCAGGAAAGCGACGAGAAAATCATCGAAGTGACGAGACCGTCACTGGCGCCGAGTTTGCTCGCGATATTCAAATTGCCAAAGAGAGATCTGTGCGAGAGGAGAGCACCTTTGGGCAAGCCAGTCGTGCCGGAAGTGTAAACAATCACAGCTGGATCATCGACACTCGGAAGTTTTGTACATTGGAATTCAGCGACCAATTTTTCATCCTCGGACGTAATAATATCGTTGAGCGATTGGAGGCCCATTGCTTTTCCGAATACGATGATTTTTGGCTTTACTCCTGTTTCCTTTGACATCTCCGAAGTTATTCCTGCCGATTCTTCGTTCACGAATACAACTTTCGGCGTCGTGAGATTCAAAAAGTGTTTCGTTACCTCTGCATGAGAAAGATTTGTCATTTAGTTCGTTAATTGCCACGAAAAATTATTACTTCATGGAAAAAAATGATTTCTTGTACCTCCTGCAAGTCCAACGTCCCACCATGGGTTAAAAACGGCTCCAATGAACAAAGCCGCGAAACATGGAACATACATATCCATTTGATTGTGAGTACAAATTCCTATGACATCGCCTGGTTTGACATTTTGTTTCTTCAGCCAAATTGCACATTTGATACACTTTTCCAACATCATCGCGAAAGTTTCCTCCTTGCCAGTGACCGCGTCGACCTGTTTAGGTTAATAAATCATTTCCTCAATAATTTCGTGTTAAATTTTAATTGTTGCGGATAACATAAAAAATACAGCACTTGGCCAACGAAGTCCGGGTGACTTTTCAAACGTTCGAAAATCAACTCTCCATAGTTCGTGTCTTTCGTTAAATATGATGCTTCTCGTCCCTTGCATATTCCATTCTCGATGTAAAAATCATCGGTGCCCTGACGCGGAGACATCGAGAAAAATCGTTAATTCAAATTAACGAATTCAAAATAATTTTTTTTTACACTTTCCGAATAATTAATGAAAAAAAAACAAATTTTCCAAAATTTTAACGGGTCCATGGGATTTTTTCCTCACCTTGAAACAGTACGTTGAATCCTTAGCCATTTTGACGAAATTTTCGAAAATCCCAAAGAAAAAAAATCACGAACTGGTCGATTTATCGATCGTTACGAAATGATTTTTTAAAGATCGCGATAAACAAGTTTCTTCATTAAAAATCACTGGGCAATTTGAACTCGTTGACAGAGGGAACGAGAAATTCAAGGCAACACGGACTTTGAAAAATCGACGGACATTTCCACCGACCGAAACTTGTGGTTTAACAACAATCGTCGTTCACTCGAACCTTTTATTCCAGCACAATTCTCCTGCTCGGATCAACTTCGGCCCCACTTTTTTGCTATTTCTCTACTCATGGTAGGGTTAGTGCTCCCCATATCTTTCGACCGATTTCGAGCAGAGAACCGCCTGAGGAACCGCCGCAGAGGAAAAGAAGGTTTATTAATAGTCATATTTCAAATCACAATCGCCTAATGATGGTTTGCACGTGGGATTATAATTCGTGGAGTGGGGGGAGGGAATTTGGAAGTAATTCTTATCATGAAACTATAACGATGTCTATTTTCCAGGCTTGTTGGTGATTCAGCTTTTTTTAACGAACACGTCAAATAGTCAACGAATAAAAAATAAATAAAAATAGAGATTCCAGAGAAGAACGAAGAAACAGTCTCATTGTTGTTGTAATTTCGTGATAATGTCTATCAATTAAATTTCTGTTAAGAATAATTATCCTCGTCAAACGTGAAGATTTTTTATTATTTTTTTTTTTACTGACAATTCGAGCTTTGTTTTTTCTTTTCAATATTTTTCCGACTTCCTCATCAAAATTATTGNAAAAAAAAAAAAAAAAAAAAATGAAGATTCAAGAGAAGAACGAAGAAACGGTTTCATTGTTGTTGTAATTTCGTGATAATTTCTATCAATTAAATTTCTGTTAAGAATAATTATCCTTGTCAAACGTGAAGATTTTTTATTATTTTTTTTTTACTGACAATTCGAGCTTTGTTTTTTCTTTTCAATATTTTTCCGACTTCCTCATCAAAATTATTGTTGAATTAATGCAATTTGTACTTTTCGTCACATTTGGTTGGCCCTACGAATTTGGTTTGCCAGTGGAACGTGATTTATCGGCTCTTGTAGCAATCTGTCAGACCCTCGCTTCGCTCATCGTATTCGACGAATAAATCATCCAAATTATATAAATTTTGGTCATAATTGCTGTTTCAGACTCCAGAATCCGTTATCGTTAGATTCACGATGGTTTACATACAGAGACTGTACACTTGACATAAATCTAAAATGAATTGTATTCTGTTCGAATTTTTGTCGGATTCTTCCGACGAACTTGATAGTCACTACAAATACAGTAAGTTGTCCGGATTACGCAGCTTTCGAGGTAACGCTCTCGATTCGATCCTGTAACAGCGAGTCTACAATTTTTAATTTTTAATTTTTAATTTTTTCTGGTCGATGTGAATGTTTCCGGGAGTCTCGTTCGTTGACCAGATCATTGGAAATTGAATAAGACAAAAAAAATGGAAAATGAACCAGAATACTCATTCGCAGTCAGTTACCGCGATCGAGATTCGTTAACTTTGCCCGATGACGTGCCAGGTAATTGGTCAAGAAACATATTACACCGCGTCAAAGTTCCTTGAGATCCGGAAATGTGTCAGCACCATTTTCTACAACCGCTGTCTTGTGACCTTGGACGTGAAAAAGTGTAACGATCGAATTCGTCATAATCCTTTTTCTTTTCGATCGTTAGCGACTTTGCAATGGAAGAAGGAAAATTCATTGATAATAAAAACAAATTTGTAGAAATTTATTTATTTATTCGTCTTCTCATTCGTTTCGTCGATTTCGAAGGACATTATAATGAAAAAAAAAACTGATGAACATTCGAAGTCAATAATTATCAGGCCATAGAAAAATGTCATAGAGATGATGGAGTGAACTAATGAAGATAAATTGTCCGATTAGCCAAGGTCAGAGTCGATGAAAAGTGACGTAACCGCGGAGATTAATGAGCGTAAGATTCGGCGAGTTTTCGAAGGTTCGATCTGCTGATTTTGCCGGAGGATGTGTGTGGCAATTGGTCAAGGAACATTACTCCACCTCGGAGTTTCATGTGATCCGGAAGTGCATCGGCCACCATTTGTTGCAGCTCCTCTTTCGTGACCTTGAATGCAAAAAAAATAAAAACGTTAGGAACGAATTCGTCACGCTCATTTTCCTTCTCGATTGTCATCGACGCTACAAATTCCTAGATTGTCGCCACAAATGGAAAAAAATGAATAGTCATCGCACTCGGGACTCCGTACCATTTCAAATAATTACGAACATTATACAATCCACCGGCCTACCGTGAATCGTTCGCATGATTCGACCAACGTCATGTAACACTCGCTCAGTTCATACAATCGAATAAGAAAAAAAAACAACGAAGGTACGAGATGAAAAACTCGTTAATTCCGTGNCCAAAGATTTTGTTTTTTTTTTTTTTTTAGCGAAAAAGTGGAAATAAAGTTGGACGTTGTTTTATCAGGAAAATTTGAATTCTACTCACATCGAAATTTGGGAGCGTAGATACGAAAGCGAGAGGCAGCTCGCCGTCCGTATTGTGAGGAACACCGAAAACTGCGTTTTCTCTGACCCCCGGATGTGTTTGAATGACTTGTTCGATCATTGTCGGCGATGCGTACTGTCCTCTGAATTTGATGATCTCCTTTATTCTGTCCTTAACGAAAACGTGTCCCTCCTCGTCGTAGTGTACGAGATCGCCGGTGTGGAACCATCCTGAAATGAATTTTTTTTTGTCACCGAGATCGTACAAACTCGTTTTTCGTCGATGACGTTTGCAGGAAGTCACTAAAATTTTGCTCGTTCGAATTACAACAGTTTTTAGCGAGTTTTTTCTTCTTACCTTCCGAGTCGATGCTTTTCTTCGTCTCTTCAGGATTTTTGTAGTAACACTTCATCAAGAAATCAGATTTGAAACAAGCCTCGCCAACTTCGTTCGGGCCTAATATTCTTCCGGTGTCGGTATCGATGACTTTCATCATGCAATTCTTCACGAGTCTTCCGCAAGAGCCGTATTTGAGGTCTGGATTTTGGGAGAGAGACGCGCCGCCCAATTCGGACAAACCTTGAAAAGAAAATCAAATTTTTACTAAATCGTTCACATTTTATTTTTCACAGTCAAAAAAATAGAGAATTAAAAAAAACATTTTCTTCATATTTTTTTTTGCTTACCATAAGTCTGAAGAACGAAAGCGTGGGGGAAAACCTCAGCCATGGCTTCTTGAACCTTCTCCTTGAGAATTGACCCAGTCACGAAAATCAACACCAACGAGGACAGATCGTAATTCTTTACCGTTGGCCATTTTTGCAGCCTGATCGCCATGCTCGTTTCCATTATCATCCAATTCACCTGAGCAAAAAAAATCGATTATTATTTCCGATCATTCAACATTCTCCTGCGGTGGAAATGAGCAAAAAATTCCGAGAGACTATGAGATCGTACGATCGTTAATCTTTATGGCACAAAGTCTTTTGGTAATTGACGCGATTGCGTGCGACGTGAATTTAACTCCATCGTCTCGTTTACTTGACCAGAAAAATAATAACCAGCAATTATAATTACTGCAAATTATTTCAGACAACAGATGAACGAGCCGAAGTAATTAATATTCCTGGACAGTGATTCAGCGATTCAGCAAGGAATTTATTTTTTAATTAATTTTTAAAACGATGGAAATTGGTTGAAAATTTTTTGACAAAATCGAAAAATAATGAAAAAATGGACAGAAGAATCTCTACGAACCTGATATTTTTCGATGAATTTGAGAGTTGTTTCTTCGTCGAATGACGGATAAATAATTCGTTTGTCCAAGCCAGCGGTAGCCCGGAGCATGGTCAAGATGCCGGAGACCCATGGGAGTTTAGAGAAATTCATGGCAATCAGTGTCTTCTCACTTCCCAAATCGTCGAGATTCACATTTCCAAAAAGAGTTCTGTGAGAATGAAGAGCAGCTTTGGGTAAGCCGGTGGTGCCGGAAGTCAAAAACATCAGAGCCGGCTCATCGACGCTCGAGAGTTTCGTACATTGGAATTCAGGAACGAGTTTATCATCGACGCTCTTCAAAATATTTTCCAGCGATTCGAGTCCCGAGAAATTTCCAAACACTACGACTTGCGTTTCTCCTCCTACTTCCTTCGCCATTTTCGAAATTATCCCTGCCGATTCTTCGTCGACGAAGACGACCTTCGGCGTTGTTAGTTTCAGGAAATGTTTCGTTGTCTCTGCGAAGAAAATTGAATTCGAATCGAATTTCAAAAATATTAATAAAAAAAATGAAAAAACAAATTTAAATAAACAAATAAATAAAAATTCAAAGTTCCGAAACACTGGAAAATGATTTGATGCAAAAAAAAGACCATTTCTCACCTTCTGTCAGTCCAAAATCCCACCACGGGTTGATGACGGCTCCGATGTAGAAAGCGGCGAAACAAGGAACGTACATGTCCATTTGAATGTGAGTACAAATTGCTATGCAATCGCCTGGTTGAACATTTTGTTCTTTCATCCAAATAGCACATTTGACACTCTTTTCCAACATCATCGCAAAAGTTTCTTCCTCGCCAGTGAGACCATTGATCTGTGTTGGTCAATTATAATCGTTTCGTCAGTAAAATTGCGTGTTTAATTGAATTTGTTGGCAAAAAAAATAAAATCAAAAAATAATGAGACTGCACCTGGCTCACGAAGTCTGGTCGATTTTTCAAACGTTCGAAAATCAACTCCCCATAGCTCGTGTGTTCGGTCAAATAAGGTTTATCGTAACCGATGGCTACTCCATTTTTTATGTAAAAATCCTCATTGCCCTGCAACAGACACGAAAAGAAAAATCGTTAAAAAGAACTCGATGCAATTTTTTTTTTTTCCATAGATTTTCGTAATGCAACTTTTTCTCACCTCGTAACAGAAAGTTGAATCGTTTTCCATTTTCACGTATTTTTCTTCTTTTTTCAAGATCCACTCACAACGAAAAAACAGCCACGAAATTTATAGCAAATGTTATTTCTTAAAAGCAACGACCGCTCACGACTGACGATTCGTCTGTAGTGACGACGAGGACCGCACCCGAACCTTTTATATGTTGAAATTTTTTCCTCTGCATGCTATTAGGAGCATTTTCCTTAATATCTTGGGACTAATGAGCTTTCCTGCTCGTAATTAACAGTTTTATGTAGCAAAGAAATCTGGATCCTCTTTCCTCAATTCATTGTCCAAAGACTCGAACTTTAAAAAACTGCTTTTCATTTTCATTAATTGATAAATCGATTAAATTAACATGAACCCAAAGATGTTGAACTTTTATCTCTCGCTGAGAATCGTTCCTTCGTCATCCACCGGAAAACTCTGTATATTTTGGATAAACATCGTTTTCGTCTGGCGAAAATAAAAATTTGCATGGACCGTTGCACTTTGCCAAATGCAGCGAAGATTCGATCGATCCGTTCACCGGGTTCGAAGGTTGAAATAAATATCACAAGCACGTGACAATATTTTTCGTCATATATTTGATTAGATCGCCCAAATGGGTTGCTAACACTTTCCTCATCAACTTGGGGCTCATGTTCGCCAAGGGCTAAGGGGATCGTAGGCAGCGCCATTAAAAACTCATCAAAATCTTGTCTCCGCACGCGCCGGAAGCCATCGCTCCCGGTGGAATTGCAGTATGTATCTTTACGTATAGTAATTCGAAATAAATGGTAAGTGAGCGACGATAAATTAATTTCCATTGTTATTTGATGGTCACTTTGAACTTTGGCATTGCTTGATTTTCTTCAAGAAAGTACGACGACCGTTTGGGCATCGTTACCGGTGTACGTGCTCGTAGACACGCACCGAACAGATTTTATAATTCAGAACTGCGAATTAGTTAGGAAAATAATCAGTTTACGTTAAAAAATTAAAAAGTCAGACTTTTGCTCGAAATTTGTCTATTTTTCTGACAACCCCCCGACTAGACACGTTCTGCAGTGGACCAGCAGCAGATTTTCATTTATGAAGAAAATTCAGATAAAACGATTTTTGCTGGAGAACGAAATTCATTCGATTTATTCGAAATTCCATTTGACTAATTGCAGGAATTCGAAGGTGTCTATCGATGCTATTTCATTGAGGTCATTTTTTCATTTTTATTCTTTGGAATCATTCTCTCGGTTCATGATTTATAGCATTTAGAGACGTAGAAATACATTTCATTCGCGATAAATTATTTAACGAAGAATCTGTGAAATTTGAAAAAAAAAAACAAATAGAAACAGAAATTTATTACGAATTTGAATATTTTAACAGCTTTTTCAACTGCTGCTTGGCCGTCTTTCCAGATCCAGTGTAAGGCATTTCCTTGATAAATTCGACACCTCCACGAAGTCTCATGTAATCGGGCAACGTATTGGCAACGAGATCCTCAAGTTCCTTTTTCGTGACCTTAACGAAAAAATCCAATCGATTACAAAAAAAAAAATTGCTGAACGCGGAAATGCTCGACGGATTCGAAATGAAAAATTGGAAAAAGTATGTGAACGATCGTTGATGAAAAAAAAATGATAAAATTCATGGAGAAAATTTTTCGATATCGTATTTTGAAATTTTTTATCGAGAAATCCCAAGAATTGATAAATCCCAGTGACTCATTGGTCGCGCTTATTTGTACCTCAGATCCCGGTGTCTTCAATACAAAAGCGATGGGATGCTCGTCATCGATTTTATGAGGCACCCCTAGCACAGCGACCTCGCTCACTCCTGGATGCTGCAGCAGTATTTTTTCTAACATCGTCGGCGACACGTGGTTTCCTCGGTACTTAATAATCTCTTTGATTCGATGGCTCACGTAAACCTCGCCAGACTCGTCGTAGTAAACGATGTCCCCACTGTGCAGCCAGCCTATTTATTAATTTTCCTAATTACTGGGAAAGAATTGGCCAATCGATTGAATTCGTTTATTTTTTTCGATTCAACTTTTTTCGTGGTTTTCAATGAAAAATATTAACGAAAGGGAGTCTCGAGTTACCATCGGCATCGATCGTTGCTCTTGTTGCTTCAGGATTACCGTAATATCCGATCATCATGTACGGGGACTTGAAAAGAGCTTCTCCATGTTCATTCGGTCCCAAAATTTGTCCATTCTCAGGATCGATGACTTTCATCGTCGCATTGGGAGCGATCGTGCCACAAGAACCAAAATTTGAATTTCCGGTTTGGAAGATCGCCACGCCTCCGAATTCCGTCGAGCCTTCGATCGAAAATCAAAATTAAGCGATTCGGAACTTGGCACTGGATGGACATTCAAAGTCTGCCGCTTGTCGATCAAGATTTTGGGATTTTTCGTACCGTAGTTCTGCAGACATGCCGTTTCCGGAAAACACGACGCTATCGTTTTTTGCGTTTCCTTTCTCACAAGTCCTCCAGTTACGGATAAAACTTTTAAGCCACTGAGATCGTGTTTCGGAATGGACGGGCATCTGCTCAGTCTCACGGCGACACTCGTTCCCAAAAGCATCCAGTTTACCTGATTCAGAGATTTTTAATTTAGTTTAGCAATCGATAGAATTCCCTTCCCACGTTTCTGCAAATCGAAATCACGTTTTTATACGAAAAAAAAAACATTTCTTTTTAAAATCGTGCCTTGTATTTTTGCAAAAGTTCGAGAGTCGTTTCCTCGTCGAAATCCGGATGGATGACTCGCGTTTCAAATTGTAAAATACTTCGTAGCATTATCGATACGCCAGTGGCCCAAGCGAGAGGCGAAAACAGCAACGAAATCACGGTGCCATTAACTTTTGCCGTTTCGCACCAGATTCTGACGTTTCCGAAGAGCGATCGATTCGAGTGGAGCGCGCCTTTGGGGAATCCGGTAGTTCCGGACGTGTAAAGGATGACCGCTGGTTCATCGAGACTCGATAATTCGGTGCAATTGAAATTTGACACGATCGCAGGATTCTGAGTCTCGAGGATTTCGTCGAGCGATTGACAGCCCGATAATTTTCCGAACACTACGAACTTGAGATGCATTTTCATCTCCTTTGCAGCTTCGAGGACCAGAGAGGCCGATGCCTCGTCGAGAAACAACACTTTTGGCTTCGTCACATTGAGGAAGTGCTTGGCCAATTCTGTGGCATGAGGAAAAGAATTAATCGAAAGAATAAACTCAATTTTTTTATCGTGATGAAAAAAAAAAGTATTTTTTTTTTAAAGCTGAACAAAAACGAATCTTTACCTTTCGTGATTCCAGTATGCCACCATGGATTATACACAGCTCCGAGATACAATGAAGCGAAACAAGGCACATACATGTCGACTTGGTTGTGGGTACAAATTCCTACGACGTCACCTGCACAGATACCCTGTTCTTGCAGCCACATTGCGCACAGAACGCTCTTCGCCTCCATCTCAGCGAAATTAATTTCCCGGCCAGTGGGACCGTCGATCTACCGCGAGAAATTATCGTGGAAAATAATATTTTCAATAAAAAAATACAATTTGATGGAAAAAATATTTTCTCCACGTCGAAAACCGTCGACACCTGCCTCTCCGATGAAATTTGGTTTGGCTCGCAGACGTTCGAGCACAAGTTCTCCAAAACTATTGTGTCCAGTCAAATAGTTCAAATGTCTGCCTCTCAGAATCCCATTTTCGATGGAAAAATCATCCGAGTCCTAATTTGTCAATAAACAACAAATTATCAATAAAAAAAAAAGAAAAGCTTGTGTAACGTCGAGAGAAAAATTCGAATGCACAAAAAAATTGCAAAACTTTTTTCTTACTGCATAATTGTACGTCGAGTCTCCAGACATTTTCGTATTGAAATTTCACAATATTTTTTACAAACAATACTCAATGGATAGTTTTTAATATATCTGTTCGTTAATTGGAATGACTTTTGATTTTTAGCCCGAGAATTCCCTCGAGAAAAAAGCAACACCTCGCAAGACTTTGCATTAATTTCTATATTTGAGGCCAATTGTGTTTGTGTTTTTATCTCTGATAAAACGTGATAAACGGCCCCCCGATCTGTCGCTCAGGTAGATGCGTTATTTTCTTGATTTGAAATCAAGTCAACAGCAGTGTTGTGTTGAGCACAAGACGTTGCTCTCGAGTGATGGAATTACTGATTAATCTGTTTATTACACAGTAAGGAAGATTACCTTCGATATCATTTTTGAAACAGAGACACGAAAAGGGATCTGATGGTATTTTGATAATTTTTAATAATCGCGCGATAAATTCAGAGAGTGTTTTCGTAATTATAGGTAAATGAATAATTTAACAAGTGACGTTTATTGTTTTTTATTGAATATTTCTAGATGGAAATCGAATCGAAAATAAATTTGCCAATCGTTAGCAAATCATTTGTCGAATAACGATGGAAATTTATCCTGTAAACATATCGTTCACCGATTTTTCCGATTTATCGATCGGGTGAACTTTTTCGGTGGTTTTCAGAAAATTCAGCAACTCATCGCCCTCATTTTTCTTGAATTGCAGATGAGCCTGGTGACCAGCAGACGATAACGAAGAATTCTGTAGAGTAGAAACCACCGAATCATCTACGAAATTTTGATCCGTTCCCTAATTGTGCCCTCTGCGTGTCCTCGTGAAGAGTTCTAGTCATTTGCGCTCCCTGAAAAATTTTGATCCTCGATTTTCGGAAAAAATAAAATAAAAATTTCAATTTTTCGACGCTGAGGCTCCATCACGAGTTTTTGTAGATCTAGGAATTCCGAGTGATGGAGGGACAAACTTATTTCGTACTGAGATCAAGCGGTCTCGTTATTTTGGGACATTTTAGAGTTTGGATAGGGATCCGACTTTGGATAAAAATAATTGAGTCTTTGATTGCTTCCGAGTTATTTTATAATTCACTTCAACGTCGAGCGCGCAAAGCGATACGACGTGATATTTTTCTTTCTTTTCATTTTACAAAAAAATTGCACGTCAACGATACAAAATAACAAGGCGCTCGGGGGTCGCGTACAGAGAAGAGAGAGAGAGAGAGAGAGAGAGAGAGACAGAGAGAGGAAATCACACACCACACGATGCCGGTTTCTGCAGCTCGTCAAGATTTGCGTGCCAGAAAAACGAAATTAACAATTTTTATTTAATTTTTCCACGATATGGCGTCCAGTATTTAATTTCTGTCAAATGCCATTGATTAAAAAGACTCGATAACCCAAGGATTATCGTTAAGAATAAAAATACATTTTTTTTCTCAAAATTCCATAATTTTCGTAATTACCTTACTCTATTTTTTTCGCTGCAACCCTCTTCCATTTTTCTCTCATTCTTCGTGCATCGTCCATTCAATAATTAGTCGAAAATAAAGCATCGAATTTAATTGGAACGTTTAACGAATAATGGTCAAAGGAATAAAAAGTGTCGCTCGCTCTGGTGAATCTCCCAGTTTTGCCACTAACAATCTCGTTTTAGAAAGTGCTTTTTATTTCAGTGTCCCATCGCACTTGACATGCACGCGTAATAAATATAATTAAATATATATATAGAATATAGTAATTCAATAATTCCCTCGCCGAAAAACTTTGAGGACATTTAATCAGCTCACGACTCACATGCTAAGTAATTATTGATTGTTAATAATTATCACAGAAAGTTTTTCAAACAATTACCGTGACGATTATTATAATAGTTTAATCGTTAATGTTATAATCGTTATCAATAAGAGTATTTTTAATCCTTAAAATTATACATATCAATAGTAGAACAATCGTACGCTAGTACAGACGGAAAAATTGAGAATGATTTTTATTTCTTTGTTTTAGGTAATCGTTGTAGTAATAACAGTAAAAGTTATAGATTTCGTCTTATTCTTTCCAAGTGCTTCCAGCATTGATTTCCAATTACAATTCGTAGGACTAGGCTAAACAGTTGAATATAGTTTTGTGTTTAAGGAGTAGCAATGAGTAGCCCTAATTATTTTTCTAACGTTTCTTGACAAATAAACTACAAGCAATCAACGAAGAAGTCAGATCGTAGAAAGAAAATAAATGAATGAAATTAACTAATCGAATGTGACGACGAAACTTGAAAAAAAATGTTTTTTTTTTACGGCGATTATAATTTACAACAAAGTCGCAAAGGTTTACGATGACGGAGCACTTTTGGTTTTGTTCTGATATCGAGATCGCTGATAATATTGTGTATTGATAAGAGTGAGAAAAATGTTCACGTGCCGGAGAGAATAGAGAATTAAATATGGAAAGGCTTTGCAGGCAAATCGCAATGTTTTCTCGTTAATTTAAAAATTCGGAATTTTGGTAAAAGGCGAACGAAAATTGTAATCTTGAAAATTTGTCGACTCGAAAAATATTGATGAAAAATGAAAAATTGAAAAATGTTTTTACCGAACGTATAAATTTTCGGAGTGACCTGCTTTTTTCATCTACTTTTTTATCCTTATGACAAAAACTCACACGCTCACGAAATAGTGCAAGGAAATTTCAATTACTCCATAGAGACGTCGGTATTCGTTTCCCCCAAACGCAATCACACCGTTCATTAAACTCGAAGGCAATTCACATGGAAAGCACAGCTCTAGGCAGATCTTGACTAATAAACACTCGACGAATTACAGATAAATACAATTTAGCACTTTAGCATGATTCTTGTTTCAACTTAACAATTAAAAACGAGTATTTCGTACCGGCATAGAGACAATTTTACAATTACAATTAATTCATTCATAACTTTGTTTTTATTATTCGTTTATATCTGAAAATTGTAAAAATTACTTACGATTATTTCTCATCAACCTTATCATTCGCGTTAATCTTATGAGTTTTTTTTTTTTCTAGACTTACTTCGTCATCTTTTTTTTTTGCACGAATTTTGTTTTCTCACTGTTTTTATTGTTATTTTTTTTTATTAATGTTTCGTGGCTCAACTCTCCGGAAAGTTTTTTCCTCACACTCCAGCACCCAGTACATTTCCTGCAGGAGCCACGTTTTTTTTTTGTATTTTTCTCCTATTCTTGTTGTTCAACTTTTTCATCTATTTTTATTGTTCTCTTTCGTTTCTCCGTTTTTTCCTTCTCAATATCTCCAACTTTCTTTCAAATTTTTCTTCCTGTTCGCTCGCAGCTACAGCTCGCGAAGCTTGCAACTGTCGCCCGGAATAAATCGAAACCTCTTCCTCCCCCGCACCGCCTTTAACAGACTCGACTGCTTGTCAAACTTGTGTACACGCATTGGCAATTCCAGACCAAATGCGTACAGTTCGCCATTAATCATTAGCGGCTCTCTAGACTCGAGCTGAAAATTTATCTCATCAATAAATTAATCACCTCATCACCGATTAATTTATTCATTTTGATTCGAACGAATAATTCCATTGAAATGTAATTTCAACTCGTTTTCACGTGCAACCGAAATCCATGCTCCGGAGCTTCGGAATCGGCGGATTATTCGATCGAATTAAATTGATTTTTTAATCAGTTAAATTATTATCATATAAAAATTTTATTTCGTCAAATTTCTTGATAAAATATGACACGAAATTCCGAGGTTTTTTTAAACTCGAGTTATTTTGACCTGGAATGCCTCGAACGTGCACGAGGATCTTGCAACTTTTTCTACGTTCTCGCAGTAAAGATCGCAGCAGTGAACTTCTTACTGAGATCCTGGCGAACATATATTTGTATCGTGCTCTCTGGACCAGAGCAATATAGTTTCTGTGGCTTTCAAGGCGCAAAAAACTTGCAAGTTAATATTATTCTACTGCATCGTTCGTACACATACATATACATGAATGCATACATATAGTTTGTTGTTAAATGATTATTCTTCATGTGTAGCGAGGCGAGATTCACGAGAGGGAAAATAAATGAAAATTGCTTTCGGTTCTCTCCTCACATACGAAATACAGCAGCGCCAAGCCGAGAGGCACGATTATTGCTTATTGCGTCGATTTAAATTCCAAACACTCCATAAACAAAAAAATTCATAAAAATCAACAACAAATTTTTTTCTCCCATTCTTCAAATTCCTTCTCTTTTTTATTTTTTTCTCAGGCTACTAACATCATAACAAGATTTTCATTGATACACACGAAACTTACGGGGCGTTCCGCATGAAGTTTCGAAATTTTTGTGCGACCGGAATTTGTAAATTCTGTTTTGTCTCGCCTGCAAGATAGTTGTTCGAAAAAGTGACATGGCACTTTTGAAAATTGAGATCGACCAAGTCGTCGTCGTCGTTCATGTGGAAAATCCCATAAATTTGTATAAAACAAATTTTTCCTTTTCCCCCAACCCCCAAGTCACGAAACTCAACAACTACGTCGTATTCCCTTAGCCATTTCTATCGAGGGCTGCAAAACAGTTCTGCCCAATACGCATTCAAATCGAACGGACAGATTCATTGATTTTTTTATGCACAAACATTTTTTTTTCCATCGCTCATTGAAAATCAAAAATTTACACAAAACATAAGGATTTTTCTGGAAAAATCAATAAAATTACGATTTTCTAAATGAATTTTTATACCAAGAAAAAATAAACAGTTAAGCAATTTTCTGGTAAACGTTTTTTTTCTTGATTGTGATCAGCTGGAAATATCCAGGGTAGAGAAACGTGTTGGGAATTGGAAAAAGTATATTCTCCTGATGATAACATCGAAGATAACTGCTGTTAAGGGGGATGTACGTTTCGAGTGAGAATTTATTCAACAATCGTAATGAGCAATGGATTATTAATGATTCAGATATGAAAGAGAAGAAAAAAAAACATGGGAAAAGGTGGAATGATAATTACATCGCAAAAATCGGATTGCGTGCAAGTTGGCATGCATTTTGTATGGTAAATACTATGCGCACGGTATAGAAAAGCGTGTGAATTGATTTCCGGAATAAAGGTGGTAATATAAATGGGAAAAAGTACAGCTGGCTAGTCCTCCGTTGGGGAAAAGACCCCTGAATATATTTATATATGTATTTTGTTTAACCATAAGTTCCATTGTCACGAAGGTAGAAAAATGAGGAGAGTTGTTTGCAGCATTTTTCTTCACCTTCTGTTCTCGTCATTTCATCGTTTCCTCGTTCCTCGATTTCTCTCTCTCTCTCTCTCTCTCTCTCTCGCTCTTCTTTTCTTTCTCGTCCGGCCAGGTCGGAATTTCATTATCGTGAATTAACGATGCGAGTTCTATTCCGAGTGAATTTCTAGGGCTCTTGGACGGTCAAGGAGAAAAGACAAGATTCGAATCGAAGGACGGAGACGTTGGAGAAGTCACGAGCTGAGAAAAGACGCTTTTTCATTGTTGCGTCAAAACGAGGGCTGCGATTTAGTCAGACGTGCGCGATTCTGAGGGTGTCGCTTTTACAAAGTCTTTGAAAAATTCTTCAGTTTTATTTAATTCTCGAATTATTGTTACAAATCATTTGATTGATTTGTTTTTTGGTTTTCGGTAGTTTTCCTTCTCGGACTCAGCTGCTCGGAGTCGATGATCGTTGTTGTTTTTCTGGTTCCTCTTCTTTTTCATCTTGAAACCTGGGCTACTCACCACCCAGTGACAAAGCCTGAACGATCCTCGGGTCGGCCTTGCTCCCCTCCCTGAATTCCTCGAGGGTGAGTTTGTCGTCGTGATTCTTGTCCATCTGATCGAATATCTTGTCGACCCTTTTTTGTGGCGTGTTCTCATCCTCCGCGTGAGGTTGTTGACCCTGGAAAACACGTTTTTTTTTATTAATCGTATGGGGCTAAATAAAAAAGTGAATAAAAGTGATTTCTCCGACGCGGATCAGGCTCCGAGAGTCTGACGTGATTTCCAACTTTTCTAATTACGGCTAGTGAGTTGTTTTTAATGAAGCAGGCGGTTGCTGCTGAGTAATAAAATTCGCGAGACTCAAAACCACGGAAAACGCATTTCGAGTTGTCGTTAACGAAAGAAATCCTCGAGTCACATTTTCGAGCTGACAGCCCGAAGAGAGACCGAGATGACGGCTCAATTGAAATAAAAAAAAATAATAATAACACGACCAAGACGAAGAAAGAAAAAGGAAAGACTGCGAAGACGGGAAAGAGGAAAAGTTGGAAGAAAAGTGGAGCGAGAGCCTGAGAGACGTGAGATGAAAATCGTAGGAGAGAAAATAACGGATGAGGGGCGAGAGAAGAGTCTGAGGAAGAAAGAAAAGGCACACCAGATCGATCGAAGTATTGGCAGAAACGACACAGGAGCTTATGCTCTCGCCCTCGAATCTCCTCTCATCGAAGAAAATCGTTGGAAAAAGGAGTGAAAAAAATGGACGCATCAACATTTAAATTTCTAAAATATTCTGAAAGAAAAGAAAAAATCTCATTTTCGAAAAACTGCTTCCCGAAACCTTGTGACATAAACGAGCATTTTCTTGATATTGGGCCAAAGTTCAGCCTCACTGGAAAAATATCGACGTGCACTAATCACGAGCAAGGTCAACTGATACGAGAGGAATGACAAAATTGAACTGATACACGTTCCGTACGTCGTCAGCGTTGCCACTGATTCCGTCAGTGACGTCATGCTCGACATGGATACGATTCGTAGTCAAATTTTCCCACCGATTGCAGAGAAAAGCAAAAGACCAAAGTTCATCGTTAATGAGCTTGATTTTACGACATTTTTCTTTCCTAAGCGGCACGTTAATTCCGAGACGAGAATTCCGACACGTGCCTGGTCTCAGATAACATCAACAAAATTGACTCATTTCGTTATTTTGACGTTTTTTCTGATGGAAAAGAGTTTTTTCGATGGGGCTCGATTCCCAGACCCCATTGTCATCGTCTCGAACGAAACCGGAAGTAAATAATTCTGCCACCCAACGAAATAAGCGACGCAGCGTTTACCAAAAGTCCTTGTCGTTGTCTGTATCTTTTTCGCCATTTCTGCAGGTGCACACGCATAAAATTTACGAGACAATCTCTAAAACGTTTTCTGCCACGAATTCGCCCGCCGGGGAACGTCGATTCAGATTATATGTACGAAGATGGTTGCTCGGGTGTCGTAATGATTTACAAGCAGGCTAAGAGGAGCTCGTGGAGAGGCTGCACTGCATACAGGAGCAAGGAAAGTCAAGGGAAAGTTATATGCGACGACGTCACGTGAACCCTTGCAATATATACGCCAAGTCTCGTGCCCAGGGGTGCGTAATATCGAAATGAAGATTGCACCCTCATGCATCTGTCATACACACCAGGCAGCGCGTCTCTATAGATACATATATACGTACATCCAGTATCTTGACACAAATAGCGTGGAGGTGTGTGTGTCTCTGTGTATATTCGAGACAGAATATCAAACACAGAGATTGGTTTGGTGGGAATTCTAATCGTTGCGAACAGAAGATCTGGATCCGAAGACAGAGGAAGGGCGATTAGAGTTTGGAGAATTTGGGGAGTAGCTTCATCAAGAGTACATGGTACGAGGAGACATGCGGCAGTTATCGTATGGAACATGAAAGATGACATTATCGAGGCTGCGTAGGTAGGAGATCGAAGGGCAACTAAACTTGGTCGAGCTCGCCCGGGGCTAATTCATCAGCGCTGAACAGGCGACACTGCCGAGATAATTAATAACGAGGTTGATTAAACTCGACGCGTAATTGGTCGATTAGCCGAGTGAAGGCAAAACGGTTTATCGTTGAAATAAAGTGGAAGTTGGTTTTGTCGAGTCATTTGTATTCCGTGCGATGAATTTTGTGTGTTGGGATTGATTTGGGGCCGCGACACAGCACGAGGTCGAGATTGTTGAGGTTTTTTTGAGTCCATGGCCTTGATGGTCTCGAAGGATTTCAAACCAGTCGACTCGGAACGTGTATCCATGCAGGATGGTCGGGAAAAGCTTCGCGTCTTTGATCAAGCCTGAACATTCATTGACCCGGATTTGGCGCTTCGTATATATTTTGTGCCGCGGACTAGACACGTGACTGAATTGTGTCAGGCGCGGTCGAGCGGACCAAATAGTCGTTGCAATTCTCTGGGACACAACAAATTTCATCCGGACTCGTGTACATTAATGTTCAACTATCCCTTGTGTCCCTCGGCCCAAATTCGCGTGTTTAACCCGTTGAATTGCGAAACGAAAGACAAGACCGCAGGATGTGCGGGGAAACGTCACGATACACCAGGTGGTGTAAATTTTCGTTGGCTTAATGGACATTCCTGGCTTGATGAGGTGGGCAAGAGTCCTGGGAGTCGGTGAATTCGGTCCAAAAATTCGTTATGAAGAATTAAGAACGTTTTTTCACCTGGAATTCTCCATGAATTCTAAATATTTCTCTACCATCCCCGTAGCTTTTTTATTCAGGGGATAAAACATGAAAATAGACGTAGAAAATGTAATTTCGCCGGAGCGAATTTGGGGTCAAGTCCCCAAGGAATAACGACAGCCCTCTGGCATCTTAACCATCAAATTTATCAGTCCTGCTTCCCATTAAATGCGGAGAACCGTTTCTCACCATGTTCGCACAAACTTGCGCAGCTTTAACGCGTCGTTGCAAAATTGCCCTAAGACTATCGCTCCTACCAGCTTGTTCCAGCCTCTGTGTCCAGCTCTCCCAACCATCTTTCTACCCTTAACCCTCGTAATCGCATTCCTAACCGTCCTCCAAACATCCTTAGCTCGACAACGACCGAGGGCATCCGATTACTTGCCGTTGGTGTCTTCCAAAACACCTTCAGGCTCTACTGCCATTTAAACTCTCGTAAACTGAGTTTAATCGACGAATTATGTACACAAGACTTAACTTTATGGTGTTGAGTAATAGTTGCGATTTATTTCGAGGGCTGTCAGCACCAAACTCCAATGAAAAGTCTCTCCAAAGACTTCCAACCCTTTGAAACTTTTAAACAGTGATTTAAGGGCTGCAGTGAAAGATCTTCACCCTTTTTTTATTTCCTTTTCATTCCTTCCCTCAACGACACTTTTTTTTTATCGAATCGCATCAACATTAATACACTCGAAGCTGCCATGACTGTGAACGATCGTTTGACACTCTAAATCCGCTCTTTATTCCCTTTTAATAGCTACGGAATTCTCCAGATCAAAATAAATCTTTGCCATTTTGTGGCTACTCACCACCATCTGGTATATCGCATCCACGATGTTGTACATCTCGTCCCGCGTGATGAAACCGTCATTGTCCACGTCGTAAAGTCTGAATGCCCCTGTTGACAAATTTCAAACATCATTTCACTCGAAACCACAACTTTTTACGATCTTTCACTCGGATAAATTCGTATCCGGAGTATTGTTGGCTCTTTCGCGGGTCTGAGAGTTTTAATCAAAATTTTCAACAATTTTTCGGTGGTTGAACATTTTTTAAACAAAAAAAACGTTTTCCGGGTGAGAAAAGATCGAAATTTCATGGAAATCTTTTGGAATTTTCTATTTCTTTAACCCTTCGAGTGCATACATCCTATAAGTGCATATTCCGGGTCAATTTGACCCAAGAAGTTTTCCCAATCGTCTCACTCCGGTAAAAATGCATTTTTGTTTGTAAAGCCGTTTTTTGTAGTAAATTTTGCATATTTTTTGAATTAATTTTTTCACGAAAACGAAAATCAAATGCAGAAACATTCCTTGCCATTAAATGCCAAACAATGAGCGACAGAAAATGTTGTTGGGGTCAGAACGACCCGGTATACACTCGAAATGGTTGAACGTCATTATTTTTTTATTTTATTTTATTATTTTATTGGAATAAAATTAATTCGTGGAATCAACCGCTCGGAAGTGCTACTGAATCGCTTTATTTAATCCCCTCGGTTCTCTCATATTATTTGATTGGTGCGTGGCCATTAAAATGGAATAAGTGGTGATTTGGCATAGTTTCGATCGGACAATTGATAGGATTGGGGGGAGTCAATTTATATTAATATCAGGAGAACGAGAACGTAGTGGTGGTTGGAGAAATGGGGTGGGAAATGTTTGGGGGATGAGAGAAAGAGATTCCTCTAATTACGACTGGAATTGGCTAGCGGTATGAGAACCGCCAACGCGCTGCTTTGAACCTCGCTCGAAGCGACCGCGCTGTCCTGATCCTCAAATTCATCCCCTTCGTCACGCCAAAAACGCGGGATGAAGTTGAAAGGGGGTTTTGGCCGGCGAGCCTTTAATATGCATATGGTCCATGGCATGAACGAGACTTCCTAACGACTCTCATTTATCCTCGTATTCCGAGCACGATATGTGGACTTTTGTGCCCACGTAATAAAAACACGAAAAATTAAAGAATTTTTGTTTTTTCTCGACGAAACGCGATTACATGCTGAATGAAATTCCTATCCGGGGGTGCCCTGGCTTTACATCGGCGAATAAAATACTTTATCCCGTGCTCGTACACTCGGTGATGACTGGAAAAAAAAATCTCCGATTCCCTTTTCCCTTTTTCAATTAAAAAAAAAACAGACTTTGTTTTTTTACTCACAGTGTAATTTCTCGTCCAAATTTCCCCTCGACGTCACGGACAGAGCTCTGATGAATTCTTCAAATTCTATCGTTCCATCCTGCAGTCAAACAAGCAAATATTGTCCAATGAAAAAAATTGATCATTTACAGTTGAAAAGAGAAAAAAAATCGTTTTTTTTGACTCACGTTATTTTCATCGAATACTTTGAAGACTAGAGTCGCAAATTTGGATGGATCACCTTTCGGAAAAAACTGCTTGTAAATCTTGATAAAACCCTGCAGAGGAATTAAAAATAAAAAATTGATTAATTATTTTATTTTATATTTTTTTTTCAATCAAGTAAATAACACGAATCCATAATTCAGGCTTTCGTAGCAGCAATGGAGAAGATCTTTTCTCCGTATGAATTTTAAGGCTCGCACGTTTACGTAATCCTCGTAAATCTTGAGAGATTTTCCGAGTACTATTTCGTTTAAAACGACAAGTTCTTAAATATTCATGCATATCTATATGTGTGGAAAAAATAAGAAAGAAAAAAAATAATATAAATACATATTCACCTGTTCCTTTAGGAGACCGTCCGGACAATCCTTCAGAAATCCTTTGTGCCTTTTCGTCAAGTGACCCAAAAAGAAGAGACATCAGTACTAAGTCAATAACGTTTGCCATTTTTGGACCCTTTCAACCATACATTTTCAATTACTTGGGAATTAACTGACTCTCGAGGTTTTGCGGTTCGTTACAATGAAAAACTAAAAATCTCAAAATTCAAAAGGGATTTTCTTTTTTTTTCGTGCAAAAATCAACGTTGGAATAATTTCGAACATTTTTTGCAGAATTCTTGGTCAGTTTTCCGTACTTTTATAATTAAAAAGAAAAAAAAACGTGGCTCAGAGGGTCGAATGGTAAACTCTTGAAATCGCTTCAAAGAATATTTCCGAACTAATGGATTTTCTTAACGAGGTGGTAAGAAACTTGGAAGCTCATTACAAGGAATAATAATTAATTGGCTAGGTGGATGAATGGCTCGAGAAATAACACGCGAAGTTTTGATCAAAGCGAATGGGAGTGAAATTGGAATGAAGAATTTTCGTTTTTTTGAGGCGAAATTGAGTGAATGAATTTTCACATTTTCTATGCAAATCAATTTACTCACCATTGTCGGATTTCCTTTTCCGTGACTGCGTGTAACATAAAAATAGAAAAAACACTTTCATTTATTACGAGCTATCGATTGTCTGTACAAATTCATAAATAAAAAAAAGACACACGTGCGAGGTTGATAATACTGTGTGGAGAATGAAAGATCGTGTAAACAGAAGGCGGAAAATAAAAATGTATTTACAGTGTGTAAACATGGACGGATTGGCCTGAACCGCGATATCGGATTTCAAGAGCAACCAGATAAACAATCCGATTTGGTATCCTCAGCAATTTATCGAATTACATGCTTTTTATTGCGGGGAAAAGAGCGACCCACCCCAGAAGAGAAACGTCATGATTTATTATGCATGACAAGCGGCAAAGAACGTAACTTGGCGCAACTATTATGAATCGTACAAAAGGTAAAAATCTATGGACACGTACACATGCGAGAAATAAATGGGAACGTCGACGAATGGGAAAAAAATCAGAAATATCGACAAAATGTCAGGAATTTAATTTAATTTAATTCTGGATTTTACCCTCTGACGTTTTCGTCAATATTTGTCGGTCATTTTCCCAGTCGAAATTCAGGCCACGTGATTTATTTCATATGAAAAGAAAACGACGTTTATTTTAACAGAAAAATTCGATTTTCGCGGAGAAAAAATAAATTTCGATCTTTTTTCTTTCCTGGTCATTCGACCGAGGTTCGTGATTTATTTTTTATAAAAGGGAAATGGATTTTGATCGGCTAGCAACCGTGTAAACATTTTAATTCACCCGAAGCTGGAGCTGAGGCAAGACTAAAGTAGTTGGCTCCCGAAACTTTCCACTTCGAATCGTATTTTTGAGGAAATTCTCGATTTTCCTGTCCCAACTTCATTTTTTGAGCAATTTTTTCTTTTTCATCGATTTCTTCAAAGATTTTCCCATTTTTCAAAACATTTTTGTAAAAATCGATATAAAAATTTATTCTTATCAGGGCCACTGAATTATTAAAGGCCTGGGAGAAAGATCGTATAGTTAATTAATTAAAATATTCATTTATTCAATTATTGTCCGGAGCTGATTCGCATCGTCGTGTGTCTTGAGGCGACATAAACAAGTTGAATTATCGAGGTTAACAATGCCATGTCAGATTAGAATGAAACGAGTTGATTCGATTGTTTTTTTTTCTGCTGATAAGAAAGTATTACGAATTTGCATTAATTTCTTGTAACTAACTCGTCCATCTCGTTTATCGTCTTCTGCTCGGTCTTAACGAAGCTTTATTCACGAGATTACGATTAAAAGCAACGACGGAGAAAAACTAGAGAAAGGGAAAATGGTCTAGGTCAGCGAAAAAAAAAATGATCGAGTACGTAGTTCTGCATATAGGAATCGCGTATAACGATCGTCTGCACGCAGAGCCCATCAAATTCTTATTTATTATAAATACGTACATGATTCTTATGCCTGGGAATATTGAGTGGAATTGATTATGGGAGAGCGTCTGATCGATATTAAGGAAACTACCCTATAAAGTTGGAGCATGAAAAGGTTTCCGGAAATTAAACTAATGCCATAGTATGAGTGGGGCGTGGAGCAGCTTGAATAGTAAAGTCGTAAGAGGAAAGCTCTCGAACTCTATCCTTGTGATTTTGGTGCAGTGTGCATAAAACTTTTGACCCATCGTGAGCTCGGAGTGTCCCAACGATTTTTTGCCACTTTTTTGTAAATTATTTTGCAACTGAAAAGTTTTTTTTCGTGATTTTTGTTTTTGGAAAGTAAAAAAATGAAATTTTTTATGGGTTCGAGGGAGGGAAGTTGCGAAATGGGTATTCGTGTGATTAATGTAAAAGATTGGGTGGCTGTTGCTTTCTTGACGAGGCAAACAAATCGAGACTCGCGTGACGATGTGTCGTCTGGGTTTATCGAGCGCGTAAAATCCTCTCCATCGCTCTAGCTCTCTCTCTCTCTCTCTCTTCTTGTCTGAAAGCCGCCGAGTGTTTCATTCATCACTCGAATACCTTGGGGTCGAGGCAGGACTGACGACGTAGCTGGAAGGGCACGCCAGATAAATTCTTGGCATATGATAGTGTCATGGCATGGCTGTGGATACTCGCAAGCATCGAAACCCCTCTGGCAACAAATTTGTGATGTTCTAGGCGATGCTGACGTTTTGGATTATCGGATACTTATCGATCTCTCGTATTTTTATTTATCCATTTTTTTCCACGATTTTTTGTTGCTAATTTCGAAATTACGTTTCCTTCAATTTTGTGGCTATTTTTTTTTTGCCAAATTAGCGATTAGTTTCGTTGTTTTTTTGCCACAACATTGATGGCTCGAGTCTAGCTGTCGAGGGTGTGACCCTGATTAAACGATCTTGTGAATCATGCGAGTGACACGCTCTCTCGTGACGTCAAATATGTGTGTAACCCAATTCGACGATAATTATCACTCGATGGGACACAAAATTGGGGGAAGCAATTACGTCGACCTCTAACAACCTCCATTCTGTTCTTTGTCATTTCCCATAGCTTTCCTCCACTTCCACCTCATCTGTTTCAACATTTTCCTCCGCGATCCTCGTTTCTTCTGAGAAAAACTCCACAAACGCGATATTCTCTGGCTCGCCAAGACAGAGGATCATGGCATGTTCTCACCCTTCCACCTTATATTTTTTTTTCATCTCTCGTTACTCCAATGGAGCCTCCGCAACCTTGGCAACTTTTATACTTCCAAATCGGATATTATTTTACACCTCGCTGAATAATTTCACTTTTGATCGTGCCGTCTGGATAAAATTTCTCGTCAAATATCACGGCAACTCAATGAAGACTCTCCCTTAATGATGTCATTAAAATATTCCATTATCCCTCGCGAAATGGAAAAGGAGGAAATTATATTTCTTTTCAAATAATGAATTACGACTCTGTGAAAATTCCGTGATAGAAAAGAGAGGAATTGACGTGCTTCATTTGTGAAGAATTTCTTGAGGAAAAAAATGAGGGATGGTGCATCGAAATTTTGTGAAAAATTAGGGGATGAGTTTGGAAATAATGTTGATGAAAATCTGACACTTTGGAATTTAAATGAATTTGTTTATTTCGTTTATTCAATCACTATCAGTTTCATCGCAGATCGTGCTCTTCAACGTTTTTTTTTTTTTTTTTACGACCCTTGTTTCTTAACGGGACAATTTTTCGAGAGTCGATCAAGTGTCATTTTTTATTCACCCTCCAGGTGAATGAAACTTGTGGCACAAAAGAAGATCGATGGAGCAAACATTTACGAGGACGCCGAAGAGCTTTTCTAGACGCTCATTTTCATCCCCCTAGCCTTCCTCCCTCTCTCTCTCTCTCTCTCTCTCTCTCTCTCTCGTTCTTGGTCCTTCGGTCGTCTCTTGTTCTTTTTGGTTGTCGTAAACTACTTTTCATTGCTGTGCAACTGCAACCATTACTATTATTTGAAGAGATGTCGACATATAACTAGTTCCTTGAGCCTTATCGAATCGACTTCTCCATCGGTTGTGCGAGAGGATTCTTTGGAGCTCGTCTAAAATGGCTAACGTTCAGGGTACGAGGTAATTCTTCAAGAATTGCCATTACGAAGTTAGTGAAGCTTTTCGTGCCAGCTTGAAGGAGCGACGAGCAACGAAAGAGAAAAAAGCACGAAACTCTTAACTCAACGTGACAATCCTCCCAGAGGTTTTAGGGCTAGTGAAAAATTCACCGAATTATCTTTATACAGCTCGCTCTGGAAGTCTCCGTTTTAATGACGACCACTCTCTAGATGATGTAATTAAATCGAAGAAAAAAAATCTGTGCAGTATATAAAGCGGAGTTAAATTTTACTATCCAACTTTTTTTCTACGAGCTCGACATTTCCGTTTTTTACGACTCCTCCAGACCTTCTTTACATTTCACCTTAAAATCCTCTTATTTTTTCTTCTCACGATATCGTATTTATTATTCGCTTCGAATCCCTAACGAAATATTGGCAATTTATACAGACGATAAGGAAACACGCGTACGCCCTTAAAACTTACCCTTAATATCGGCGTTTCACGACAAGAAAAACATTCCGAGGGTTCACGGATAAGTACTTGACCTTCGTAATTATATGTTCCCGGAATGAGTCGAGAGAAGTGAATCAAATCGACGTCAAAAATCGAGCGAGAAACGCGATCGACAAATAAAAAAAATATATTTTCAATTTTTTTTCATAATCCACGCAGTCAATTTTTTTAGCATCGATGGCTCAACGTTTATTCGATATTTTCCGGCAAGATGAAGCGTGGGAATGCAATGAACTGTTGATTTATGATTCACAAATTTAATCCAATTGCATGTTAATAAACGCGTAAATATAGAGCCGGAGAAAACAGTTAAATGGAAACGCATGCAATATAGAAACGGATGATAAACATCGAATGCTCTTTAGGGGCCATTTATTCGAGCAGCGGAGTGATAGGGCGCGTACGCGTGTTTGGGCACTTAAATGATTCGAAAATGGTGTCCATAAAATTGCATAACAGCGAGGGAATGCTCGTAACAGCAGGATTGCAAATATGGGATGTCACAGGGATTTTATTGCGTAATCTCTTTCCTTGGTAGACTCCAAATTTCTACGATTTTTCTTCATTCGTTATTTTATCTTTATCGACATTGACATGGCATTTTTTCTTTCCGAGCTTATTCCTTTATTTTTCACTTCCATTATTATTTCCCCCAGCGCTCTTGACTTCCGTGCGAGGGTGGAGGTGACTGAGCACTCTGGGAGAAATCTCGTCGTCTTTTTGGAGCCGGAAGAAAAATTTGTCGTGGTTCGTTTATTTTTTTTTTTGGTTTTTTTTTGCTACTCGGTTGCTTCGTCGCTCTACGGAAGTCTTACGCGGCGATTTAGCTTGACGATACAAGCTTCCTTTCTTTTAAGCATCTCTCTGCATTGTCCCGAGGGGTGGAAACTTACCGAGGGGCCAGAAGGTTCATACACGTCGTTTGTGTGTCGGTATTTATGTAAAAAAATGTCCAGACATTTGGCTACTACGAACGTGTCTCTCGTTCTTATTTCTCGATGCTTGAGACTCTTGCTCGTCTTGATTCCAAAAGATTCTACGGTCGAACGAAGGCTAATCCTAAAATGACGTCCTCTGCCAGTCTCGCGAGTCTGGCAAATGATTCAGTCGAGATATCGTTCAGATCGATGTATTTTTTCATGACTCGGAATGCCCATCGCTCGATGCGACTTTTTCACTTGCTCAGAGGCGTCTTCCGGTCTTTGACGGTTATCTTCTCTCTTCGTGCTTGTCTTCGCCCACCAACTTGAAAAAGTAATCGTCGATATTTCCTTGCAGGCGGTGGGGGTGGCTGCGGGTAAGAGAAGCTTTAATATCCTGTGGACCGGTACTTTATTGCCTGGATCGTCGTGACTATAACTTGCCCCTCGGACGCCCCCATAATCCACGTTGATACAATATTTCTCCCCGATGAATCCTCATATTTTGTTTGAGCTCGTTCGAGAGCAGGGAATCACAATGACAAACGGAAAAGTTGAACGTCGACGCATTTATTCGGGGCTTTCCCATTGAAGATTCTCCGAATCAGGATCCTGCTCCTCTCACATCCAATTGGATTACTCTGATTGAGGCATAACCGCAATTGCCAAAATGAGGGTGACGCCTTAACAGCAACACTCTGGACAACGAACCCACCGAATTATTCGGATTGGCCCTATAACCCTCGGCTTTGAGGTCCAATAAACCTGCGCTCACTCTTCCCAACGGTACTCTGTTGAATCTTCCGCAGGAAAATCTTACAACCAGTCGACCATTTTTACCTAATGACCTCCTCGGTGATTCACCAAACATCCAACACGAAACATCGCGATTTACGAACCGTCTGCTCGCTCAAATGAGCTCGAATCTTGCTACATCGAGATTTCCGTACGTCTGTAAACTTGACACACCATAAAATCGGATATTCTGCGTACACAGCATTATGTACGGAAACAACTCTTTGTTAGTACGAATAGAGTGATGGGCGGTTAGAAACTTGTTTCGTTAATCCAATCAAGTTGAGGGCTCCATTGATTTCGTGGCTTCATCCAACATCAACACGAGGAGATAGACCTCGAGATATAAAGGGTGTAGCTCTGTCTCTCTCTTTCTCTCTTCCTCTCTTACGCTCTCGTAGCATGACCCATTACTGTGCTAGATAGTTGCCCCGACATCCGTTTCTTTGGTACACGAAATGATTCATTCGTTGCATCCCGAACGAAATAGTCCACGTCGGACGCATCAAGATTTACAACAATGAAATGGGAGCAGTGGTGTCGGTACAACAAAAAAATGAGGTTATCCAAATATGGTCAAGGATGTCATGACCTGTGGATTCTGGAGAGTTCCTTCGTCCTCGTACGACTCTCCGCACTCGTGCAGTATCGTGCAATCCAATAATTACGATTGACACACTTTGCTTCGGTTTCCCTTTTGCCTGTTATATTCGTCAAAAGCCACCCTTATCAACTTTTTGAAGCTAAGGGCTTGGGAGTCGTGTGCGTCACTCTCGGAGGCATTGATCCTTTTTCCACTTGGCCAAGTTTTATCAGGATCTCGTAGACACGCCATGGTAAAAATCAACTTACATGTCAAATCAGAGTTTTCATATCGTGCACGACACACAGTGTTCGCTTTATGTTTTTATTTTTTTATGGTATGCTCGTATTCTCTCGCTTTCCAGCTCGTGCGTCAGGCTGCTCGCGTGTTGATTATTTCTCAAAGATTCGCGTTGTGGCCCCGTTAGCTTTTCAGGGACAGAAAAAAAAACTGCGTTTCGTATTAATCTTCTTCGTCAGGTGATTCCTTTGCTTTCGTACTTTTTCGAGCTTGAGCCCCTTGGAGACGAATTCAGAATCGGTAGTTAATAATAATCGTTGTGACGAGCCTCTAAATCCCGATGGCTTCGTCTTCGGTCACCACAACGCGTTTCTAGTAGAGGCTTCACGGATCGTTGAACAAGCAAGCGTTGTAACTCAGCAATTAGTGTCTCGAGTGTACAGAGAGGGAAACGTTGAATAAACTCCAACTCGCTCGTCGTGTAATTCCGTCTGGAAAGCTCTCGCGTGTTAATTAGTGGGGAAAAGCTCGTTGCCTTGCGCGCGCTTGCGTTTCTTCGTAAATTCCTTGCGAATGTACTCTTGCCGAGGGATCAAGTGCCATTTTATTGCGGAGTCGATGCTTCAATGGCTAATGGCACGGAAATCTTGGGTCAAGATAAGTTGATCGAGTCTGTTGGCATTTTTTCATTTCATCATTATTCTTCTCCAACTTTACAAGATTCGATAAAGTCTCGAGATTTTTCATGAGAATTCTGAGACTTTTCATCAAATTTCAATCCCTCAAGGGGCCTGGATCCTTGCAACTTTATTTTTTTTCATTTTATGCTCATTCACGAAACCTTCGGGCTGTGGCAGATGCTCGAGAAAAATCAATGCGAGACACCGAAGGCATCGCAAAGGAAAAAAATCCGCTACAATGTTCAGCTGACTCGAATAAGCCCCCTTAATTAATACGGAAATCATCTCAGTGTCCGGAATTCATGAAGAATTCATGAGCATGAGAACTGTGACTGGATAATCAAGCAATTTAACTCGCGGATATTGTCACCTGGACACATCGGAGGGTCTGTACGTGTGTGTAGGATAATGTCAATTAAGTGAAAGGCAATCTCTTGTTATCGTCATGGCACACGTAACACACAGCGGAATATGAGATTCGATAATCGTGAAACGTTCGCTTCAGTTTCCGGTTATTTCGTTGCGCAATCCTTGGAGAGAAACTCAGAATATTCGAGGCTGCAATTGAAAGACGAAGTGAAATTCTTCCCAGAAAATAAGGAGAAAAAAAATCATTCGATGCTTAAATTTGTGTCGGTTATCGCACCTCAGCGAACTTTGGGCGCATCAATGAAAATGAAAACTCAGTGGAAAGACGAAAAAGCAATGACGCTATTAAATTAAAGGCGAAAGAATCGGAGGCGGAGAACGAGCGATAGATTTGGTGACACGAGGAACCCCATAATTTAGTCCTCGTACCATTTCCTGGACAAGATATAAGCGAGAGGCTGTTCCTCGGGATGAATCTACTCGATTCTCTATGAGCCTGTGTAACCGGGGGGTTGGGCCTTTTTAATTAGTTGTGAATCGTCAGAGACAGGAATAACGAAAGAGATTGATCGAAACGATGGACTCGGGGATGAGAGACAATCAGCTGACGGAGTTTCTATCGTTTCGAATGTCACACAGATCTCTGTGCACTAGGAAATTAAAAGTCAAACGTGCATACGTGACTTTTCATTTCCTTTTCACTCGAGCTTCGTTACAAGCGAGTGTAAAGCCCGAAAAAAATGAAATCTAATTCGTACTCGTCAGGAAGGAGAAAAATGATAAAAGTTTCGGGGGAAAAAAAGGGAAAATGTGGAAAATCGAAAGACTAATTGACTTTTTTCTTTTCATACGTTTTTGCTGGCTGAATTATTTCGGAAACGATTTCTCGTGGCTGTATTTTCCAGATTACTTTGACCCTGTCCACTCGCGTTAGCAACATGACTCCCTTCTTTTTATTGTGCACTTCTACCACCAATTTTTAAGGGTGACTCGAGCCTTTTAATTCAAATGTCACTCGACGAGAATCACGAGGCAAAAAAATTGCGTTATAAATTGTGGAAGGAAAGAGAAAGCTTGGTGCTCAAATGTTCCGAGATTATGGGACAGAGCTCTGCTCGGTAGAAGAAACGAAATATATGGAGGTCTTGGTGCGGTTAAAATAAACCCGCATGGCTCTCATCTCTCTCGGGCTTTTAATCACGCCTCTGGCGGTAGATTCCAAAAGAGATAAAAATGCGGGTCCATACTGTTGCCTAAAATGCAGATACAGCGCAGTACAAAATAACAAAATCGTATCACTCTTTTCTCTTTGTGTAAATACCAAAGATTCCACTGGTGGAATTCCATTTCGAATTTTCCTCGACACTCGCTTCATCCCTTTCAGGCCGAACCCCTATTTGCTTACGGTGATAGATTACAACTCGATGTCGCTCCGTTATAATTATTATTTCATCAATTCGCGAATATCTTGAAAAACTCGAAATGCGACGTTGCACGAATTTCGAAAAAATAACGAAAATTTGCAAAAAATTGTAATCGATCAAAAAAAATGATGAAAAAGCGATTTTTAATTATCTCCGGGAATGCTAATGGGCGATAAGAAATCCCTCCGACATGCAACAATTTTTTGAACTTGTCACTCATTCGTTTGCCACGCGATTATAAAATTTCTCGTAGTTTTATTCGACGTTGATATTTCTATTCAAGTTTTTTCTTCCGGATTTACCAGCCCCGAGAAAAAAGGAGTAGAAGAAATGCAGCGAAAAATTATCCGAGAGCACACATTGTTTCGCGTGTGCTGCGCAATATGGAACGAATGTTGCACCTGCCACCAAGTTGCTTGTGCGTCGTGCAGCACACGAGGAACAAATAATAATGGAAATATGCATACAACGAAGAAAAAATCGAACGAGAGGAAAAACAAATGCGAACAAGCAGCGAGGGTGAGAAGAAAAAGGTATACAACGCGGAAATGTTCACTCGGGACACGTTGCCCCTTGTGCGTGCAAATCGAACCAAACTCACCACGCTACAAATATCTATATTCATACGTATTGATAAAAAGCTATAGAAACTAACGTACGTGCTTTTATACTATGCAAATACTTGAGTGGACACTCCATGCATATGTAATTTCATTCCGATTCAAACTTCTTTACCCATTTTTCCATTTTCTTATAAAAAATTTCAAAAATGACAAAAAAACACAAAAGTCATCAACAATATTCCGAAATATTCTCGATTTCTCATGCAAGGTCGACGGTCGACTACGTTTTCTGGCTCAGTGATTAATTAATTTAAAACGAGACCGAGGCACATGGTTGCTCTCATTTCCTTATTATTTTTCGTTTTCTTTTTTTTTCATGGGAATTCGTATCATCGAAAAGAATAAAAATGGAAATGAACGAAGATTGTGGGGAAAATTTAATGATTTTTGGCAAACAACGTGCCATTTCCCGAAGTGTTTTTTTTTCGAATCTGATTGTTCACAGTTACTCAGGACTAGATGGAAGATTTTTTTGCTGGACTGTACTGGCGGTACATCCTTAAAACGACGTGTGCCGATCGATCCAACGGTTTCGTCACTCGAGTGTTCTATCTCATGTATTATAAGGTACAGACACATTCGTCCATACCCGTTTGCCACGTGTGGTCGATTTTACACAGACATGTGTACGTATGTGTATGAATGTGTCCAAGAGAGAGAGAGAGAGAGAGACAAAGTGACTTGGGTACAAACGCGAACATTATACGTGGACGTTCGGTCTGGTGGGGGAGTTTGGATAGTCAATGAAATGAATAATAAAATGGTACATGTAGCCAGGAACGTCGTTCCATACACACGTACGCGTTTATATTGGCGAACAAAAGGCCGCGCGCAACTAAGCCGATCGTGACGCGTGGAAAATGTCGATCTACGTCATTTTGTTTGGCAGTGAGAAGAAGACGAGAAAGAGCAATAGAATTTTAGAAAAGGACGTCCAAACTCATCCGAACTGTACAACACCGGAGGAATTTCTCGTTGACAAAGCCTCTCTCCTCCTTTCGATCTCATTGTCACCGCGCGCGGCGGAGGAGCCTGATTCAAGCCTGTAAACTCGTGTGTAAAGGGAATATACGTGTGAAAGGAAAACGAGGAGGAAAAAACGAACAGACCTTTTTTGCGATCGAGTCGCACGAATGCCACTGCAGATATGTCCTTCGGTGCCGAATACCAAATGCAGTAGCTTTAGTGCTCAATAGATACGCTCAGCTCCATAAAATGTCCATGGATATCCACGCTCCGATACATCCCACAACAAAAAAACGCTTCGGCAAGATATTTCGTTTCCTATACTTTCCTCCCCTTCCCCATTCGATCCTACGCGCGTGGAAAATTGATGAGACGAATTAATGAATTCGAAAAAAAAAAACACGTGTCTTTTTGCGAGGCAAAAAACATCCCCCGAGGCAAACATCACAACCGACCAAGCTTCGTCGCTTTCAGTCGCAGAAACAAGCAGGTTCAAACTCTTCGGAACATCAAAAATTCATCCTTTCTATACCCTCCTGATTATTGAGTTTCCTTAGCTCTTTCCCATTCTTCACAATTAACGCTCACCCTTCTCGTCCGATGAGTCATACTTTATAATCTTCTCAATTAATTATTAATTACACTTGCCACGAATGTGTCAAGAAGAACGATGAATACACGAGCAACAAACGTTCTCGAGGAAATAAAAGCGACGAATGAGAGCCAGTGAAATGATGGACATGCGGGGATGTTTCAATTTAATTTTTACCCGTCGTTTTTCGAGCTGAAGTTTCTTTCCAACTTTATTACTTGCGAACGATTAATTTTATGTTTTTGCTCATTATTCATTTTCCTCGAATTCACTGCATTTTATCATTTTTTTTCACCATTTATTTTTACCCCGTAACGTTTCATCCCCAATTCTCCGATATACCTCGTTACCGAGCACCCCACAGCATTGCGGAATCATCATCACATTTATCCACTTTCGTGGATCGAATTCGTGGAGACTGAGTTGAGGAGAATGATCGCGCGACTGTCTCCTGCGAATATTCGCTCGACAAAAATCCCTCAGGGTGGTTGATAGCAAATTGGCAGGAACCCAGCGGGAAGTGGCGCAAAAGATGCCTCGGAGATGCATCTTGCGGAGTATCTATAGATCTCGTAGAACTTACACGACACAGTATTGCCATCAACGGCGCTTTAACGAGCTTGTAATTTCGCGTTAGTTTCTCCGAGCCAAGGAGCTGCTATGAGCGAGTGAACAGATTGACGACGCCCACGATCTTTTGCTTGGGAGAATTTTTTTCATCGTTCCTTTTACTCGCAATAATATTAATAGTGAATGCAGGTCAATGGGGATGATTTTCGCAGATGCCACTCGAAGCATTTCTCCCTCTTGATTTTCGTGACAAAAAAAAACCGTCTCGCACTAACTAACCGTGATTTTTCCAACGGAAATTCAACATAATATGCTCCGGGAATATTCACTCGTTTACCAACCATTTCCATTCCCCTTATTTTCACCCCCACACCAATTGGAGCTTCGACTGGCTCGAGCTGAATTGAGTCATCGATGCTGAGACAAAACCCCGAGGGCTACTGGTCCCCAAAGGACTCCTCCTGCTCAGGAGAATCTATTCTGTCTACATGTGCAGAACATGAACCAACCCTCGCGTGTGTTCAGCCTCACAAAACTCTATGCGGTGTCCCCATCACATTTCCCCAATTTTTCTCTCTGACTCATAAATGTTATGATTTTTTTTCTCCACCATTTCCAAACAACTAAATTCTCCGTTTCTATATGAAATCTCCGTTGCTAAGCTGTCGGTGCATTGCAATTTCGAAAATCACTCTCTGCAGCATTTTTTTTTTGCTTTTTTACGAAGGACACAAAAGTGACGATAAGTTTTTGTTGTTTTTTGAGACGCTGGAAAGTTCTGAGGAGTCTACAAATCGAGACTTGTTTTAAGCTTATCTCGAAAATCACGTGGAGCTTATCCGATCGCACCAGGACACCCTGTGTACATATATTTATATGTATATCTGTGTTTGAGGATGCTGAAGTAATCCCCGAAGGGCTTATTCACCATCGTATACGTTACCACATACGTGATAGATACATGTGAGTATTACGTGTCGCATTTCCAAGCACGTGACTCGAGAAACCACGTGGGAATGTATGCAGTACGAAAAACGTGTCCTGGAGTGTTAAAACACCGTAAGAACTGAATAAAGATGTGAATTCAAGTGGCAATAGTAATTTATTTGTCTGCAGAACATAAGATTTGTGGATTCGAGTAAACGTTCGATTCTGGAATTGAAATTCGATCGAAAAATTGAAAAAAATGTGATAAAAACATGGCCTGGGTGGATAAGAATAATTGAAAGAAAAAATCGTCCCTTGAATATTCGTTATTGAACGACGTTAATTTTTTGTTGTTATTTTTTCGGAATTGGCAGTTTTTTTTTACTCGCTTTTTACTGGATAAAATTTACGAGGTTCGCATTCCTGGAAAAGTTCAAATTCCAATTGGAATCCCATGGAAAAATTACGTGAGTGATGATTGGATGGAAAAATAAATTCTGGAGGAAAAAAAAAACGATTTGGATTGTAAATTGTGGTGAAAATGGATTTTGGAGTTTTTTAAGGTTGATGTACTCGTGGGACTGTTGAGTAAATGGACTCGCCATATTTCACGAGGAACGTAAAATCCCTTAAGGCGAAAATGCCCGAACTTTTATTATGCTTACGTTATGGATCCTGAAAATTTAAGAATTGTGGGTTTGAACTTACAGTAAGTGTCGGTGGTGAGACGATCGATCGTGTCTTGCTTCAGTTTGCTGTTTTTCTTTCCCATTTTTCGGCCGGATGAACTTCACTCTCGAATCTTCGCAGTCTCCTCTGTTTCCTTCTCCTCCGCTCTCTCTCCTTCGCTCTCTCCTTTCAAATTATTTTTTTACCTGACTTGGGCAAGCACAGGCGAATACACACAACAACAACAAAAAAAAACACTTTCGGAAGCACAAACGTGTGGCAAGCACGATTCTCTGTCTCTCTTCCTCGGTTTCTCTCTATCTGGACTTTTCGCTTCAGTTGAGAAACTTCCGACCGTAAATTTTTGCCACAGGTCCAAGTTTATATTTCCCGGCCGTATCTCTCGCGAGGAAAATTAGAAATTTCTACACACGTTAATCACGTCCAGCCTACACTTTATCGAGTGGAAAATTTTCCACGAAATTTTGCCTCGGTTCCTTTTTTTCTATGTGGTTTCCGAACAATTTTTTAATTTTTTATTGCAAAGTTCGTTATTTTTTCATTTTTTTTATGTCTCTCCACGTTTGTTGGTTTTTTTTGTTTGTTTTTCAGGACAGGATTTCCTTTTCCCAAAACACTGCAGGTGTTGCTCGATCAATCGTCCGAGGATACGTGAGCTCCGATAAAGTCTCGTTTCGATACTTTATCGATGGAATTTCCGCACAGGCGATCGACACGCTGTACCAGAAAAGAGAAACAGTAGCTGAGGAGAAATCGTCGAGCTATCGCACAAGTAAATTCTGTCAGCAAATTTAATTCGAGGTGAAAAAAAAATTGGTGGTGACGAGTTTTTCGAATCGTGAGAATTTTTTGTTCCTCGATGTTTTTATACGAAATAGTCGAAAAAAAATTATTTTATTTGTTGTGGGGAACTCTCAGCAAGGGAGAATATTGATGAGAGAATTTTATGCTCATTTCCAACTACAAAAAGGACTTTACGAGCCAGTAAATTTGAGGGGTTGGAAAAAATGGAATTTCTGGTGGTGACAAGGGCGTGGAGATTCGTGGCCCTGAAAACGTTAGTTTCCTGATGAGATACCAACGAATAGCAGAGCTACCGAAAGAGGAAGAGCTCGGTGAGCTTCTACACGTACAGAGTGAACGAGGCTGAAGGGGGTTGTATATTTCTGCTGGTATTGCTGTTGCTGAGGGCTCGCGAAAACTTTGTCGTTGAGTGCCAAAAAGTTTTCAACCCGCTTGGCGAATTCGCAAACGCGAATGGATACGTATTTGTGTTCCAAAATCAAAAGGACGTAACGCGGTCAATTTCATTTTCGCGTTCTCGGGAATCTCACTTTTTTGTTGTTCACCAACTGTCGCCGGAATATTTGTCACTATTTTTTCGCCGCGAGGCAAAAATCATTTTCATTTATTCCTCGTCAATTCATCGCGATGTTGTCAACCAACTTTTCCAATTTTCACGCATCGGAAAATGTAGAAATCAATAAATATTCAATTAATTGTTTCAATCGACGATGAAACATTTTTAATTTTTGTTTTCCATGATGCTCGATGGCAGAATTAAAATGGTGGAAATTGCGAGCATCCGATATCAAGTGAACGTACTGTTTCCTATTTTCTTCTCTACCGTGTTCCTTGCTCAGCATTGACTGAGACTTACGAGATGAATTTTTCCAAAGTGTCGTTAAATTGAGATTGGTGCTTTCTCTGGTAAACAGAGCCGGGAGTTTGAGAGTGTATTTGGGGTAAGAAGCAATTTTTTTTCGCTTTCTTTTCTTGCACATTTCTCGAGGGAGTAGTTTTCGAAGAGGCGAGGGTAAAAAAGCGGAATTTCTTGGGGTTCTCTCGTTAATTCTTTTCTTCGATTCAATAACTCAGCCCATAATTCGAAAGGGATAAAAAACTTTGATTTTTATTGTCTCTAAAAGGAAATTATGGGGACGATTGAGAAAAATGTTTTTTTTACGAAAAGAACGGATTCGGTATTGGAATTCATAGACGTTTACAAACTTTTTCGAGGAGCTTTAGATTTTAAAAAATGTTTTTCAATCTGCGACCCTATTTTTTGTCCCCTTGGTCGTAATTTCCTTCGATACTCGATGAAAATAAAAATGTCTGTTAGAGGTTCGCTTGATCAGAATGGAATAAATGTGCGAAGCTTTTTGTCTCGCGCTGACGTGGCTCGATCGATTCCCCGAGGAATGCGAATCGAGCTCAGAAACGCGCTACGGAAAAATCAAAGTCGAATTTTTTCTGCGATTCATACAATCGAGACGCGAGCAATTTTTCATCCACTTAACAACAAAGATGATAAAAAATTTATAAAGCTTATTGAGACGGAAACGATTCGTTTTGCCGCCGCCTGATTTTTTACTCCGTTGAGTAAATTGGTATCGATGCTGACATCGCGGTCCCTCCGGTTCATCGGTAGCAGAAAAACGTTAAGCTTGTTCGAACCAAAGAAACTCGAAACTCCAATAGGCGAGACAGCAAATAGAAAAAAGTTAATCCTTTTGCTCTTCGTATCGATTTTCACCGGTCCAGAAACTTTCCAAACAATTCGAGGCTCTCGAAAGACCAAAAAAAAAAAAAATTAAGTCAAGAAGAAAAAAGTTGGCCAATAGAAATTAATCCGAGGGAGCTCGACAAAGAGCCTCCGGGGACTCGAGTGCAAGACGAGTGAAGAAAGGAGCATGTAATGCTCTCCAGAAAAATGCATCAGAGTCCACAGGAAAAAAACGTCCCAAGAATTGTGTTTTTTCACCGTCTCTGAAAATTCTTTCCCTCATCCAACGAGTCGGGAACACTGCATCGTCGCTTAAGTGCTGACGAGGGCTTCTTGTAAAACACCTGGGGACATTACCAAGTTTCGTGATTTTACGAGAAACTGTAGTCGCTTACGAAAGGAACATTTTTCGAGAATAAAAAAATTCCTCGAGTGAAAAATTCATAATTATTCATGGCCAAACTTTTTTTTTTTACAATCCTAAGAAAAATCTTGAGAATTCGAGCCTAGAAATCGAACATTTTCAAAAAGGGATCCGTCCACAGAAAAACCTGCTTATTACGATAATTTGGGGATAAAATGCAGCAAGATTTTTGACTGATACTTTGCGATGTTTTAAGCTGCAGATAATGTTCATGAACGAACTGGTCAAGTGGGAGTGTCGAAGATATAAATCTGTGATATTAAGCAGCCTCGTTAGGACAACAACAGCGTTAAAGACTGGATAAAATAATTATGCAAAATAGTTGGTGAGAAAGCGAGAACGCTACCAAGCTGGCTAGGAAAGCAAAGTGGAAACTCCGACGCCTGGTGGAGTTTATGGACTTAATTTTCCATCCCGTGTCTGTTTGACCCAGGGATCTAGGGGGCGAGATCGCAGTGCGTGGTGCCCACGTATCTCAGGGCCTTTCCACAACGCTCTTCGCGTAGCCTTTTCTCTCGTAGGAAGAAGTCTCAAAGCCCCGGATAAGCCACCGCGAATGTCGCCCATTCAGCGAGATAAATCTTGGCGTATAACGAGAAAGTGAGTCGTCACGGGGCGGCTTTAAATTATTTTTTAAAGAAGAGCGAAAAGCTTTATTATCTGAGAAGAGATCGTGAGGCTCGATGTGTAGAATTAAATAAATGTGACAAAAAAAATCCAAATTATTTCAATCCCGAGAAAACCAGCTTTAATTTTTCTTCTGCGAAAAAAAAATTTCACTTTTCATGAAATCAATTTCCAGCGATAAAAACTCAAAAAATGAATAAAAAAATAATGGAGAAGCCGCTGAAAAGTTTCGTGAAATAAATCAATGAAATTTTAAAAAGTGTCTGACTTTTTATTGAAATTTATTATGTCGATATAAATTTCTCGGTTGAAAAAAACGAAGAGATGAGAGTTTTTTCAGAATATTTCAAAAAGCTCTTAAAAACGCAAGTTACCTTCGGGTTCACCACGATAAATCCGGTGGAATCTCAATCGACACTCGGTTTCATCAAGCAAAATCCTCTTTGCATTTTCCACGGTGTACGAAAAAAAAATACAAGTGAGTAAAGAAAAACTCAATTTTCCATTAAGCCCTCGAGGTGAAG
>JBAJMU010000010.1:7669134-7689951 GCA_037952995.1 Hyposoter didymator
GATCGTTTCGAACTTGTTTTCTCGTTTTTTTTGCTCGTTTTCTCTCTTTCTTTTTCTTTTTCCTTCCCGTCTGCTGCGATTGTGCTCCCTCGCGAAAACGTATCGACTTGACGTGTGCCGGGTGCGAAATAACTTGACGCGGATGGCGAGCTGGTAATTCGCGGATTTATGGAACGAAAAGGATGAGAGAAAATTCGATACAGAAAAGAGGAAAAAATATTTGCACGAATGTCAATAAAATAACTGACGTTTATACCGAAAGGTCAAAGATTTTTTGAAACGCTCTACCAAACGCAGGCAACGATTTCTGAATGAAAAGTTATTGCTTACGACCCTGAGCCTCGTTCCCTAAACAATTATGATTACAATTGAGCAATTTGCATCGAAATAAACTGGAACAGAGTCGCATGTGGGAAACGTCAAAAGTGTCAAGAGCATGACGAGACCTCGATCTCACTACTGTACCAGACCATCAGCTCGCTGTGTGCACCACGCAGAACTTCACGAATGAAAAAAAACATGGAAAGGGACAAAAAATTGTGACGATGTGAAAAAACGCATCACCCCTCACGCAGTGTCTTACCAAAATCGCGCAACTCTCACGAGAATCTCCATCGGCCGGTAGCCGTAAACAACATGAAGATGTCACTGTGAAAACTGGTTAATCCACCGGATCAAAGGTTGCAGGTGAAACGATGAAAAATAATCCGAAAAGTGAGAAGATGGAAAAAAAAGAAAAACAAGCGCGAGCTAAGAGTTGAGGGAATGGTGTCGAAAGCTTGTGGCGTTTTCATAAGCGACGGACGCGGGACACGGTGACGTCATGGTGTAACGGGCCCCGGCGTCGGACTGGTTCTACTTGCTTCTCTCGTCTATCGTTACATTTTCCACCCCCTTTCCGAGCCTCACCCCCTGACAGCGACCCCCGCCGCTTTTCTCCCACTTGCCCGCGCTCCTCTTCTCCTCCAGCCCCTCTCTCTCTCTCTCTCTCTCTCCCTCGCTCTGCGCTTAGCTTTCCCTCGCTCCAGTGCGAGAGAGCTTAGGTATGGACGGTGGCAGCATTTCGGTGCGGCGCGGGGGTGCCGCTTTCCATCGGGTAGCTCCGCATCGGCGAGCGCAAGCGCTTCACGCGATTACCAGCTTCACGAAAAGACGCGAAACCAAGAGCACCTACGTCCCTCTCCGATATATCTATCCACACACATTAATATACGACAATCAGCATCCTACATGTCCCACATATGCATGAGTCTCAGTGAAAGAGACTATAGAATGATAAAGAAAGAAAAAAAAGGAAGCGAGGGGTGGCTGGTTTTTTATCGTGAGGGTGCAAGTGTCCATTGTAGTTCCAGGGACTCGTTAAACGAGCAAGAAATATACAACGCATTATCCGATAATAAACTGCAACGAACAAAAGTGCAAACTGTTTCGAACTGCATAACGTTTTTAATGATAATAATTGAAGCAAAAATTCGATCGTTCAATTTTTCTCCAATTTACATAAATATTTACAGTAAAGTGAGAGTCAAAAAATTTGTACATTTTTCGAAACATCAGCTAACGAAGTCTTCGTGGAATTTTCCTAGTCAGCGAGACGAGAGCTCATTAATATTCGTCACGATGATTGATGAAACAATGAGCGCAAGGATGACAGAAAAAAAATATGTCTCAGGGACATGCACCTGTAGGTTCGAGTTAACTTCGAGTGCACATTGACGAGGCCATGCAAATGATGGTGTGCCAAGCCTCTGTAAATAACACCAAGCTCGTACGAACTAGGAGAGTTTATACACGAGCTTCAAAGTCTATTTTCCTTTTTTCACTTGCACTTCGTTATCGCACGTTCTATATTAATTAAGCATGTGAGAGAATGCAAGTGAAAAAAAGGGCATACCCTCTTGACGCTGCTGAACAAATTCACCATCTGGTTTTCGCTCGTATATACGTTTGTACTCGCACGAGAAGGAAATTTGGAATGGGCGAGGCTGCTTCCGGCCTCTCGAGACTCTCTGTATATCTTCATTTGGTGTTGGCTCATGTGCATCCAACCATTATTAAGACTCTCGTATAGAACTCGAAAAAAATATCAGTATGCATTGTCTACGTATACCTGGATAAACTAGACCGTTGGAGGAGGCTGCTCCTGCTGAGGGCAAATGGGAAATGTCGGCTAGATGATGACCCGGAGTGCTGTGCATCTCTTTTGCCAAGAGCGTGAAAACCTAGCCCATTCTCTCTCTACTTCGTACGTCAGGCTGTATATATGTTAATATTTATGTATATGAATACGTGTCTTCGTAAAGATAGATATATCGATGCAGGCATTGAGAATAAACGAACAATGGTCCATGGACAAGGTAAATTAAACATCGAAGGATTAAACGTGAATTTAGAAAATTCTACGTTGCAGAAAAATTCGTAGTTTCGATTCAATTTAATACTAGAGAAATTTATCGTAGATCGAGCAATTCTGGGTGATGGAGAAAATCTCCCTGCGTGTCCTCGTGAAGAATTCTCGTCGATAGCGTTACTGGATAAATTTTTATTCGCTATTTTCGAAAAATAAAAAATACAAAATTTCGAGGAATTCTTGGAGAACAAATTTTCTGCCCCTTTCTCTGCAGTTAGACAACCGAAATATTAATTAAGTATGGAATAAAAATTTATTGTATTTGTGATGAAATTGTTATTTAAAAGGACAGCATGGAGATTCGTGACCTTGTCGACTTTGTATTGAACTCCCTCTAGCCGCATCGCTTATCTACATATTCATACACATAAGTATGATGCATTTCTGCTCCTAGAGTAAATTCAGGGATGTATAGATATAGGAAGGGAGGCGTGATGAGGATATGGCGAAACTGTGGAGCGCAGCTGGTATGCAGATATTGCGGCGATGAATGGGAATAACGTTGAGCGTGGGTGGCATTCGGTAGCAAAAAGATTCACCGAGTGGATTTCTGAATCTTTATTCTCTATCAGAATGCTGGACGATATTTACAAGAGTTTGGATTAAAACTTGGCCATTCTTTCACGATTGAAACTCCCTCAAGAATTTCCATGTGCATTTTCGTTCGATGAGGCAAAATGCTGCGTAAAATGTTCGAAATTTTGATACTTTGCTGTTTTTTACGGCTGGGGATCGAACCAAATCACATTTGAATGCAACGATCGAGAAATAAGGGAGGAGGTTTCCGTCCTAAACGTATGAGGGTGTTCATGGGGGTTCATGGTAATGTATATCGACATTCTGGATTCAAATGTCTGTTTAGGGGATGGGAACCCTCCATATACGTGTGTGTTCGTGTGTGTAACGAAAAGGCAGGGAGGCTGAAGTAAAAGAGAAGAAAGGGAGAGCAGGAAGGAGGTTTTTTCTGGTCTAGGTCATCGAGCGAGTACATAAGCGATCGGTAAGCACCAATTGTGCGAGATACCGAGAGTTGTTTGGTCCACATTGAGCCAACTTCGTGCCTGGTTTTTTGCCGTTCGAGTAAAGAGAATAGGTTTTTATCTTTGGGAATAAAGAAAAGGAGAAAATTGTGATGGTTGGTTACTGTGCGTGTACACGATTGCTTTTATTTCTATTGCAATTTCTTGCCACGACGATTATCGCTTGCTCTTCTTTCTTGATGTTTTACTTTTCTGTTTTTTTTTTCCCTTTTCGTCTGCTGTTTCGTCCTCTCCTCGTTCCCATGTTTTTCTCTCTATTCACAAAGGCTTCGGGCATGATCACTTCCGGTTGGCGGGCTCGTTCGCACTCCTGGCTTCTCGCAATCCTATAACACGATTAATCGCCTGACTTTCACTCAACGGGATCAAGAGATTTAACAGTTTTTTATATCCACCTGGATTGGAGATCAACAGATTATGCCAGTTGAAAGCTTTTTGTCGGGGACGAATCGTGGTCTTGATCGAATGGAATGAAAAAAGCTTTGTTTCGTATTTTTTCACAATTTCCATTTTTTTTCTTTGGTTTTTTATTTTTATTGATTTTTATTTTTGTCGGATTGCCTCGAATTTATTCGCACTCGTACATCAGGAGGTGGTGATTCTCTTTTCTCCGCGACCATTCCATTTATAGAGCTTCGATTTTCACCCCCTCGCGAGAGAGAGCGAACTAAATTTATCAACGAGATATTCCGCCGAACGACTTCCCTATCTGATCCTCGGCCAAGCAATAAAGGATAGAGGAGGAAACGAGCTGGACTAGGGAGGAAAAGAATAAAATAAATAAAATAGGAGGGGGGGAAAAAAAATACGATGGAACTTTCTCTGATGGATATGCGGCCAACTTTCGTTGACCTAGTCTACGTATGCCCGAGGAGAACAGATTGATTCTTGTCTCTTTGATACAACCTTTTATGCCTTATTGCGTTCCTTCAATTTTTTGGCATCGATCCTTGCAAAGTAGCCAAATAAAAAACGGTCGAAACGATTATTCGATGTTTATATTCGAGAAATATCATCACCTCTAAATAAACTTGAATCCAGAGTCGCGCGGTTTTGAAAATTTTCCAATCAAAGGAAATAAACTATTTTTATTCTATAAAGATCGAGAGAAATAATTCAACACTCGATTCTTCGATTGAACTCGATGACGTACTTCCGAGCTCTCTAATTAATTGAGGGATACGTTATATCAACGTCGACAGGACTAATCAGCCAACGTGGCAGTCGAGGCAATTATTGACTATTTTTTTAATTATTGTATTTCTCTGTATTTTTCTAACTAATTGAAAAATTGATGTAAGAATGAAAATGCACCAAGGAATTCCGGAAATTCATTAGCGATACGTTCGATTCCATTAAATCGTGAAATAGTGGAACAAACTACTTTTTTCGGTAGTTGAATCCTCGGACATTTGGAAAAAGGCTGTGCAACTGATGCAGAAAAAAATATAAACGAATGCAAACGTTTCTGTCGAATGAACGAATCAGCAATTTTTATCGCACGTCGTCCGAGCATCCCTTTTTTATTTTATTTACAGCTCAACAGTCAGGCTAGTTTTTTTGGTGTTCCATTACCATGGGATAGTTATAGATACGAAATACAGGTAACGGCAATTCAGCCCACATGAGGGACCGGTGCGTAAAGTGCGAAAACAAAGAGTGAACACAACGTTCTCTGGATGCGATGTGCACTTTAATGGCTCGGTTCACTAATTGCCGCGCAAATTGCTCTCGGTCGCGATGCAGCTGACATCCCGTTCAACTGGACGCTCGCTGACCTCACCCACTGGCACAAAAAACTAAATGAAAAAAATGTAAATCTCCTTTTTTCTTCCTATTCCATATGTTCTGTGTTTTTACCACTTTCGATCGATTCCCATTTTTTTTTATCGTCCAGTGTCATGATCGCTTTTTTTTTTATCGGAAGTCATCAGAGTTGATCCGAAAAATACTATCAGCAGGCCTGTAGGATCATTTTCTTAAATTTCAGTTGAACATTTATTCGTTTTAGAAAAATCATTTTTTTTTATTTCGTTATTCTTAAAAATTACGATATGAACCACAAATTCTAGATGCTTTTTTAATATTCATGGTTCCTGGAATATTTATGGATGCAAACAAATTTTTTTTTTTTTTTCCCAGTAAGAACGAGAATTTCGACCTCCCAGAGGCTTAAGGGTGCGAAGGACTTCCTTTTTTCCATTCACTCCGCTGGAACGTTTCGTCAATCGAACAGCAACTCCCTTTTTGGCAGGAGCTTGCCTCGAATTTTCATGAATTTCGTGCTCGACTCGAAAAAACGTGTTCGTAAGTAGTCACAACTGTATATGGTCGGACGGTTGTGGAAAAAGGAGCAGCAAGACGAGGCAAATCACTACGTCCCACGCACGTGACCGGAAACGATTTTTATCACCCTGCAATACCGCATCGCTCGCGAGTAGCGCGTTAACGAATATTATTCAGAAAATAGTGTTTCATCGAGTTCTGAACGATTTAACAGAATCAGTCAATTACCGTTTAAAAAATTTAACAAGTTCGCGGAACTCTGTCGATCTATCGATCAATTTTGAGAATTGGGAGTAAAACGTTATTAAAAATTTCGTAGAAAACCCACTGAATTAAGGGACTTTCCGAAGCAGCTTCTTTTCTCCACTTTCAGCCATATTTAGCCATTGAAGGTTCATTCGGAGCTTCGACAGGCGTGGCCACAAAGTTCGCGTGACCGGAAATGAGTGTCTCGCGACTATGCTCTCTCGCGACAAGGTGCAATCAATTTACGACGGTTTACGATACGAGCTTTGCTGAGGCGTAGCCAACCTGAGTCGTACATCTTCATAACAATAAAGCACGAACAAATGTTCTCACGATCCTGACGCACACGATCCAAAATTCACATTTCCGAATAATTACGTGTGTGCGTGTGTTTTTTTTTTACAGCGTAATTGCCCCCGTTATGCCAGGTTCACACAGCCCCCTGGCAATGATTTGGTCAAAAAATGTACTTTGAATTTTTACCAGAGACATTCAGAGGATATTTTTGATTTTTTTCCCTTTTATTTTTTCAACTACCACTCCGGAGGATTCACATCCTTTTCGGAAAACTGCTTAGCTCCAAAATGGATATTGTAAAGCAAAGCCTTTTATGTAAAGAAGAAAAACACGGTAATCCGTGAAATGACTATGCACATCCGTAAATATGTATGCTTGCGGACCTGTATATGGACATATGTAAATCCGTATGTATATAAATATGTATAGATATGTAGACGAGTCATGGAAGCACGAGGGATGCTTTTTGTGCAAATAAATATAGACTCAGAGTGATCCGTCATGGATGTACGAGACCATAACCATTCGTGGCCCTTCGTTTTGTTTACAAGCACTATTTTTTTACACACTCGAGTTTCCCCAATTTTGCTATTCAAAGAAAATCCTTGCCTCGTTATTCTCGGCATGGCTGCCTGTTCGGAAAACTTCTATTCAGAAACTAACGAGAGGGCGCGTACGAACTCTTCTCAAAACTCGACTCGTGAGTCAATTTTTCATTTTTTAAGGACACGGTGTACAAAATTTTCTCCCGAAAACGGAGAAGCATCAATTCTCGATCGAAATTTTTTTAACTTCGTTCAAACAGAATGTTCGTCGACGAGAAATCCATTTTTTTTTCTTTCGTTCATACTCTTTCGGTAAATATTTCAAATGAATTCAATGGGACATGGTACAGTTGGCAAAGTTACAAAAGTTCTTCCACGACTGGTACAGGCTTCGAGATAATATCTTGGAGAGTTAACCCTACGGAAAGAATATATTTATAAACCATTTGATGCCAATATACAAGCTACGTCTGACCTCACGGATTTAGTTATCGATTATTTCATGTTATCGTTCGAGCTTGAGGGAAATATATTGTGAGCTTTGTTTTTCTCACTATTTTTGTGATTTCAAGTGTTTTTCACGTTTTGATGGAAATTTTTGACTAGTGCATGGGTCTGTGAGACCCGGTGTAGCGTGTAACCACGAAATAATGAATTTTTATGATATTAATTAACGAAAGCTCTCAAAGGGTTTGGTCTGATAGAAGGAAATAAATTTGAGGGGTTTTCGTTTATATATAGATTTGGGATAATAATTAATGATAGAGATTGGATGCTGTAAAGGCCAAGAATAAAATACAGAGAGACAGAGAGAGAGGACGGAAGCCGAGAATCTACACTAGCCCTTGGGGCGCTTACCCTGCGGCTGTCGGCAAAGCCACCACCCTGTATCGACCCAGGAACGACGCCCATTCAAAGTGAAGAAGACAGAGATAGAAAGTGAGACGTCGGAAGAGGAAGAAGAAGAGGGAGAGAATATTTCTACCCTTTACTCTCTCCAGATTCAACGTCGACGTAGAAATCGCTCCCTACCACTGTCGCATGGCAGCACACCGGTGTCTCTCACGAGTCTGCCTCATATTACACTTCTCATAGTTCCTGCTGGTCGTCCATTGCCCAGAAATTTCGTAGGTGGTTGTGAACCCTCTTAAGAACAACGCGAGAAGAGAGGGTTGAAACTTGTTCGTCCGGGCTCGTCTAGCCACCAGCTCAGAAAAGTGAACGCCACTTGTCTTCATTTCCTACTTTTTCTTATTCGTCTCTTATCCCGCTTCACAAAAAGCTCCATTTTTTTATTTCCACAGAAGCTCTTTTCCATTACGTCCCGGACAAAGAGGGACGAATACTTTCCGAGGATCTGCAGCGCGTTGTAATTTCAGAGAATTAAATGTAAATTATTTCTCAAAGTTTAGACCGAAGAAATTTTCATTCGATTGCAAGTTTGACTAATTTTTCATTCGCTTCGAACATCCTGACCTCAAAGCCATTTCCCATCGTTACTAATAATTCAATTAATAGTTTCAACACTGTCCATCTAATTATCATTTCCTACGACCCCTGCAAACGATGATTGATTCCCAAACGTTTAAGGGCTTCCTCCCAGGGTAACAGATCGAAGAATAAATCTCCTTTCCTTTCATTAAGGTGGTCAGATCATCACATTTCTAGTTGTGCAGTCAACAGCCTCTCCAAATGAAATTAAAAAAAAAAAAAAACAACTTTCGAGTTCGATTTTGACGTGAATCGGGCTCAAAAATTTGTACTGGAGTCTCTGGAGCATGGGAAAATTCCCTCGAGTGAATTTTCGGTTGATTTCCTTGCGGAAATCTTCACGAAACACCCATCGACCGTTTAGCTTCGTGGAACCCCTTAAACTTGACGATTTTCTCGACTCGTTTCTGGTTTCTCATCCCTCAATTACATTTTTTTCGAAGTGACCTCGTTTATTCTGGGAGGATACTTCACGAAATGAGGCGCATCATCAACATCATCGTTCGCGTTTACAAACTGCACGTAGGGAGAGGGAAGAAGCGAGAGGAGGAGGCAAAGCTTAACGGTCTCTATTTTTCCTCATAAATAAAATGTCCCATCGTTGACACATGGCCTTCCCATCTCGCGAACAGTAAGTAACCACGAAGTAATAACCACGCGAGACGTATTTTCGTCCGCAAACATCGCACAGTGAAGAAGAAAAAAAATGGTTGAATAATGCATCGATCTTTTTGGTATCGTTGGGGAACGAATCGGCAGGAGAAAAATCAGCAATTCGCATTCGACAATATAATACGTTATTCTTGTCGATTTATTATTTATTTCTTCATCCAATTTACCTTATTTTTATTATATATTTATATCGTACTTTTTTTACACAGTTCACGTGGCAGTTTTATTTTTCTTGCAGGTTTTGCGTTTGGCGTCGTAAATAATCTGGCGATGAAAAAAAAAAGAAATTCCAAATTTTCGTTTCATGGGATCGATCATCAGAATGAATTTCTTTCCATCGCTCTCAGTTGCGTCGATTCGGGATACTTGGCAATTTTTTACCCAATCAAAAAATCGAGAGAATCTTGGTTTATGATTTTTTTATGATTAAAATTAATTGAACGATTTGGAAGCGAAAGAAAAATTCGAAAAATTTTCTCTTCACGTGCCTCGTGAAATTCAGGTTTTCGTTTTAATTACAAAATTTTTGGAACGCCATTGAAAAAATGCTAATAAGGCCACTGAATCTAAAATCTGCTTCGCAAAATATTTCCTTACACAATTTTTATTTTCGTAAAGATCAAGGAAAGGGGAATGGAATTTTATTTTCGATTAGCACTCAGCGATCATTTTTTGTCGGATTATTTCTGGAAGTTTAAATATTTTTATATACATATACGCTCCGGGTCAGAAGGTCAACCAAAATTTGCATTTTTACGAGCCATTCGAATTTGAAAAAGTTTAAGAAAACAAAAAAAAAAACTTTTCTTTCTGTAATTTTGATTGATTTTTACGATCTCAACTATTTTTTTTCCGCTCGAACGTTAAAAATTGATTTTGGCACTCGGATCGTTCGAATTTTGATCAGAAACACTACGTCCTTCGGTAATAAATTTCACAAAATAGAAAACTCCAGTTCGAGTGCAAGATTTTCTGGAAAAAAATAGAAAAAAATGTTTCGGAGCTTAAGGGCGTTTTTGCAAATGATAGACATTCGTCGTTAGACACTAGCACGTGGTGCGTGACCCGGTGTCGCGACAGTAGTGGTAGGTGGTGTCGTTGTAGTGGTCGTAGGCCTGGGAATCGTTGATCTTTTGATCGGAGCACGTCTGTTGTCACCAACGGCGCCAGTTTTGCTGCTCATGGTCCAAGGCCACTGCACCGTACGTATTAGGGTATTGCGAAAATCCTCAGAGAACAGGCAGTAGATGTAGAACGTTATCGAGTAATTTATGACTTCGAGTAGATTGGCGAGGGCCCGAAAGACCTGTTAAGAAAATTGAATTAAACGAATAAACAAAATCGAGGAAAAGCCGAAGGAAAAAGGGACAAAACCGATGAATAAAAAAAGGGAGAACACTAGGAAGAGGAATAAAGGTCTGTAACGAAAGTCAAACAAAGAAAAACAGCGTAGGAAGTGTGTATCGAAATATCGAGAGCAAAGAGGAACGAGTCAGCTGGTCGGAAGGAGCAAAATAATAAAAATGGAAAGAAATCCATGGTGAGGGGGAAAAATGAAAAAAGGGATCAAACGTACGAGACGAGAATGATTGGAAGCAAACGCAGCGTGTGGCACTGGCTTTATTTCTGAGCCCTCATGAGATCGATCTGCCGGAAAATCGTAAGGGGATTTTGTGCACGTGGCTGGACTCGAGTAACATCGAACAGGAGATTGAGGGAATATTTAAAAAAAAAAAAGAAAAAAACGCATGATACAAAAATGAATCGTGAGATGGGAAAAATTAATAAGAACTCGGGGAGGGTAAGAGTGGGATTTGCGGAGAAGATAGAGGCGAGGAAAACTCACTGAAAAATTCACTCGTCCCTAGAGACAGAGAAATCGTTGCAAAAAAAATTATTCCTCCGTTTGAAAAAAATCGATTGCACAAGAACATTGTCAATTTTGGAGCTTCAGAAGTCTTGCAAATCTTTAGATTTCAACGATAAGAAGAAAATAGGATTCGTTTCCTCAATTGTCGAACGATTATTTGGGACACTGCGACAACGATCGAGAAAAATACTTGAAGAAGAAATAGAAACATGAAGGAAAGGAGATAGAGAAATAAAAGAGGGTAGAAAGGAACCGAAGGGTCAGAATCAGTGCCCCATCTAGCCATTCTTTGCCTCCCGGTCATTTGACCTTTGCCTCTGCTATACTAGGTCCGAGAGCTCAATGAGAACCATTTCATTTGGGATTGATGAAAAAACCTTTTACTTATCTTCGATCTCGAATGCTTTGCCATACGATATCGGACTTCCGATTTCGTGGCCACAAATGGACACGTTTAATGTCTTTAACAAATTTTCCTTTTTTTTTTTATCTTACGACAGTCCACCAACGATTTGCAGGATTGAAAGGAAAAGTAACAATTGTTTAGTCCCCAGAAAAAAGGTAATCGTGTCAAAATCGTTCAGGCATTTCCACTTTTATTCGTATCGCTGGAAATTAAGGGGGTTCTCGTTACGAAATAAAAAGTTTGGACTCTGAATGCGGACAAGGCAAAGTGGCCAACAACTTGTTGTGGTTCAGGGGATAATAGTTGGCGTTTGTACTTTGTTCACCGCCCTTGCCATGATGGCAGAGACCGAAGGATAAAGCTCTCGTGGTTTCGAGCAGAACAGCACAGGATTAAGGGTCAGAGAAAGAAGCGAAAACATCGAGGATCCTATTTTATCTTGATTAATGGCTAATCACTCACCTGGTATGGATAAAGACTCAAATTACTCTCGCTCAGTGTCACGTTTAGTATAACCATCGGACTGACGCATACGAGAAATAGTATACTCGTACTTCCCAACAACAATACTAAACGTCTCTCCTCAGCGAAAGTTCGATGATCCTCGTCGCTGCTCACCGTTCTTGATAGTGTCATTCGTCTTCTACGCTCGCAAGAATTTCTGTACACTATCATTATCCGCAGATTTAAGCCGGCTAATAAAATCGTTGGTGCCACTTTAAATACAACTTCCAGCACTATTTTATATATCTGGAAACACAAAAGTATCATTTGCCACAATAATCCCATCGCCAAACACGTCCATGCAATGTCCATTTCCTCAAAAATCATGAGCTCGATCGATGATCGAATTTTTTCGACATTTTTTAAATTGACGTTAAATTTCTTGATAATTGTAAGAATTTTTTTGTTTGTGTGTTGGAATTGTCTAATTGATCAATAAAACGAAAAAAAATTTCCGAAAAGTTGAAGGAATTAAAATGTTTATGAAACTGACCTGATAGAAGACCGAATGAAGAAATCTGAGATTATCACGTTTCTGGTAAATGAGAGGACCTCCTGGTGCAACGAGGCAAGTAGTAACTTCGCCACGGAAAACACTCGGAAGATAAATCAAAAAAGTAGCGATGGGTATGAGGCTGACTGTGATGTGAGGAGGTCCGCAGAGTGGCCTCGTGTGTTGTCCAGGATGACAGACACTCACGTAACGTTCGACAGTCAGTGCCAAGAGCATCATTACTCCTACACCTGGAGGTAGAAAGATAAAGAAAAATTAGAGGGAGAAAAAAAAATTGGCACTAGGAATTGCTGATAAAAAGTTTGCGTAGGAGTTTTTAAAAAAATCTTGGACTTTCTGACACGAAAATTCTCAGTAGAACGAAAAAAAAACTATGCTAATTCGTTGCTCTGTACTTGATGAAAAAAATTAATTAGTTTCCTTCCATCGAGAAGTGAAAATTCCTGCGAACATTTTTCGAATGTACTATTTTTTTTTTTTTTCGTTCATTGGATTCCTCGAAATATGCGATAAAATTACCGAGACATCCATTGCCGAGAAATAGCTCGAGATGGGCATGATAGAACGCCTGCGGCCAGTTGCTCCATCGCCCAGCTTCCTTGTGGATCAGAACTCTCAGGGCGAAAGGTATGCAGAACAATATTGCGAGAAGCGCTGCAGCCGCGTATCCTGCGATATCGACAATGAGAAAAAAAAACGAATTAAAATTCCAGCGAGGAGCAACATATCGTCGGATCAAAGAAAACGTAAAAATGATTGAAATGCATGTAAATTGTTATTTTAAAAATTCTTTCGTAACTTGATCCCAGAAAATGATGGACCTGGAATAATTGAATCGTCCGAAAAGCAAAGAAAAAAAAAATCATCGCAAAAAAAAATTGCACAACGTGAGCCCGAGTTGCCTGAAGGTTTGGAATGGAGAAAGAAATATTGTTCCAATGAATAAAACGGTGTATTTCCATATCTTGGTGAAATATCGACATATGGTAGAAAAAGGTACGACCTCGTTGCACTCATCCGGTTAGTATGTTTGTCCAACGTCAACTCAAATAACACACGCGGTGGCGATTGTTATCAACGAAAATTAATTAAATTCTTGAGTGTGGTTCGCAGTGTGGTCGATACTTAGAACTATATTTACGTTTGCCCAGCGATATATATTACAGTTCTTCCACGTGGGGCGAGGATTCGAGTGGTTCGAATTAATATTCCACACAATCTCATTAAATGATCGATTTTTTTGCTGAGCAGACAAAGTTCAAGTGCATCTGCTGAGACGTGTAAAAAAATGTCATTTCTGTGTCAAGCTTTCAGTTTTTACAACGACGATTCATCCCTCAACATTTTTTCCCTCCTGTTTTACCATCGAGGAGAAAAAAGCTACATGGCAATTTAGGAAATTGTCCAAGAGGTGGAAAAATTTTCCACCGCAACGTGCTCAAAACTTTGATTACCATGAAGGCAGAAAAAATGAGGAAGAAATTTGGATTTTCTTCCTTAACCACGATGGGACAGTGTTTTCAGTACAAAAGCTCTTCTACCTGACCTACGGTTCGACTATATCCTGGGGAGAGCTTTTCCCAGGGTCGATAAAAGCTCCGGAGTTCTCTGTTTTAAGGGAGGCTGGTAAAACAGGTTTTAGCTCGGAGAGTTCGATGAGAAGCTTCGTTTGGGAATCTGGGAAGCTCGCCAAGGATTCAAATTGTCTTGCACGTGATTATTTGGTGTCGGAGAAAGCTTCATCTTGATTCATTGCGATCCTATTTCGTTTCGTACGATTCAAGGCTCTGGAGCAGGTAAATGTCAGTAGCAATCTTTCTGGTATTTTTTTCCTACAATGTCACTTGGGGTTTAAAGGATTTCCTATGCCTTGGGGAAAGGGGCACGAGCAATACTGTCACCGCGAGACGATACGTGGGCGAAGAGAGTTTGAAAAAGTTTAACACGTTGAGAAAGCTGAGCCAATGTTGATCTCGTAAAATTTTTATGTCTGTCCCGGCCCTCTTTTGGCCTACACGATGGCTTTAGCTCCATTAAAACTAAATTGCTCCGACTCGTGCTCGCATCGTGAGCTTTTGCGAGCTTCCTACGATACAGGGTCCCAGGAACATGTAAATTACGATCTTCTTGCCATTTTCTTTCTTCGCTTGTACCGCCCACCCTTTTGAAGGCCCTTTTAGCAGGAATAACTTTTTTGGCCATTCTCGACTTGTAGCTTCAAATGTATAAACACAAATGAACGTCTGCATCAATTTCATTTTTTGCATTTTATATTTTCACAAAAGTAACATCACTGCTCGCCTTGGATCGTTAACGTTTAAAACACACTAGTTGTACTTGCAGTTCTTACTTTCACCAGACTTGTTCAGAACATCGTAAAAACCAAGCACCCCTTCCGGACTTTTTGCTACACGTTCTTTATCTCCATTTTTTTTTTTCAAATAAAGGTACCAGGCAACAAATATCTCTTTCCTGATCTTTTTACAGAAGATTCTCGCAGACATCGACTTAATTAAACAGTTTGGAATATTATGAATGTTCGGTCTCGGAATGAATATATTTTGATGTCGTGGGCCCTTGGCCTCGGCCCAGTTTCGTTGTGCACGAAGAATTTTCATGATGGCAAAATAAACTGCAAATTTATTCACTTTACGTCATTGGATCAAAAGTTGATCGATTTTTTTTTCTATCGTTAATGCTGTTAATTTAATTTTGAAAATTTTGACGAATTTTGTCGTCGAAATATTGTTTTTGTTTTCATTTTCGGAAGGAACCGTCACAGAGGGATTTGGGAACAGTGTCATTGTATCGATTAGATCAACAGAGCTAGGAATAAAGTCTCTGCATATATGTGGATTACTAGGCGTCTAGAAACTGCCACATTTCATGATATTGCCGAAAGTGAGATTTCCTTTTTTCTTAAGCCTTTATGCGACACGTCCATATTTCAGACAAGAACAAGCAAAGCTTTCAGCTAAAATCAATGGTCCATGTTCAACGATCCATAAAATATTCAGGAATTGTCGCACAAACTCATGAAACAAACAGTAGCTTAAAGCTCGAATAAAAAAAGTCATAGCAGGATGGAGGCTTCTACGGGAATTGAGAGCAAAGAAGCAGTTTTTTTTTCTTTTATTTTGAATCCTCTGTAAAAATTGAAAAATGTTGAAAACTTCGAAATGTGGGCGGAATAATTAGTGCCGATTTAAATCTCGAGTCACAAAGAGATCGATAGTTATTTCGGAAAATCACCCACTAGCCAAATAATTGAAAACAAAGTTCCCGACCGATTGGTGAATTTTAAAAAGCTCTCGAACTTTGGTCTTCGCGAAAAACAACAACAAATATGAGAGCGAGTATGAAAAAATCAATGAATGATTTATGGACGGTTTATCAACAGCTGATAAGCTGGTGAAAAACATTTTCTGATTGGCATCAAATGGTTAAGAACGTACCGAGGCAAGGAGCCACGAATTCCCGAGTGGTTTAGAGGAAGAAAAAGGAAAATAAGTTTGTGAAAGATCAGCTGGGGTCATAAAGTCTGAAGTACGTTATCAGGAGATACTGAATACGTTTTGCTCCAACTATTCATTGGTGGGATGGTATTTTGGAGTGGCGAAAGGTCAAAATGTGTATTGGTAGATTTGGGTGAGTAGATGAGGGGATAAAGGGAGTAACGAGTCAGCCAGCTTGGCAGACAGGACTTTCGCACACGAGCCAAGAGTCCCGGGGACGTCCCGGAAAGCGTTCACTCACCTCTCGATTTCCACCCTCGCCGTTTCTCGTCCAATGAAAATGGGGGTAAAAGGAGCCAAAGCCAGAGGGGGAGAGAGCAAGAGAGAGAAACCTGTTGAAACTATAAAGACTATATATGCGAATAGCAGCAACGAGTGTGGCAACTTCTAGTGCAATTTCGCTTCCGAAGTAATAAACCTTGTGCGAACATTCCCTCAAATATTGCAATTCATCTTTTACTCTTTTGTGTCAACCAGTTTCATTTTTTATCGCTCTCTCTTTGTCTTCGTGTCGACCTCAAATATCCCCGTCATCGCTACTATTTTCAGGTATATTTCGACGAGTGAATGGAACTGCGAAACGTTGAGGTAAGCCTCGCCCAATCCGGTGCGTTCGAGGCCATTTATTTTCCACCGTTTTGTTTTCAGATTCAAAAAAAATATGAATATTTGTTCAGAGTATCACTTTGGCCCTTCGTTCATTAAAAAAACAAAAAAAAAAACACTTTTGTCAGGATTAGAGAAAAATTTATCCCTCGAATAAAAAATGTTCAATCCTCGAATTTTATTCAACAAAAAATATTTCTTTTCAGGGATTATATATTTGCAATGCTCGTTGTATCAGCATGAGAGCAAATGTCAGAAAAATCTCTCATTTTCGCTCTCACCATCTGGAAATGGCGTGAACCATTCAGGAGGGAAAATAAGAAAGGGCTTCGAGGGATGTATTCTTCTCGAGGGGTGTTACTGACGTGCTAAAAGATTTCTTCACGATAAAAATGTTGCTTCGAGAAATGAATGTTTTTTTTTTCATAAAAATAATCAACAATAAGCTCGAGGGTTTCGTTCCCAAAGAGTTTGTTGTTGTTGTTTGCTTATTGTGCTTGATTTTTCGATCCCTTGAACGTCGATTGAAAATAAAAATCTGTTTGAAGGATAATTGGCTGAAAAGGCAAGTAAAAATATTTGCGAAGGTTTTCGAGAGATTTGTGTTATCTCTTTCGAGATTATTTTTAATAGCCATCGGAGAAAAATCGATCGATTCTCGAGCCAAAGAAAAAAGGACTTTTTCTTCGTTTTTATTTTCAATCACCGCGTTAATGAAGAACAAAGTTGAGCCACGCACGTTAATTACCGAGTTACGTAAACCTTCAGCCCTGTTAGTTAGCAGGTTCGTACAGTACGAAGAGCTTAATTTCGAGGCTACATATATAGCGAGGAGATGCTCGAAAAACAAGGATGATAACGAAGCTCTCTGATTCTTTTTTCCTCGGATATTTCTCCTGTCGAAGGGTTTGACTCGGCAAATCTTTGGCTGGACCTATAAACCTCTACACGCGACAGGAAACCTCGGTGATGTGGAACGTGCCCCGAATGATCCTTGTAACAAGGACGAAAAATATGAGACGGAATAAAATTGAGTATAGAAAAAAGAGAATCGATCGAATATTCGGGTGAAGTAAAATGAAACAAAGATGGGCGTAAAATTTTTTTTTACAAGCTCAATAAATTTTACGACTGGAGCTCGACATGCCCATATTTTTATCGCGACCATGCGAAAAGCCCAAAATTTTCGCGTCGCAAAAACGTTATCTCTAAAAAACGTCCCAAGCCAGTTAAATTCACAAAAATCTCCATGAGACATAAATTTTTCTTTTTTTTCCAACGATAAGTAAAAAAAACAATGGATTACGTTTACTGTGAGATCAAAAATTGGAAATTTTCCAATGGGACAAAAGTATTTCGATCGTGATAAAAGCTCGACGAGGAGAATCGTTTGTTTTTGTGCAGATGAAAATAGATTAGAACTAAATGAATAAGAGCTCTCAGTTGTGCAGGTTTTATCAAATTTTCCCTTTATTTGTAAATGAGTTATATGTTTTTTTTCAATAGACTACGATGTAGATGGATAAAAAATGTATTCCATTTAATTCTTACTCTTCCACCCTACGGTCCATTACGTCTGGCCAGAGATTCGATTCGACGTCGTTGTTTTTTTCTCTCGCTTTGAACTCCCCTAAGGGGAACCTTTGCTCCGTTGCTTTCCATCATATTTTCGTATTTTATATGTTTTTTTTATATCGTATTTTTTCTTGTTTCTCTTATAGCGAATATCCTCGTTCGTTCGAGCTGGTATTTACAATGATCGGGGACCGAGTGCGTTTGCATACAAAGTGCATTGAGACTCGGAGTAGTCTCGAAGTCTCGAACGTATTATCCTCTTTACGTGAGCCCCAAAGTATCTTCAGCTACCGGAAGAAAAGCTCGAGATTCTATCTCACCGAGTCTCCTCTTTTCTCCTGTCTTTTCGTCCTTGTCGCGTCTTGCCAAGGCACGGATAATACAGTCTCAATATTCTCACGAGAGCGATCAAAGCTCCAGCTCGCTCGAGTCGCTTATTCTCTTCCTTTTTTTTTCCCTTATTTTCATTTTTTATTTAAACCTTTTTTATGTGTCGTTGAATTTTTTTTCCACACCCTTTTCGCACCCTCGTGCCGTTGGAGATTTTTTTTGTTTCTCGACATATTTCCTACTCGCATCTAAATTATTTCTTTTATTCCCTGCACTCTGCCTAAGACGAATGCTCGGAATTTCGAGCACAAACTCGCAACGCTACCAACTTTCGTTGCCCAATGAGTCACCGGTATCCCACGATTCTCTCGGCTACTAAATTCCTCTTAAGAATGCAAGATTTATACTTTTAACCTCACGAAAACTCTGGCGTCCTATTTCTTTTTTTTCCATGACAAATTAAGTGTCGTTTTTTTTTCTTTTTCTTTAGTGCATAGTTAAAAAGGACTCTGTGTAGAATTTTTCGAATGTGTCTTTTGGGGAATCTACGAAGAATCTCTTCTCGTTATTCGCCTTCACCAAATCTCTCGTAAAATTTTTCATTTTCGTTTTTTTTTCCACTCATATTTTTTTCACGTTCTTTTTTCGTCATACCTCACGTTATTGAGGGATTTATATCGTCCTTCGTACTCGTAAGAAAAACTATGGAGTCGCGGAAACGACACCTGGTGCGTTTCCTCTACCGCAAGCTCTGGCTGTGCCTTCCTCTCTCTTTTTATCTTTCTCTCGCTCTTACTACGAAACCGTGGAGTCGCCTCACACACACACACGCATACACGAGACCTAAACCGGAAAGGGTCCGTAGTCGCATACGAATTACACGATCTTCATCCTTATTCCGGTTGAGTCTTCGAACAAACCCGAAATTCAACCGAAAAGTGCGCAACCTACAAAGTTCGAAATTCTAAACTTTTATCCCTTTATTTTTATTATTCTCTCCATTTCTTTGCTGAACGTAGAAAAATCTACGAAAAGTCCTGTTTGGATTCCGAATGCAAAGGAAATAATCGAAATTCCGTCCAGTTACGAGAAAAAGCTCGACGTCTCAATTATCCAGCGAAAATATATTTCCTTCAAATTTCCACGTTCTCAAGAATTTCATTTAAAAAAAAAACCGAGACGCTGAGACTATTTCCTGCTTTTCCCAGTAAATTGCCGGGCTTTTTTTTCACTCAACGAATCCGTGACCTTCGAGAACTCCCTGTAAATCAAAGTCTTTGGTGGAACCGTGAAAAAAGTGCAAAAGTGTCTGATTTGGAACTGTCGAACGAAAATCCTTCAATTTGTTGGATGAAGGTCTCGCGATGAGACCTTGGAGCAAGGGTCTTATCAAGACAAAGGATTCTATAGTTATTCCCATTTCTCGATTGCTCCTGTTCCGATTGGCGATGCCGTAAGAACCTTGAGACGAAAAAAAAAATAAAGGAAAAAAATAATCACGGGGACGACAAGATAATATCAGAGTCGTTTTTCATCTCGGGCTTTTACTGCTCATCGATCTTTGATTAGTAATCGCACTGGGGAAAGATGGAATCAATAAGACATCAATCGTTAGGAGATTCGCTAAGTTTAGCTAAACTTTTCGTGTCCCAGAAGCTTAACAATTCTTTTTCTTTTTCGCGGTTGTTCTGGCTCTCACTTGTGGATTGTCCCTTTTGTTTTGTACGTGCCGTCGTAACAAATAAAAAAAAAACACAAACAAAGAAACAAATTGAGATAAAAAAGAGACCTTTTCGTGCCAAGAAACTCAAGCGATCTTGGGCTCGAGCCGAAGTCGCGCTTTCAAGTGATGGACTTTTTGGAAGTTTCGTCCTGCTGTTAAATCATAAGAATGTTTTTTCTTCCCTCAGATCCTTTTAAACGATGTCAATCGAGTACATTTAAATCTCTGAAATGTATTTGGCGAAAAAAAAGGAAATGTACGCTCAAACTTTCCTTGCCATTAATCATTTTCGTTCCGAGGCTCCAACTTGGTAAACGCTGCTGCCAAGTCGATGGCGCACACGGAGAAGGCGCTTCTGACAAGGGTTGATCCCCGTGCCTCGGTTCCCCGTGGGTCGAGCTTTACATTTTTTCGATCGGTTTATGCGAAATCCTAATCATTTTTTTTCCTCAACTCTTCTCAACCTTTTTTCTTTCGTTGCGTTGTTTTTTTTCTCTAGATTTTTTTTCGCAGCCTTATTTCACGCTCCTCGGGGCTTTTGATCCACCCGCATGGTTCCGTCGACACGATCGTCTCACATTTCTCTCGCCCCTCCCCCCTCTTTCTCGCGATTCGGACTTTATGAATATCGATTACAGTAGCAGAAGGTTGGACGTGCCGAAAGGCCACACGGAGCGTTCCCTCGCTCTCTTAAACCAAAATCATGTTATTAAGTACACACAAAACTTGGAAAAGTGGTGGGGCCGACTTTTCGAAAGGACAAGGGTGACGGAGACACCGGGAGGGG